>CAVLJG010000006.1:92921224-93474175 GCA_963669975.1 Acanthoscelides obtectus
CCACACAAAGAAATCTAATGGATTTAGGTCAGGGGATCGTGGAGGCCAGGCGACTGGTCCTCCACGGCCGATCCATATTTCTGGATAATTTTCGTCCAGCCAGTTTCTAACTATTCTCGAATAATGAGCTGGACAACCATCAAGCTGGAACCAGGCCAATCTTCTTAAATCTAACATAACATCATCCCACATATTTGCATGTTCAGCCTTTAAAAATTCCAAGAAGATCGCAGCATTTAACCTTGCAGGCAAAAGGTAGGGTCCAAATAGTCGATTACGGTAGATACCAATCCACACGTTCACACTAAATTCATGCTGAAAATTTCTTTCCCGAACTGCATGCGGATTTTCATGCGACCAAATATGTTGATTATGAAAATTTACCACTCCACGTCTAGTGAAGCATGACTCATCGGTCCATAAAACGTTACTTAAAAACTCCCTATTATTATCAGTTCTATCAAGAATCCACTGACAAAATGTGATTCTTCGTTCTCCGTCCCCTGGCTGTAGTCCTTGCACAGGTTGCAAATGGTAAGGACATCTATGGTCATTTCTAAGAACATGGTGAACATGGCTTGCTGAAATTCCCAAGGCACCAGAAACTCTCCTAACACTTGTGGCCGGGTCTCTATCAGAATCATACGGGTAAATCTGCGCTGACGAACATTTATGTTTTGATCCCTTTGGAGATTTCCGAAACCATTTTCAATTATTTGCCGATGCACTCTTACAAATACTGAGCGAGTTGGATGTCGTCTGTTTGGAAATCTTCGTGCGTATTCTCTGGCTGCTTCTGGCTTCGGCTGCGTTTCCCTTTACAAAGCCATACACAAAATGAATATCCGCTAACTCTTGATTGGAGAATAAAAATGGCATTTTTATAATACTTACAAAAAAAAACAGGTAAAAGAAACTAAATTTCGTGCATTCACAATTGCAAAAAGACATTTCAGGTTTCAACAGACAACAAAACAAACTGTCAACTAGTTGACGTTTAACCTTATACTGCTTTCAATTTCAAAAATATTTGCAGCCACAGCCTACTTCTAAAAATTATCGAGATACTGACTTTTTAACGTTATTTTATCATAGATAATTAAAAATGCATCGAACCTTAAAAATCGGAATATCTCAAAAACGGCTAACTATAACGAAAATTCACAAGAGAGCTTTTTTATGTTGAAAAGTGCGAAGAATCAGTTTTTTATTCAAAAAGCAAAAAAATGCACTAAGAATAAATTTTCGGTCATTTTAATACACTACAGGTACAGTAGAGAGCGCCCTCTAGCGGCTACAGTAAAACTATGCCCATGGTTCGTTTTGTCGTACCAAAAAACCGTTGTATACCAATTTCCACTGTTATACATCAAATATTGTTCGAAATATTAAAAAAGCACTATTTTAGAAAGTAAATTTAAACACCCTGTATTTCGGAAGCCACGCATTTTTCGACCCATGCTTATATAGACTTTATGCACTAATTTTAAAAGTTCTATCGAATCTTAAAGTTATGCAACAATAAACTGAAACACCCTGTATAAATATTCTTCCTATAGCGGTGTGTCATTGACGACACCACCGCAGACTAGTTGGAGATTGTTATCCATTGCATTGCACGAAGTTTAAGTGATTTTTTTTTCGTGTTTTTCTCGCTAGCTCTGCCACTACTAAAACGATTTCCAAAAACTACAAAGCTTTTTCATTCTTGGAATAGTAGTAACCTTGTGTGAAAATTTCATCAAAACCCGAGAGGCACTTCTCAAGTTATAGGCGGTTATAAAATTAGCGCATGGACTGACAGACAGACAGACCGACCGAAATCATGTCTTGACATAGAAAGTAAAAGGAAACTGAAGGCATTCAAAATCAAAACTTACCTGTCCAATTCCTGTTTATCCTCAGATTCCGTGGGCTCGATCATAAGGGTACCAGGAACTGGCCAGCTCATAGTCGGAGCATGGAACCCAAAGTCCATCAGTCTTTTAGCGATATCGGCAGGTTCGATATTAGCAGTCTTCTTGAAGTCCCTCGTATCGATGATGAATTCGTGTGCCACAAGGTTTGAAACTGAGCTCTTGAAGAGGGTTTTGTAGTGGGGCCCCAATACCTTTATTATGAAAATAAATAATATATACTAAGTGACATATAAATCCGAACACCCAGTTTAAATGGTTTTATTTGAATAAAAGTTGGTGAATGTATTTATCTTACTGTAAATAACAAGTTTCAACCTTATCAGTTGGACATTCCGGTTTTTATACTGCTTTTTTTTAATTCACTAACGCTCTAAAAATGAATATTTCAGCCGCAGTAAAGAATCAACGTTGGCGGATTTTGGTTCTTGACATCCTTTACGATCGGTTACGATGCCTAGAGTACGGAGACCTGTACGATTTCGTCAACTTAGTGAGTTTGATAGAGGCCGTATAGTGGGACTTCGGGAAGCTGGACTTTCTTTTCGGGCAATTGCAGTTAGAGTGCAAGGAAGTGTAGACACTGTGGTTAGGTGTTGTCAGGCATGGCTTCGAGAAGGCCGTACGCAAAGAGCAAGGGGCACTGGACGCCGCCGTAGAACAACAGACCGTGAAGATCGCCGCCTAAGATTATTGGCCTTAAGGGACCGTTTCTCCACTACCAGGTCCATTGCAAATGAATGGTTTGCAGAACACGGAAGACCTATTGGCATGCGAAGTGTTTACCGACGAATGAGAAGTTTTGGCTTGTTTTCATACCGGCCACACTGGGTCCTCCCTTTAACTCGAGAACACCGACGTAATCGCCTTGAGTGGTGCAGACAACGGTCACTCTGGGATCAGGAATGGAACAGTATTGTCTTTAGTGACGAGTCTCGATTTTGTTTAGGCATGCACGATGGTCGTGCCAGGGTTAGAAGGCGACGTGGTGAAAGGAGGAATCCACAGTTTTTTGTTGAAAGACATGTTCATCACACTGTTGGAGTTATGGTTTGGGGTGCTATAGCTTATGGTTCCAGGTCACCTTTAATCTTCATCAGAGGTAACATGAATGCGCAGCATTATATCCACGAAGTTCTAGAACCCCATCTTTTACCCTATCTTGCCATCCTGGCAGATCCAACTTTCCAACAAGATAATGCCCGACCACATGTTGCAAGAGTCACAATAGACTTCTTTCAACATAATGATGTCACATTGTTACCATGGCCACCAAGATCTCCCGACTTATCCCCAATTGAGCACGTGTGGGATATGATGGGTAGGAGATTGCTCAATTTGCAACGTCCTCCTCAGACTCGAGAAGCACTTCGAGAGGAGTTGGTGGTTGCCTGGAATGAGATACCACAGGAGGACATTGAACACCTGATCAGAAGCATGCCTAGGCGCATTGGAGAATGCGTAGTACATCAGGGTGCATCCACACATTATTAAAGGTCAAAGAGCTTTAAAGCAGAGCAATCATTTTGAAATTTTTATCATTTACTTATTATGCTTCATTAAGTACTTATACAAAATTTTATTAAAATAAAACCATTTAAACTGGGTGTTCGGATTTATATGTCACTTAGTATATATTAAAACAAAATAATAAACAACACTTACACACTGATAAACTCACAGACATTATACAAACATTTATGTATTAAAAAGCCTTTCAAACAATACTTAAAGTGATTTTGATTTGCTATTCCTTTGGAAGGATGTTAAAGATTTTAGGACCAAGTATATTTGGCGATTTATTTCCTACTTTAAATTTAGAAAAATTGGTGCGTATATTATCACTCGGCCTTGTGATAACTGTGTGTATTTCTTTGTGAGAGTAAACTTGGTCTAAGACGGAAGTGCTTGCCAAGATCTTTGCTGCCAACTCCACCAAAGCTCAACTACCGTCGATTCAAAGGGGTTCCTAGTTCCTACAGTATGCGGAAAGTAACATTCAGGCATGAGACCATTGTATTGAAGAGGTGTGCAGCGAAGCTTGCTCCAGTTCTTTCGCGTCTCTCCCAGACATCTTACGAATCCGGCACCTTCCCAGA
This sequence comes from Acanthoscelides obtectus, assembly GCA_963669975.1. Classification (NCBI taxonomy): domain Eukaryota; kingdom Metazoa; phylum Arthropoda; class Insecta; order Coleoptera; family Chrysomelidae; genus Acanthoscelides; species Acanthoscelides obtectus. Next base: position 92,925,240 of record CAVLJG010000006.1, read on the forward strand.
AAACTGGAAATCGGCTCATGTCCAACTCATTCCAAAAAACTGATCTAAGGGTCCATTACAACCACAGGCCTATAACTCTGCTTTCTGTTGTAAGAAAGGCGATGAAAAGGTGCATAAATCGCGATCTGCTGGAGTACCTCGAACATCACGGCTTGATTAGCGATTGTGTAGCACTCATCCGGTTTCAATGGATGGCCGAGTTCTACCAAAAGCCATTCATTTTCTCTGGTCGGAGTCCAGATCACCGGGGACTTGATCTGGTACAAACACATCTCGTCAATAGCGGGAGCTGCTGGGAAAAATCTAGGCCATTTGTTTGGGACTAAGAAGTACTCTTCTCCACATGACCTCCTCACTCTGTACAAGGCTCAGATAAGACCCAGCCTCGAGTATTGCTCACATATTTAGGGTTCCGCTCGATCTGCCTGCCAGACGGACCCGCCTGACTTCGGCCTCCCATCCTAACCATGTCGAACTGCGTTCATCCAGAACTGGCCGATACGACCGCTCCTTGTCGCTAGGGAATCGAAATTGTGGAACAATCGACAAGAGGAGGTTTTGCCAGTTCTAGTAACCAGGCAGTTCAAAAATCGGGTTGTGAGAAAAAGTAATAGCTAGGTTTGCAAGGTGGAGTTACTAAGTACTGTTGTTTCCTTTGCATGACGGACAGCAGAGCTTCTGAGAAGTACTATTTTATTAAAGACTCGTCAAAACGAATGGACTTTGTGTGTGAGCAGTCAAATGTAAAATCCTAGCCCCTACATATACAGGGTGTAAACGTTATGGTAGTCATTATGGAAATGGGTAATAGGGGGAGGTCAAAACAAGTCAAAAAGTTCATATGAACCATGGTCCAAAAGTCAATAGATTTTTGTCTAAATCTCCTTATAGTTTACAACTGTAAGTGCTTTATATCGACCACAATCACCACAATCTTACTAATTTTTATAACCTAATCTAAAACGTTTTTAAAGTGGGTAATTAACAAATAAATGGGATTAATTTTTTCTAAGTTAGGCCAAAATTTGTAGTCAGTAAGTAAGTTTCAATAAATTATATATTCAAAACACACATGAAAACAGCACGTCGGTTATTCATCACTCTTATCGAACCGGGAATCGATCGCAAACGGTAACAGTGGTTAGTTATTGTTCGCGTACGTCGCCGTGTTTATTTACAATGTTCTCGAATCAAGTTCGCCGACATGTTGTTAGTTTACGGTGAAGCTCGTCAGAATTCAAATCTTGCAGCTCAAATTTATCGCGACAGATTTCGCCAACGGGTACACCCAGACAGAAGGACAATTGTGCAAGTGTACCAAAGACTTCGTGATACAGGAAGTGTTCAGCCTACTAATATTCGCACCCGTGAAAGGCAGGTTACTGTAGAGCAGGAGGAACAAATTTTAAATATCGTGGTAATCAATGCAGATATCAGTACTCGGGAATTAGGCCGCCGCGTAGGACTATTGCACACCATAGTCAATAGAAAATTTGCTTTATCCCTACCATGTACAACGAGTGCAGGCCTTGTTACCAGAAGACTAGTAGTAGTAGTAGAAAGATTTATTTAGCACATTTGGCTACATAAACAGAACAATTGTAAACAACTTAGAACTAGTAAATTCAAGCCATATGGTGTATGATGTAAATGCTGGGCAACCTATAATTGTAGATTTAACAAGTGATTTCTCAATTTTACTTTAAATTTTGTCAAAGTTTTCTGGTCTTTTATCTCCGAGTATAATTTATTATATTCAATCAACCCTTGATGGAATACAGATTTGTAGCATATGTTATACTTTTTGGTCATTAAATGGAAGTCATCTTTATTTCTGGTATTATGTAAATGATGGTCGACATTTGATGATGTTAAATTAGTTAGACTTGATGGAAATATATTATTTTTTACTTTATAAATGAATATCATTACAAGATATTTGATAAAATTTTTTACATTGAGCCATTTTAATTTGCTAAGCATTTGCCTAATTGGAGTATATTTATCTTTATTTAGTATTATTCTCATGCACTTATTTTGTAAAATTTGCAGTCTTTCAAAAATGGAATTATTTGCTAAATATAGAATAGTCGAACAGTACAAGAAATTTGGAAGAATGATGGTATTATAGATAATTTTTCTGCTATATGAACTCAGACATCCAGAAACTCTCGATAAATATCCCACTTTACTACTAATCTTATTTATAACTTTTTCATAATGAATATCAAAAATTAATCGAGAGTCAACAAAAACTCCCAGGTATTTAAAATTTTCTACGAATTCAATATCTTCACCATCAATATTCAGTTGAACATTTGTACATTGTTTTTTTCCGATTAACAAGGCTTTCGTTTTACTTGCATTTAATTTTAGTCTGTTAGATGCTAACCATTTTGAGACAAGCTTCAAGTCTTCATTTATATAAGAGATACCAGACTGAATATTTTTAGTACTTATATAAATCATAGTGTCATCGGCGAAAATTTGAATTTTGCATTTTTTGACTATGGCAGGTAAATCATTTATGTATAAAATAAAAAGAAGTGGTCCCAGGATACTGCCCTGTGGAACACCCAACGTATTTTCAATTTTTGATGAAATAGTGTCATTAACTTTTGTAAGTTGCATCCTTTTAGACAAATAATTTCCAAACCAATCTAAGACACTTCCTGTTATACCATATGCCTTCAATTTACCTAACAAAATATCTTTATCAATCGTTTCAAATGCCCTCTTCAAATCCAAAAATACTGCTATGACAACTTCTTCTGAGTCTATGGCTCTTCTCCAATTCTCAGTTACCAACTGGAAAGCTGTTTCTGTGGAATATTTTTTTCGAAAGCCTGCTTGCGCCTCCACTAAAATTTTGTTTTCTTCTATAAACTGCATTAATTGGTCATGCACTATGGACTCTAATAATTTTTCAATGTCTGGTAACACATTTACTGGTCTCATATCGCTGCATCTTTTAGAATTTTTTATCTTGGGAACTGGTGTTATTGTAGAGCATTTCAAATTTTCAGGAAAAGAACTGCTTCTCAGTGAACAATTGATCCAATTTAATACAGGATATCCCAAAATTTCGAAACAGTTTTTCAGCACGTTTTTAGTAATCATTTCGGCACAGTTGTTATTTGATTTTAAACTGTTTACTTTTTTTCTTAGATAATTCAATGATACGCTGTGAAATTTTGAAAGTGTATGCAACATTTCCCCCTGGAAACTGATTTTCATATAGTCAGGTGCAGCATTGGCAGTACCTACAATATCAACAATACTTTCCACAAAATATTCATTTAGTTTGTTTGCAATCACCAAAGAATTTGTTTCGGTACCGTTTTCGAATTGAACTTGATTTACACAATCATGCGGCTTCGAATTGATCAGTCTTTTTAAAGTCTTCCACATCTTTACACTGTCGCACTTGTTATTATCGATTTGTTTATCGTAGAATTTTCTTTTTTCTTCTCTAATTACATATACACATTTATTCCTAAGAGTTTTATATACCTCCCAATCATCATTTGATTTTGTGAATATACATTTATTGTATTGTTTGTCTCTCAAATTTTGAGCTACCTTAATATTCTTGTTATACCAGGGTGTATTTTTTGTCGAGCAAATCAGTTTTTTATCAGTTGCAAGATCTAAACAAGTTTTTATATTTCCTATTATGTTGTCATATATTTTTTCCATATTCTCACCAAAATTCCAATAGCAGCCAGCAAGTTCTCGTTCAAGTTTTTCGTACTTAATAGTATTTACGATTTTCTTAATTTTTGTATCAGAAAAAAAAAGACTGTCCTCGCAGACTAACATTCTGTCAGTGGTTTTTGCACAAAAACATTGAAAATCCGGATTTTTTTAAAAACATTCTATACTACAACTATTTAAAACTGTAATGACTCATACGCGTGAGCAACACGTGATCAGAGCTCGATCCCGGCTTCCTTCCAGTACAGCCGTATAGCGTACGACATATGTCGTTTCTGTGGCTTTGCGGTGGCCAACAGCACAGACAGAGATGGAAATAATGGCTGATTGTTCTCCGCCGGTAGAACCAATGAAATTAAAGACGCGCCTCGACCGGCAGACTCATAGGCGTCGGCAACGCAATGGAACGTGTTTCGTTGAGCGATCGCATATTGTGTGTTTTTATAAGAATTGTTGTGTGATTGTTATTGTTGTGGTTTCTGTGGTTACTGTTTTGGTTATAGTTAACCATGGAGAGTACAAATGGCACGAGTTGAAGTACTGAAAGCCAGGGAACAAGTAGACGGCTTCGTAAAGCCCTGAAGAGGGACGCGAAAGAAATCGTGCTCAACGTGTTCAATTATCTGAACAGAACTATGTCACAGGGAGATGCACTCGCGCATTGTGGAAGTATGACAGGCGTTCCAGAGTGGATCATTCGCAGGGTGGTGCATGAAAAGAAGAAAACTGGATCTACTACTGATCCAAAGTTTGATTTGAAGGGACGAAAGGCCGTTAAGTTGGATGACGATAGCAAAATCGCGTTAAGGCGGACCGTACATTCATTCTTCTTTAGGAATGAGATACCAACCCTCAAGGCTGTACATGCAGCGATCAAGGAAAATGAAATTATACCCCAAATGAGCGTCAAGGTAATGAGGAAATCCCTGCACGAAATTATTTTTCGTTACGAAACGCGTAATCGGAAGTCAGTATTGATAGAGAGACCTGAAATAGTCACCTGGCATCGAAAATACCTACGCGAAATGATTGAATATAGGCGACAAAGCAGAAAAATCTATTATTTGGACGAGACATGGGTAAATGCAGGTCACACAGTTAAAAAAAACTGGATAGACAAAAACGTAGTGAGTAGCCGACAAGCAAGCATTGAAGGTTTGTCAACAGGTCTTCGTGGACCGTCAGGGAAAGGTCAAAGATTGATCGTAACTCATATTGGTAGCGATAGTGGCTTTTTAGAAGAGTGTGACTTGATTTTCGTCTCTAAGAAAGGAAGTGATTACCATGACGAAATGAATGCCAGCTGCTTCGAGAGCTGGTTTCAAGGGGTGCTTCAGCGAGTTGAGCCCAACTCTGTGATCGTCATGGATAATGCTTCGTACCATAGTCGTCGAGCCGAACGTGTACCGACTATGGGATCTCGAAAAAGTGACATGCAGCAATGGAAAAAGGAATCCCGTTTGACGATTCATGTGTGAAACCGGAATTGTATGAAAAAATTAAACAGCACAAACCTGCGAACATTAGTTACGTGACTGATGAGATGACCCGTCAATGTGGTGTCACTGTGCTGCGGTTATCGCCCTATCACTATGAACTGAACCCAATAGAGCTCATCTGGGCTCAAGTGAAGGGTTATATTGCGCGCCATAACACAAACTTCAAATTACCAGACGTTAAGGTTTTACTTGAGACTTCCATACAGCTAGTAACGCCCGAAGCTTGGCAGAATACTATCCGTCATGTTGTGAAGGAAGAAACAAAAATGTGGCAGCTTGACCACCACATCGACACCATCATAGAGCCAGTTATAGTCAATTTCAACGAGGAAAGCGATAGCGACAGTTTATTACTGTCAGATGTAAGTGGAAGCGACGATGAATAAAGGTAATTCTCAAATTTTTTACTTACAATATGTTTCAAACCACTCTTTATTAAGCATGTGACAAATCTAGTTCACCCATGTTAAACATTCATACCCCGCCTATGAACAGCCGACTACTGGTAGTTAAGGGATGTTCACGTGAACATCGATGAGTCATTACAGTTTTAGATAGTTATAGTATAGCGACGGACGAATGTAGTTTTACGCGAGACGGGATATTAAATTTCCATAATACTCACACTTAGGCCCAAGAAAACCCTCATACCATTCGCGAAGGTCATTTCCAACAACGTTTTAAAATAAATATTTGGGCGGGTATTCTTGACGATCAGGTAACTGTCCCTTTCGAGTTACCCCCAAAGTTGTCAGGAGAAGGAAACCTTAGCTTTCAAGCCAATAACCTACCAGAACTTTTGGAACAGACCTTAGACAACATGCCATTAAAACGGAGACCAAATTTGCGGTTACTTCATGACAGGGCACCACCACACATTTTTAGAAGCGTGATTCAGTATTTGAATGAAACATTATCCAGATCGCTGAATCGGTCGAAATGCTCCTGATCCTCGAAAATGGCCAGCAAGATCTCCTGACCCCAATCCGATGGATTTCTGGTATTGGGGAGAACTTAAAGGGATGGTTTATGGGGCTGGTCCAATATCAACTGAAGCACAACTTCGCGAAAAAAATTTTAATGCGGCTGAAATAATAAATGGACAACTTCGAGGACCTAAAGTAAGAAGAAACTGGGATCGTCGTAATGAAGCTTGCGTGGAATGTAGAGGGCGACCTTCTTTAAATACAAAAAAAGTGCGGTGTGAGTTTTAAAAAGAAAAACAATGTAAGTATAAAAATTGTGTTCCCTATTTATAAGTGGATTTTTTTAATACGTTCAATAAACTTTCACACACCAGGTGAAGCGTTGAGACAGTTAGTGGTAAGTCTATTTTTTTAATTGTTTGCATTTTACGAGTATATTATCAAATAATGAAATAATGGCATTGCGGCCTTGTCAGATTTTAATTTACTTTAAAGTCGCTTTTCTCTAAAAAAATGCCGTAATGACCCCCATGTTTTATGAAAGTTTTAACCCCCTCTATCACCCATTTAAATAATGACTATCATAACGTTTACACCCTGTATATAAAAATCTGTTCAGTGAGAAACTTTCTGAAAAGAATGTATGAAAACGGCGAAGAATTCTTAGATTTAAAATCTCTTTTTCGAAAATAAGGGACGTAAAGTTTAAAGAAGGTTAGGTGCAGAAAATACGCCCTTTAATGAATAACCAAAAGTTTGATCAATAACTAAGGAATTTGCGCGTGGAAGTCATTTTAGGTAATCAGAACCAGATTAGATTAAGTATTTTTGAGATAATTGCGGTTAAAATATTTTTCTTGAATTGTAACTTAACCTAATCTGGCTATGAGACGCAGATATTAGTATCATTTGTGAGATCCCAGAAATACTATTTTCTCACCTTTGACATATAGTTAGCATTCAGTATTGCAACTTGCGTGGCTTTCTTCAATCCTCTTGGTCCCATCATCTTGATGTAGGCCCACGAAATGGGCAAAATGGCGCTAGAACCCCAAGGAGCCGCACTAACTGCTCCGAACGGACTGCTGCCCTCCTCTAAGGGACTAATCACAGGGTGACCTAAAATAAATCAGTCATCGGAAATACACAAATGAAATATACTAAGTGACATATAAATCCGAACACCCAGTTTAAATGGTTTTATTTTAATAAAAGTTGGTGAATGTATTTATCTTACTGTAAATAACAAGTGAAAAAATTTTCAGCCTTATCAGTTGAACATTCCGGTTTTTATACTGCTTTTTTTTAATTCACTAACGCTCTAAAAATGAATATTTCAGCCGCAGTAAAGCATCAACGTTGGCGGATTTTGGTTCTTAACATCCTTTACGATCGGTTACGATGCCTAGAGTACGGAGACCTGTACGATTTCGTCAACTTAGTGAGTTTGATAGGGGCCGTATAGTGGGGCTTCGGGAAGCTGGACTTTCTTTTCGGGCAATTGCAGTTAGAGTGCAAAGAAGTGTAGACACTGTGGTTGTCAGGCATGGCTTCGAGAAGGCCGTACGCAAAGAGCAAGGGGCACTGGACGCCGCCGTAGAACAACAGACCGTGAAGATCGCCGCCTAAGATTATTGGCCTTAAGGGACCGTTTCTCCACTACCAGGTCCATTGCAAATGAATGGTTTGCAGAACACAGAAGACCTATTGGCATGCAAAGTGTTTACCGACGAATGAGAAGTTTTGGCTTGTTTTCATACCGGCCACACTGGGTCCTCCCTTTAACTCGAGAACACCGACGTAATTGCCTTGAGTGGTGCAGACAACGGCCACTCTGGGATCAGGAATGGAACAGTATTGTCTTTAGTGACGAGTCTCGATTTTGTTTAGGCATGCACGATGGTCGTGCCAGGGTTAGAAGGCGACGTGGTGAAAGGAGGAATCCACAGTTTTTTAATGAAAGACATGTCCATCACACTGTTGGAGTTATGGTTTGGGGTGCTATAGCTTATGGTTCCAGGTCACCTTTAATCTTCATCAGAGGTAACATGATCGCGCAGCGTTATATCCACGAAGTTCTAGAACCCCATCTTTTACCCTATCTTGACACCCTGGCAGATCCAACATTCCAACAAGATAATGCCCGACCACATGTTGCAAAAGTCACAATAGACTTCTTTCAACATAATGATGTCACATTGTTACCATGGCCACCAAGATCTCCCGACTTATCCCTAATTGAGCACGTGTGGGATATGATGGGTAGGAAATTGCTCAATTTGCAACGTCCTTCTCAGACTCTAGAAGCACTTCGAGAGGAGTTGGTGGTTGCCTGGAATGAGATACCACAGGAGGACATTGACCACGTGGTCAGAAGCATGCCTAGGCGCGTTGGAGAATGCGTAGCACATCAGGGTGCATCCACACATTATTAAAGGTCAAAGGGCTTTAAAGCAGTGCAATCATTTTGAAATTTTTATCATTTACATATTATGCTTCATTAAGTACTTATACAAAATTTTATTAAAATAAAACCATTTAAACTGGGTGTTCGGATTTATATGTCACTTAGTTCAAAACCCAAAAAGAACGTGTTTAATCATCCTTGTATGTGCTCAAAACAATACAAAGTTTGTTATACGCACTCGGTTCATGAAATTGATAAAATATGTTTTGAAAGTTCGCTCCGAATCTTCGAAGTTGACTGGATTCATATTCAGGAGGGTGTTCGTCTTCGGGGGGATGAACCGTTCTAGGGTTTCGGGGTAAAACAGCCTTATTCTTTTGGTACAGTGCTATTAATTATGGAATCGACAGAGGAGTTTTTTTGGACTACTCTCGCGCGATTTTTTCGTCAAGTTTCAATGGTCTAAATTGCTGAGTAACGTGAACAAAAGCATTGCTTTACGATAAGTAAACCCAAGATAAAAGTATTTACCTGGTAAGTAAGGAATAAGGTGAGACTTTACTCCAATGGGGCCCATACCCGGGCCTCCACCACCATGTGGAATGCAGAAGGTTTTGTGGAGATTCAGATGGGAAACATCACCACCATAATCTCCTGGACGGCACAATCCAACCTACAACAGAATTGAAAATATTCAATTTTTTCCCGAGATCGTAAGTTTTATTGTTGTTGTTGTTGAAGATTTATTTAGCATTAATGCTACAATGTCAATTTTGTATAATGATTCGGTTACATATTTTTCTTCAATCCATTTTCTGTAATTTTACATTCTTGTCTATCAAAATTAAAATTAAGTCACTATATGTTTTGATTGCTCATAAAGTGATTTTTTAATTTCACCTTAAACATTTTTAAATTCGAAGTTTGTTTAATATCATTATTCAGTTTATTAAATTCAAATACTCTCTTTTGAAATATAAATTTACTAGTTATGCTACTATTACAATTTTGCAGATGAAAATCTATCCTGCCTAGAGTTTCATAGTTATGATAATGACTATTTAATTTTGTAAAGTTCTCTAAATATGGTGGTAATAAATGATTTTCTAATTTAAATATGAAAACGAGATCTGAATAATATATGGAATTTTTCACATCCAACCACTGCAGTTCTTCTAACATAGACTTAATCATAGTATATTTGTTTTTATTTAAAATGATTCTCATAGCTTTATTTTGTAGAATTTGTAACTTTGTTATGTTTTCATTTGCTGTAAACAAGATGTTTGAGCAAAATAAAAAATGGGGAAGAATTAAAGTGTTATACACAATTTTTTTGGAATACATTAATATTATGGGAAACTTTATAGAAGTAATTTATCTTTTTCGATATTTTTGAAATAATGTATTCATAATATTTCTGCTGTTCTATTAGCGCACTGATTATTTCGAAAAATATTTCGATAATTTCAACTCTTTCTGCTATGGAATATACCATGGTTAATTTATGTAATAAAGCGTTACAAGTTATTTTAGCAACAAAGTTTGGTCAAATCAATTGCAGACTATGTACTAAATTCCTATTTAAAATAAGTACGAGATATTTCCTTATCTTTCTTCAAGAAATAACTTTTTTGCCACAAAAAAAACGCTCCAATAGCTATTTTCAACAACAAAATGATAAACAAACCATGGGCGTGCTGAAGAAAAGCATTTACTTATTAAGTAAATTCTTTTAGTCAAATTTCTTCTGAAAGTAGTACAAACTAATCTGATGTACCTATCAAAGTCTACTTTAAGCTTTAAATCGATAAATCTTCAAAACTACTGAACATTTTACATCATTATAAAGGGAATTGAAAGACCCTTAAAATAAGGTATCACTCGACCCCCCTTTCCGTTTAAGATTTTAGGGTTGGTGTCACCCTCGCCCAGGGGGCTGCAGGTGTCGCTCTCGAAAACAAAATCGACGGGTCTGAGTGGTTTTCCAAAAAAAACTGAGCTGCCAGTAAATGCGTCTGTTTCGTTTTCGATGTATATATATATATACAGGGTGACTTTGAAGTTGAGTCATTAATTTTCAGATAATGATTGTAGAAGGAAGATAAACCAAAATATGTGTGTAAAAATAAAAAAAAATTAAAAAAAAAATGTTACCTTGTTTTATAAAGTATCCTCCCGACAAGTATTTCAGTGCGGACCTGTGCGCCCAAAAGCATGTCACAAAAACTGTTCGAAATGATTTCCGTTTTGCTCGACGCACAGCTGGGCGCGTCTTAGCCATGTCTCTTTACAAGCACGCAATAAAATCACTGGTTGATTTCTGATCACTGTACTCATTTCCTCAATTCGAGCACGTAATTCTTCGCGTGTATTAACCGGTGTTTTATACACTAGAGTTTTTAGCCAACCCCACAAACAAAAGTCTAAAGGATTTAAGTCCGGAGACCTTGGCGGCCAAGGTACAAAACCGCCACGGCCAATCCAACGATTATTAAATTGTCTATTTAAAAATTCACGCACATTTCTTGCATAATGGGGTGGTGCCCCATCTTGTAAAAACCACATGTTTTGTCTAATATTTAAAGGCACATCTTCCAGTAAACCAGGCAAATTGTGTTGCAAGAAATCAAAATAATTTTCACCAGTTAAGCGATTTGGTAATTCAAAAGGCCCCACTAAAATTCCATTAACAATTCCCGCCCACAGGTTGATTGGTTCAAATCGCTGTTGAAAATTGGTTTCCCTTATTTCATGGGGATTTTCAATAGCCCAAACGTGAGAATTACGTGAATTAATAATTCCGTTTCTAGTAAAGAGGGCTTCATCACTCACTAAAATTTGATTTAAAAAATTGTCATCATTTTGATGTTTATTTAAAAGCCAATTGCAAAAGTCAACCCTTTGTTCATGATCTTCCGGTTGTAAGGCCTGCACTTTTTGTATGTGAAACGGATAGAACTGATTTTCACGTAGAGTTTTCCAAGTTTTATACTGACTAATCGCCAATTGAGTTGAAATTTGTCGGGTGCTTACTGTTGGATCATCACTTACTAATTCTAAAATTTGTTCTTCTAGTTCTATTTGATCGTGTGGTCTTGGAGCACCGGCATGATCTCCTCTGTGAGGTCTTAAGTCACCTGATTCACGAGCTCTTTGCACTACATTAACAAAGGCACGAGGGGTTGGTTGCACTCGATTGGGAAACCGATCCGCATAGATCCGTGATGCCGCGGCAGCATTTTGTAAAGACTCCCCGTAAATAAGAACCATGTCCACAAGTTCAGCATTTTCGTAAACATGTGCCATTTTTGATTTGAGCCTCGCAACAGACACGATTATTCACTTACGCGTTACCGACTACCGACTGATACTGACTGTATACAACTGAAGAAAATAATTGTAAAAAGATCGTTCCAAATTCTTTCGCTTTTTTGTTTCCGATGCGATGAACGGATAAGGCGGATTATATCTGTTGTTGCCAAACACGAGAACATAATATCATTATTGAGACAGGGCGGTACTCAAACTTCCAAAGGGCTATAACTTTGTTACTTTAATTTTACCAGAAAAATGGTAAAGGAAAAAAACATTTCTTTTGATCAGATCTACTCACTGTTAAAATTAATGACTCAACTTCAAAGTCACCCTGTATAAGTGTATCGTCCGAAAATATTTGAATTTTGCAGTGTTCTAAAATGTCAGAGATATCATTTATATAAATAATAAATAGTAACGGCCCTAATTTGCTCCCCTGTGGCACCCCTACTGATATATTTTGAACACTTGACTTCTATTTACTAAATAAAATGTGTAGTACTAATCCTTTAAAGCCATAGTGACGCAATTTCATTAACAATTTTTCCCTATCCATAGTCTCAAATGCACTTTTGAAGTCTAAAAATATTGTTACAATATATTCTTTCTCATCTATACTTCTTCTCCAGTCTTCCACATTTATTAAGGGGTAATACTACTGTAACGACCTAAAATCTGTATTTTCGGGTATTTTTTCCTGGCAGAAGACTTGGTAAGGAAATATATAATATTGATGTAATATATATATAGCATTTATTTAAGTAACAAAAAGTAAAATTATCATGAAAAAATATTCAGAAATGGCGGTACCGCAGCATTTGGCCCAAACAAGTTTCAGCACCTGAGGCATTTCACGTGAAGCAGACGGCGAAAAAAAGTGAGTCCATATTGGGCCTGTTTGAACATCTGGTAGGTATGAATGAGAAAACACGATTTTTTTTGCGTGGCACGTTCATTTGCTAAGCTACGGGCTTCGGAGAATTTTTTTGAATTGAAAATTCTCGTAGTGGGATATCGAACATGGCCTTTTTTTACAGGGTGTTTCAGTTTATTGTTGCATAACTTTAAGATTCGATAGAACTTTTAAAATTAATGCATTAAGTCTATATAAACATGGGTCGAAAAATGCGTGGCTTCCGAAATACAGGGTGTTTAAATTTACTTTCTAAAATAGTTTTTTTTAAATATTTCGAACAATATTTGATGTATAACAGTGAAAATTGGTATACAAGGGTTTTTTGGTACAACAAAACGAACCAGGGGCATAGTTTCACTGTAGCCGCTAGAGGGCGCTCTCTACTGTACCTGTAGTGTTTTGAAATGGCCGAAAATTTTTTGTTAGTGCAATTTTTTGATTTTTGAATAAAAAAACTGATTCTTCGCACTTTTCAACATAAAAAAGCTCTCGTGTGAGTTTTCGTTATAGTTAGCCGTTTTTGAGATATTTCGATTTTTAAGGTTCGATGCATTTTTAATTATTTATGGGAAAATAATTTTTTTTTGTACGTTTTCGATTTGGGCATTACAAGTAATTAATATTATCGTTTAGATTGTGTTTTTAAACACAGCAATAATTCCTAACTCCAAATAAACACAAAAAAACAGAATATTAATTTGTTTAATTTTCCAATATTATTTTTAACAAATTAAATTAATTATTTACAACTAAAATGCTATTGGATAGTTAGGACAAACATACAAAATCTAAAGTAGTTGCTCGACATGTAAACCCAATTGTTCAATACACAACTCACATCTACGAATGATCGAACGTGGTATAGCATTATTCAAATAAGGCATTATTTCATCACATGCATTCCTGATTCTGTCTATTAGCATATCTCTTGTGGTTACGGGAGTCTGGTACTCTTCTTCTTTTAGAAATCCCCACACAAAGAAATCTAATGGATTTAGGTCAGGCGACTGGTCCTCCACGGCCCATTCATCTTCTGGATAATTTTCGTCCAGCCAGTTTCTAACTATTCTCGAATAATGAGCTGGACAACCTTCAAGCTGGAACCAGGCCAATCTTCTTAAATCTAACATAACATCATCCCACATATTTGCATGTTCAGCCTTTAAAAATTCCAAGAAGGTCGCAGCATTTAACCTTGAAGGCAAAAGGTAGGGTCCAAATAGTCGATTACGGTAGATACCAATCCACACGTTCACACTAAATTCATGCTGAAAATTTCTTTCCCGAACTGCATGCGGATTTTCATGCGACCAAATATGTTGATTATGAAAATTTACCACTCCACGTCTCGTGAAGCATGACTCATCGGTCCATAAAACGTTAGTTAAAAACTCCCTATTATTATCAGTTCTATCAAGAATCCACTAACAAAATGTGATTCTTCGTTCTCCGTCCCCTGGCTGTAGTCCTTGCACAGGTTGCAAATGGTAAGGACGTCTATGGTCATTTCTAAGAACACGGTGAACATGGCTTGCTGAAATTCCCAAGGCACCAGAAACTCTCCTATCACTTGTGGTCGGATCTCTATCAAACTCACGCAGAATCATACGGGTAAATCTGCTCTGACGAACATTTATGTTTTGATCGCTTTGGGGATTTCCAAAACCATTTTCAATTATTTGGCGATGCACTCTTACAAATACTGAGCGAGTTGGATGTCGTCTGTTTGGAAATCTTCGTGCGTATTCTCTGTCTGCTTCTGCTGCGTTTCCATTTACAAAGCCATACACAAAATCTAACAATCCGCTAACTCTTGATTGGAGAATAAAAATGGCATTTTTATAAAACTTACAAAAAAAAACAGGTAAAAGAAACTAAATTTCGTGCATTCACAATTGCAAAAAAACGTTTCAGGTTTCAACAGACAACAAAACTAACTGTCAACTAATTGACGTTTAACCTTATTCTGCTTTCAATTTCAAAAATATTTGCAAGCACAGCCTACTTCTAAAAATTATCGAGATACTGACTTTTTAACGTTATTTTATCATAAATAATTAAAAATGCATCGAACCTTAAAAATCGAAATATCTCAAAAACGGCTAACTATAACGAAAATTCACTAGAGAGCTTTTTTATGTTGAAAAGTGCGAAGAATCAGTTTTTTTATTCAAAAAGCAAAAAATTGCACTAAGAAAAAATTTTCTGTCATTTTACTACACTACAGGTACAGTAGAGAGCGCCCTCTAGCGGCTACAGTAAAACTATGGTTCGTTTTGTCGTACCAAAAAACCCTTGTATACCAATTTTCACTGTTATACATCAAATATTTTTCGAAATATTTAAAAAAAAACTATTTTAGAAAGTAAATTTAAACCCTGTATTTCGGAAGCCACGCATTTTTCGACCCATGTTTATATAGACTTTATGCATTAATTTTAAAAGTTCTATCGAAACTTAAAGTTATACAACAATAAACTGAAACACCCTGTATAGGAGATTTTCTGTACTGAAGAAAAAAACAAACTTGGAATTAAAAAAATACTTGAGATGCTAAACCGGAAGTAAACATTTCAAACCAAAATTTGGGCAACTTGAGATTTGTTATTTTTTATTTTTTCACTCCTAACCGTAGCCTAAGGTGTGGACTCAAATCTGAGACACGAGCCTCATTTTAATAAATGTATCTAGAAGTAATATGCTTCTCTGAAAGTTCTCGATGTGTTCAACTTAAAATATTACTTAGTGAAGTACTAGTACTCAGCCATCTTTATTTTTGTTATAGCGTATATGGGTTTTGTTTGGACAAGAGTGACATGTTTTTTAACCAACCACAACATTTATTCAGTAGGATAATTTTTCGCACCGATGGCGATGTTCGTAATTTAAATTTGCGGTCTCGGGGCTGCATATCACCTCCTCCTCATCAAACCTCTCAATTTTGTAGATCTTTCTCATACAACACGTATCGGCTTTATACTGAAATTCCTAATGTCTTGAAAATTATGCATCCAAAATCGAATATAAAATTTTTTGTTCGAACTCATCAGTAATATGATTCATAAACATTGACCAACCTGGGCGTTCATATTGGCGCCATCAAGGTAAACCTGTCCACCATTCTGATGGACAATATCGCACAAGTCAGCCACAGTCTCTTCAAATACTCCATTGGTGGAGGGGTAGGTGATCATGACACAGGACAGCCTGTCCTTAAACTTCTCCGCTTTCGTCTTGAGATCGACTACGTCTATGGTTCCATCTTGTCGCACTTTGACCGGCTCGATTGTCATGCCGGCCATTTGGGCACTTGCTGGGTTCGTTCCGTGAGCGCTTACTGGGATCAGGCATACGTCGCGGTGCGGTTCACCTGAAGAATGATTCACTGTTATCTAAAAGACCTCCAATAGTCGCCTTGTTCGGTATGTCTATTTACTAAAAGAATGATTAAATGGTAATATTGAATCTATTTATCCATGATCTCTTGCTTCACGTAATTGCAATTTTACAAGGCGTTCCGTCAATAAATGGATTTAGTGAAAAGGTTAATAGTACTCCACATAATTCGATAGCATAGTTTAGTTAAGTATTGAGTTGTAATTTATGATAACTAGTTAGTGTTTAAATAAATTTCTTCATTAAAAAAAACCGACAAATAGTTTGTGCCAAAACTTCTAGGACATATGCCAATAATAAAATCAGAGTATAAGCAAAGAATACACAGTTACCAATAGAAGCTGCACTCGCGAAAGACCTTTGATCTTCAGTGTTGCCATACGTAGCGGAATTCCGCTATTTGTAGCGGATTATTTTGAGAAGAGCGGCGTAGCGGCGGTAGAGCAAATTAGCCCAAAATGTAGCGGAATTTATTACATACAAAACTATCATATTTATTTCACTGTTTTAACGT
This sequence comes from Acanthoscelides obtectus, assembly GCA_963669975.1. NCBI lineage: Eukaryota > Metazoa > Arthropoda > Insecta > Coleoptera > Chrysomelidae > Acanthoscelides > Acanthoscelides obtectus. The sequence continues at coordinate 92,941,933 of CAVLJG010000006.1, forward strand.
TAATAACGTTCTAAATCCTAAATAGGCAGTGGCTAGAGTCTGATTTATTATCACATTAATAATAAAATTGGTGCATTTGGTGCCGCTTGAGCCATCTAGGAACAGAGAAGAGAATTATTCCACTTGCCTTTTTTTCCAATAACAGATGGCGTACGTACTGCTTTCAATACTAATCGTTTCTAACAGGTTTCAGCAGGCAGACATAATATTAGGTTTCTCGCTTTGTATTGTATTTTTCAGCTCTGGGTATATACTGTTTAGTTTCGTTTATATTAGTGTTCTTATTTTTGTGTTGATCATTTTATTGATATATCATTTGCTGCAGATTTTAATATTAAATCTACTGGTAAGTAACAAAACTGCTTAAATATCTAACATATTCTAGTTTGATCCAGAAATAAATCTTAGTCGCGAAATTTGTTTTTAACGCTTTTTATTCTGGAAATTAAGAATAATGGAAAGCAGACCATTAACGATTTTTTTGATAAAAATCCTTCTAAAAAACAAACGGTGAAACCAAACGTGGCCGTACCATCCACTTCGACTGCATCTGTGTCGGACTCGGAGCATCCCGAACCTGAATACAGACAAAATAGAAGAGCGGAATCTAGTGGAATCAGGTCTGAGCCTGATAATTCGACTTGCGAATCTCAGGATAACCAAGAGCCAGAGCAAGCTGTTAAGAAAAAGACACGAAAACAAAAGTTTACTTCATCATGGCTAGAAGATCCGTTATTTAAAGGCTGGTTGGGACCTATTGAAAATGACAAGTTGAAAGCAAAATGTAAAGCTTGTAATCAAATAATGGGTGCTAAAAAATCAGATTTAGTGAATCATTCGAAATCAAAAAGGCATGCCACTAATGTACAAGCAATTTCGAATGTAAGAACGTTAGATAGCACTTTTCAGTCTCGGGAAGCACGTGAGTTGGAAAAACGGCAAATGTTTGCTTGCTTAAGATATAGTCTTTTAGTTGTAAGTCATTATATAAGTTTTAGAACTGTTGATCATATAACATTAGTTAGTCAATTATGTTTTAAAGACCCAGATCTCTCTAGCTCACTTAAATTAAAAAGATCCAAATGCATAAGTAGAATTAAAAATGTGCTGGCTCCTGTTATTAAAGACGAAATAATTTCAGAATTGGAAAATAAACCATTTTCTATTTTATTGGATGAGAGTACAGACCTGAGCAATACAAGACTACTATGCATTCTTGTAAGGTATATTCATAAAAAATCAATTAAAACCCATTTATTAGATATAATTAAAATAAACGCAGATGAAGGTACCGCCAAAGGTTTATATTCTCTTTTTAAAAAATGCGTTATATCCAATCAAGTAGAAATTACCAATATTGTTGGATACTGTTCCGACAACGCTAGTGTTATGATGGGCAATAACGAATCTTTCAAAACTTATCTTTTAAAAGATAATCCTAATATAATTGTCAATGGCTGCATTTGCCACTCTGCTCATTTAGTGGCGGTGGCGGCAGCTGAAAAGATTCCAAGCAACGTTGAAGCTCTTTTACAAAACTTATATTCTTACTTCTCAATAAGCCCAAAAAGGCAGTGTGTTCTTGAAGAATTACAGGAATATTTCAAAAATACAAAATTAAAAATTTTAAGCCCTAGTAAAACAAGGTGGCTTGCTTTATCCAAATGTGTTGATAGAGTTTTGGATCAGTGGGACATCTTGCTTAGCCTATTTAGATTAGCTTCCATTGAAGACAAAAATTATGTAGGAAATGTAACACTTAATGAGTTACAGAATCCATTTGTTAAGGCGTATTTAATGTTTTTTAAATTCGTGTTGCCCATTTTTAACCAATTTAATGCTCTCTTTCAATCAGAGAAAGTTATGCTCAATATCATATCAATAGAGAGTTAGCGATTTGTACGTCATCTATGTACAAACTTTATGCGACCAGAATATTTTAAAAATGAGAAATTATATAATCTAAATCCTGATGATCCCCACTGCTTATTACCAATTGAACAAGTGAATGTTGGTCCGCATACAATGGATGCAATAAAACACTGCAATAACACGGCAATCGAACAATTTAAATTAAAATGTGTCACATTTTACCAAAAATCGGTAGAAGAGTCCCTTAAAAGTTGTCCTATCAAAGACAACTTCTTTTCAGAGCTAAAGTTTCTCTCACCGGTTGATGTGATGAACAATCGTCTTATTATAAGTGATACCTTCCATGACGCCGTTTTAAAAAAAATTGCCCTTCATATTGAAACCAAAAAGGCAATTTTGGAACTAAAGAAAATATGTATTTATTTTAGTGATAGTGAGAAAGAGGAAATTTTAAAAACAAAAAGTAATGTCATTGAATTTTGGTCGTTTGTAAACGACCTCAAAAATTTTAATGACGAATATTTATTTCGCAATATAGGTAAACTGGCTCTAATCATTTTAACATTGCCTCATGGAAACGCTGTTGAGCGAACTTTTTCTTATATGCTTGATTACAAAACAAAAAAAAGAAATAAAATAATACCATCAACTTTATCTACTTACAATTAAATTAGACTTGGAATCAAAAAAACAGTGCTGTTTATCCTATAGTTTTAATGATAATCATTTAAACAAATATAAAAAGAATTTATATAATGTAAATAAGGAAGAACAAGCTGAAGAAGAAGTAATTTCTGATTCTGACTGTGAATAAAATAAGCAAACGTAGGCATTTCCACGTTTCCGCTTCTTCCTTGTCCTTATTGTTTGTTTTTTTTTTCTATTAAGATTAAGATATTGGTGATCGTTGCTATTTTTTTATTAGTTCCTAATTCTAAACCAAACACAGTTTTATTTTTTTAGAGGTATACTTTTTATGTTTTTACGAAAAATTGCAATTATATTATGTTACTGTTTGTATTTTTAGTAGGGTTTTTAGATAGTGTTTAAAAAAAAGTAAATATGTAAAAAATATCTTTGTTGTTTTTTTTAAGCCTCCCCCCCATAAATTTTTAGACCGTAGCGGCATGTAGCGGAATTTTGCGATACGTGTGACGGATATTTTAAACTTCGCTCTGGCAACACTGTTGATCTTATGACTTGAAGAGGTCCCGCACTTTTTATTGCTTGATACAGGGTAGTGCTGTCGTACTTTGGCGTACGTACCGAATAGCTTGTCAAAAAATTGTTCGTATTGGCATCGAATATTAGTATTAATCATTGTTTTTATGGCATGGACAGTGGATGACAAATATCCTTTGTGTAAAAAATTGGGAAATGAAAAACAGCGTTTAGCCTCTTTGTCACTGACTGGCGATGATTCATCTGGCGTACTCTCTTCTTTGTCATGTTACTTCAGTAACCACTGCGCCGATTTTGTCAAAACTTGGGCTATACTGTTTGAAGATGGAGGTAAAGGCGTTAAGTGAAAAATATTTTTTTAAATTTGTGTATCTGTAACTAGGTGAAAAAGTGAAATAAAGAATAAAAAATAAAGTGGAAGAAATGAAATGAGACTTGTATAAACTAAAAGAGATATGGTATAAATGTCACTGCAGGAGTTGTACCATAAGTAACTTTCCTAAAGAAATCTTTACATCAAACCAGTTATAGGTATAGCTTTCGTCCATCCGGCCATATCCGACTAACCATGGAAACCCGTTTCGGGCTATTTGGCTTGGCCTCAGGTAGGACAATGAACGAAAGCTGAACAACTATACTGTGCGTTTTTTTGGGTTCTTTTGGGTGTGGATTAAAACACTGAATTCCACAAAAAGAAATGCACCACTATTTATGACTAACTAATTCTTGTCGCACCATTGACTGCACTATACTCCATTCTGCTCTACTCTACTGTACTCTGTACTCTGCTTCCATCTCCCATCTCCAACTATACTAAGTGACATATAAATCCGAACACCCAGCTTAAATGGTTTTATTTTAATAAAAGTTGGTGAATGTATTTATCTTGCTGTAAATAACAAGTGAAAAAATGTTCAGGCTTATCAGTTGGACATTCCGGTTTTTATACGGCTTTTTTTTAATTCACTACCGCTCTAAAAAGCCACAGTAAAGAATCAACGTTGGCGGATTTTGGTTCTTGACATCCTTTACGGTTACGATGCCTAGAGTACGGAGACCTGTACGATTTCGTCAACTTAGTGAGTTTGATAGGGGCCGTATAGTGGGACTTCGGGAAGCTGGACTTTCTTTTCGGGCAATTGCAGTTAGAGTGCAAAGAAGTGTAGACACTGTGGTTAGGTGTTGTCAGGCATGGCTTCGAGAAGGCCGTACGCAAAGAGCAAGGGGCACTGGACGCCGCCATACAACAACAGGCCGTGAAGATTGCCGCCTAAGATTATTGGCCTTAAGGGACCGTTTCTCCACTACCAGGTCCATTGCAAATGAATGGGTTGCAGAACACGGAAGACCTATTGGCATGCGAAGTGTTTACCGACGAATGAGAAGTTTTGGCTTGTTTTCATACCGGCCACACCGGGTCCTCCCTTTAACTCGAGAACACCGACGTAATCGCCTTGAGTGGTGCAGACAACGGTCACTCTGGGATCAGGAATGGAACAGTATTGTCTTTAGTGACGAGTCTCGATTTTGTTTAGGCATGCACGATGGTCGTGCCAGGGTTAGAAGGCGACGTGGTGAAAGGAAGAATCCACAGTTTTTTGTTGAAAGACATGTTCATCACACTGTTGGAGTTATGGTTTGGGGTGCTATAGCTTATGGTTCCAGGTCACCTTTAATCTTCATCAGAGGTAACATGAACGCGCAGCGTTATATCCACGGAGTTCTAGAACCCCATCTTTTACCCTATCTTGACACCCTGGCAGATCCAACTTTCCAACAAGATAATGCCCGACCACATGTTGCAAGAGTCACAATAGACTTCTTTCAACATAATGATGTCACATTGTTACCATGGCCACCAAGATCTCCCGACTTATCCCCAATTGAGCACGTGTGGGATATGATGGGTAGGAGATTGCTCAATTTGCAACGTCCTCCTCAGACTCTAGAAGCACTTCGAGAGGAGTTGGTGGTTGCCTAGAATGAGATACCACAGGAGGGCATTGACCACCTGATCCGAAGCATGCCTAGGCGCGTTGGAGAATGCGTAGCACATCAGGGTGCATCCACACATTATTAAAGCAGTGCAATCATTTTGAAATTTTTATCATTTACTTATTATGCTTCATTAAGTACTTATACAAAATTCTATTAAAATAAAACCATTTAAACTGGGTGTTCGGATTTATATGTCACTTAGTATATATAGTCCCCATCGCTGATTCGAGAAAGGTCTGGCGAGCCACAAAGCGGCATCTAGAATATTTGAGGTCACTTCGCGTCGATCTAGAAGGCGAGTCACTGATACGGTCCTCAACAGATGTCGCCAAGCGGCTTGTGCGGTCGTAGTACGCGTAAAAGCAGAGATCAGCCATGAAGCTCTGGCGACTAGGAGAGTCTCCCAACAGATGGCGCCAACAGTACTTTTTGTTATCGCCACACCACTCTATTCATAGTGCCAGATTTGACCACTGCGAATTGTTTTCACTTTCTGGTAACAGATGGCAGTTTGTCTTATTTCGATAAATCCATTTTTGAGTTGATGTTCTCAATTTAAGATCAGCTTTATTTGCCCTAGTACATTTCATATTTGAATTGAAATTAAATGCGGACTTGTGTGCAAAGTGAAAGACTTCAGTTTTCAGTCGTTTTCATACGTTGTCTATACAAGCCAGCTAAGTCAAGTACCATCTAAATATTTCCTCCAATTCCGTAACATATTCAACGAAGCTCCGAAAAGGCACTATCAAGATTACAGATTGGTTTGGAAAGTAAAGGTCAAGCTACACATCACATTTCTATGATATCGCGTTTTTGACAGTGGTGTACTCATGAATCATAGATAAATTTTTAATGGATCTGAATTTCCCTCCTTCATTTTGTATCCAGGCACTCAGCACCAACTTGTCATGGTGGATCGCCCTGTACATGCCGGTAGTCGACTACCTAGGTAGTTATAGTACAGGAAGTATTTTCTCATCTGCTGAGAAAAATATTTTGATTGCTTTTTCATATAACCCCATTCAAAAAAGGCCCCTATTAATGAATAGGCATGTTGCCAGACCTAAAATTGCGTCAAGAATTGTTTACTAAGGTTTTGCAAAAAAACAATCAGAATAGTTTTCCGATCAGATGCAAAGATACTTCCTGGACTATTACGGCAGGTAATGAATGAGAGATGGCATCCAAATGGCAGGTAGCATTCCAGCCACCCGAGGTATCATCTCAGCCACCGCGGCATAATCAGGTTTTTCGATGGAGTGATTCTTCTATTGGTAACTCTGTATTCTTTGGTATACGTTACAGACCCTGTATCGTGGAAAGTACTCGTAGAAAAACTTTGGGCCCAATGATATTTTTATTGCACTTGTTGAGAGGTACTGTAACGCGCTTCAAGAAATTTTCAATCGGTAAAGGTAAATGTACATACAGGGTGTCCGCAATGTTGGGGTTTTCCTTTACACGACGTGTAGATCTTGAAAACATAAGCAATTTTTCTTAGTACCATATACACCAATGTCTTAAGGGAACCGAGATAAAGGGCTCTGCAACATCAAAAATATCTGAATACCGTCCTGTAGCCGCGACCCGCGATATCACCGACTGGTACAAGTCGGTCGGGGTCAGTGTGTCAGGTCAGTATGCAACCTTGAACCCGTTTGCCTTTCAAAAAACAACAAGCACTAGAGACGTGGCTAGAGAAGTGCAAGTATCAAAAACTAAAGTGTGGCAAACGCTGCGTGAAGAGGGGCTGTATCCGTTTCACGTCCAACGTGTACAAGCCCTTCAACCTGACGATTTTCCAGCAAGAGTGCGGTTTTGTGGGTGGTTGTTGCATCAAGATGACAATAATCCGGACTTTTTGAAGTGTATATTGGTGACAGACGAATCTACGTTCACGCGTAATGGGGTGAATAACTTTCGCAACACTCATGTTTGGTCAGTAGAAAATCCGCACGCTGTCTGTCGGGCACATTTTGAACAAACATTTTCGGTGAATGTTTGGGCTGGCATGGTGAACGGTATGCTCATTGGACCATTTATTCTCCCAAATCGATTGGACGGGATGCAATACCTAGACTTTTTACGCAACATTTTGCCTTCCTTGTTAGAAGATGTGCCATTAAGTGTAAGAAAATCAATGTGGTTTCTGCACGATGGTCATATTTGTTACCTCTGTTCGTGGCCTGAACCACCGCCGGCGTCTGCTCGGTAGCGCATCAGCTGATTTCATTTTCTGTTGGAGCGGTATGCTTTCGGGCAGAGACGTACTTAGCCCTTCTCGTCAACTGGAGAATGAGTACTTTTTCCTTTATTTTTTTTACTTGGTCGCCCTCGTTTCACTACACATTACTTTTGTTATTTCAAGGGTAGTTGTTTCTGAAAAGGAAAACCCCAACTTTGCGGACACCCTGTATATCGAGGATTTTCAATGTTTGTATATTAATCCGTTATCACAATTTTTTTAAAACGTATGTAGTTTCATATATTGAACAAGTATAATGAGTGAAGAAGATGATTATAACTTGCCTCTTGCCTCGTGGTAGCAATGAATAGCCCTCAGCCCAGCATATTCTCCCTGAGCGCCACTGTTGGGCTGGAAACTAATCTTGTCGTATCCTGTGATAGCACAGAGGTCCTTTTCAAGCTCGGCGAACAGTTGGTGGTAGCCCAAAGTTTGTTCCAAAGGAGCAAACGGATGTATGTCAGTGAAATGTTTGAAGGAACATGGCATCATTTCAGTGGTAGAGTTTAGTTTCATCGTACATGAACCAAGGGGAATCATACTGAAAAATAGATTCATTTAGTGAGATATTTATATTTTTATACTGGAGCAGTCACGTAGACAGAAAGCCAAATACTGGGGCACCACGACTGTTATATGGAGCTTTAAAACACCTCAAATTGTTGTACTGCCTTAGGTTGGCAGAACTAAGAAAAGCCTTCTCAGGCAGATTGTTGTATAATTTCGATGACCTAGGAACAAAGGAGCGATCGTATCGGTCAGTTCTGCGGGTCTGTCTGGCGCGGCGGCATCATGAGGAGCAAAGCCCGTTGACATAGCGGTAGATCGTCAACCGCCCATCCATCGGTGCGAAAACAGCATCGAGTGTGGGCGGTAGCAACCCAAACATGTGAGCAGTGCTCGAGGCTTGATTTTATTTATTTTTTTAGATGATGAGGTTATATAGAAATTATGTGAATATATCAAATATTTTAAGAAGAATGTCAAGTAGAACTCGGTAACTCCGTTGAAAAAAACACTTAGATAAAATAAAACGTCTAAAAAAGAGGAGCAATTGAAGATTTGAAAGACTGTCAACTATCTAAATAGCAAACACATTTCGACTTTTTAATTATTTCTGTAAGTGTTGACTCGTAGGGGTACCCAATTCATAAAGCGTCAAATAACTTAGTGTTTTCGATGCATATCCATTTGGGCCTGATGGAGCCAATAAGCAGAAGCGTACGTCGCTCGGGTTACCAATCCTTCTGTTTCTGCTCCTGTTTATCGCGGAAATGCCCACGGTTGTGCTTTGTTTTTAATCTACATTCCCGAAAAACTACTTGACATGTTGTAAAGTCTTCGCACCATCCTCCTAGTAGGAAAGGAAATTCTCAAGAACTAGAGTGACAATTTGTCAAATCGGAATTCATTTGTTCAAACTGTGCAACCACCATATCTTACATCATCGACAGAAAACACGTATGCTGCAGCATTATTTTTCTAAATTTTTTTCTGATACAAAAATTAAGAAAATCGTAAATACTATTAAGTACGAAAAACTTGAACGAGAACTTGCTGGCTGCTATTGGAATTTTGGTGAGAATATGGAAAAAATATATGACAACATAATAGGAAATATAAAAACTTGTTTAGATCTTGCAACTGATAAAAAGTGATTTGCTCGACAAAAAATACACCCTGGTATAACAAGAATATTAAGGCAGCTCCAAATTTGAGAGACAATAGATGTATATTCACAAAATCAAATGATGATTGGGAGGTATATAAAACTCTTAGGAATAAATGTGTATATGTAATTAGAGAAGAAAAAAGGAAATTCTACGATAAACAAATCGATAATAACAAGTGCGACAGTGTAAAGATGTGGAAGACTTTAAAAAGACTGATCAATTCGAAGCCGCATGATTGTGTAAATCAAGTTCAATTCGAAAACGGTACCGAAACAAATTCTTTGGTGATTGCAAACAAACTAAATGAATATTTTGTGGAAAGTATTGTTGATGTTGTGGGTACTGCCAATGTTGAATTCGTAGAAAATTTTAAATACCTGGGGGTTTTTGTTGACTCTCGATTAATTTTTGATATTCATTATGAAAAAGTTATAAATAAGATTAGTAGTAAAGTGGGATATTTATCGAGAGTTTCTGGATATCTGAGTTCATATAGCAGCAAAATTATCTATAATACCATCATTCTTCCAAATTTCTTGTACTATTCGACTATTCTATATTTAGCAAATAATTCCATTTTTGAAAGACTGCAAATTTTACAAAATAAGTGCATGAGAATAATACTAAATAAAGATAAATATACTCAAATTAGGCAAATGCTTAGCAAATTAAAATGGCTCAATGTAAAAAATTTTATCAAATATCTTGTAATGATATTCATTTATAAAGTAAAAAATAATATATTTCCATCAAGTCTAACTAATTTAACATCATCAAATGTCGACCATCATTTACATAATACCAGAAATAAAGATGACTTTCATTTAATGACCAGAAAGTATAACATATGCTACAAATCTGTATTCCATCAAGGGTTGTTTGAATATAATAAATTATACTGCATCTATCAAACCCAAACACCTTTATCAGTGAGTCACACAATACGACTAATTTTGACACTTTGTAACGTGAGTTATCGAGCTTTTTAACATGCTTTTATCAGTTTGAGCTGTATGTATGTTCAAGTATGAACAGGGGTCAAGACAATACAATAATCTTGGAATTTTGAAATTTGGATTGGATAATTCGGAAATACAGGCGTCCCTCGTTTTACGCGGCATATTTATAGGCGGTTTCGCTTATACGCGTTTGGGCTTTTGACACCAGTGATTTATTTTACGCTGTAAACTTATACGGGGTTGCTCCCCGCCTTTCAGCGGCGCGCGCCTTCTGATGCAACGCGTCACCGCGTGGTTTCAATGTGCAATCGGGCATGACCTAATTAGTCCGGCAGTCTGGCCGGTTCGTCTGCTTGTGCTTGTATACATCTGTGGGAATACGTACAGTCGTACAGTACAGTGTCTACTTTAACGATTGAGTGCAGTTACAAATAAAAACAAAAACGCAATAACGCCTAAAAGAAGCAAGAAGGTTTTAACGTTAATCGAAAAAGGTGCAATCTAGGATGCTTTGGAGAAGAAAGAGCCTGTGGCATCGATTGCAAGAAAATATAAAATTAATGAGTCGTCTGTGCGTACTATCCGTCAAAATAAAGACAAAATTTGTCATAGTTTACAATCTAGTGCTCCTAAATGTACAAAAGTGGCTGGGTATACGAGAAGTGGCCCTATTGAAAAAATGGAAAAAGCTTTGTCTCTGTGGATCGAAGATCCAGATAAAAAGCGTGCACCCCTTAGTTCAGCTCTCATTAGGGATAAAGCGACACGCCGGTACGAGAATTTCGTAGATGATGAGCCACTGTCATCAAACATATTTTCAAAAACATTTTTGGCTATACTACAACTATTTAAAACTGTAATGACTCATACGCGTGATCAACACGTGATCAAAGCTCGATCCCGGCTTCCTTCCAGTACAGCCGTATAGCGTACGACATATGTCGTTTCTGTGGTTTTGCGGTGGTCAACAGCACAGACAGAGATGGAAATAATGGCTGATTGTTCTCCGCCGGTAGGACCAATGAAATCAAAGTCGCGCCTCGACCGGCAGACTCATAGGCGTCGGCAACGCATTGGAACGTGTTTCGTTGAGAGATCGCATATTGTGTGTTTTTATAAGAATTGTTGTGTGATTGTTATTGTTGTGGTTTCTGTGGTTACTGTTTTGGTTATACTTAACCATGGAGAGTACAAATGGCACGAGTGGAAGTACTGAAAGCCAGGGAACAAGTAGACGGCTTCGTAAAGCACTGAAGAGGGACGCGAAAGAAATCGTGCTCAACGTGTTCAATTATCTGAACAGAACTATGTCGCAGAGAGATGCACTCGCGCGTTGTGAAAGTATGACAGGCGTTCCAGAGTGGACCATTCGCAGGGTGGTGCATGAAAAGAAGAAAACTGGAGCTACTACTGATCCAAAGTTTAATTTGAAGGGACGAAAGGCCGTTAAATTGGATGACGATAGCAAAATGGCGTTAAGGCGAACCGTATATTCATTCTTCTTTAGGAATGAGATACCAACCCTCAAGGCTGTACATGCAGCGATCAAGGAAAATGAAATTATACCCCAAATGAGCGTCGAGGTAATGAGGAAATCCCTGCACGAAATTAATTTTCGTTACGAAACGCGTAATCAGAAGTCAGTATTGATAGAGAGACCTGAAATAGTCGCCTGGCGTCGAAAATACCTACGCGAAATGATTGAATATAGGCGACAAAGCAGAAAAATCTATTATTTGGACGAGACATGGGTAAATGCAGGTCACACGGTTAAAAAAACCTGGATAGACAAAAACGTAGTGAGTAACCGACAAGCAAGCATTGAAGGTTTGTCAACAGGTCTTCGTGGACCGTCAGGGAAAGGTCAAAGATTGATCGTAACTCATATTGGTAGCGATAGTGGCTTTTTAGAACTCTGTGAACGTCATGGATAATGCTTCCTACCATAGTCGTCGAGCCGAACGTGTACCGACTATGGGATCTCGAAAAAGTGACATGAAGCAATGGTTGCGCGAAAAAGGAATCCCGTTTGACGATTCATGTGTGAAAGCGGAATTGTATGAAAAAATTAAACAGCACAAACCTGCGAACATTAGTTACGTGACTGATGAGATGGCCCGTCAATGTGGTGTCACTGTGCTGCGGTTACCGCCCTACCACTGTGAACTGAACCCAATAGAGCTCATCTGGGCTCAAGTGAAGGGTTATATTGCGCGCCATAACACAAACTTCAAATTACCAGACGTTAAGGTTTTACTTGAGACTTCCATACAGCTAGTAACGCCCGAAGCTTGGCAGAATGCTATCCGTCATGTTGTGAAGGAAGAAACAAAAATGTGGCAGCTTGACCACCACATCGACACTATCATAGAGCCAGTTATAGTCAATTTCAACGAGGAAAGCGATAGCGACAGTTTATTACTGTCAGATGTGAGTGGAAGCGACGATGAATAAAGGTAATTCCCAAATTTTTGACTCACAATATGTTTCAAACCACGCTTTATTAATCATGTGACAAATCTAGTTCACCCATGTTAAACATTCATACCCCGCCTATGAACAGCCGACTACTGGTAGTTAAGTGATGTTCACGTGAACATCGATGAGTCATTACAGTTTTAGATAGTTATAGTATAGTAAAGGATGGTTTGAAAGATTTAAAAGTCGTCATAGCCTACATAATCTTAAACTGCAAGGGGAAGCAGCTTCAGCAGATGTTAATGCAGCAAGAGAATATCCTGGGCAACTTTTAAAAATCATTGAAGAAGAAGGTTTTAAACCTGAGCAGGTTTTTAACGCGGACGAAACTGGCTTGTTTTGGAAAAAGATGCCAAACCGTACATTTTTATTAAAAGAGGATAAGACCGCACAGGGCTTTAAAGTAGCAAAGGATCGTCTCACACTTTTGCTTTGTTCAAATGCTTCTGGAGATTGTATGATTAAGCCTTTATTAGTGTACAAGTCATTGAATCCCCGTGCTTTAAAAAACAAAGATAAAAAAAATTGCCTGTGTTTTGGCGTGCCAATGGTCATGCACGGGTAACGGGAGACATTTTCTTAGACTGGTTTGAGAACTGTTTTATACCAGAGGTTAAACGTTATTTGACGTCAAAAAATTTTGAATTTAAGGTGTTATTACTCATAGATAATGCCCCTGGTCACCCAGCCGGCCGTTTACAGCAAATAAATCCCAATGTTCGACTAGAATTTCTTCCACCAAACACCACATCAATCCTACAGCCTCTTGATCAGGGAATCATTGCCATCTACAAAGCTTATTACACGCGACGCACGTTTAAAATGCTGTTAGAAAACTTGGAACGCGACCCTACAAAAACAGTAAGCCAATGCTGGAAGGATTACACAATTGCAGATTGCCTACATAATATTAAAGAATCGATTGGTGAACTTAAAAAATCCACATTAAATGGCTGCTGGAAAAACTTATGGCCAGAAATTGTGAAGTCTCATGCGAAGGTGCCTGATATCAGAGACGAAATCAAAGAAATTGCTGATTTAGGAAATTCATTACCTGGAGAGGGATTCGATGATATGAATGAGGACGATATAAATCAGCTATTTGAATCGCATAATGTTGAACTCACTGAAAGAGAACTCATAGAACTGACGGAGAACAATTATGAAGCTCAAGAAAAAGGTGAAGATGATGAAGTAGTCCCGGCACGAAAGGAGTTGACGTTGAAAACGCTTAATAAATGTTTTACCATGGCACACGATCTCACCGAGCTGTTAATCAGGGAAGATCCTACAATGGAAAGAAGTTTAAAAACTAAACGAGAGGTTTTTGCAGCATTGGCACCATACAAGGAAGTTGAGAAGAATTTACGCAACGAAGCTAAACAGTCAAAAATGACGTCTTATTTTTCTAAAAATTAATATTTTTGTTAAAAAATTAACGTTTAATGTTCTCATACATAATATGTACAAACATACCTATTTATATTATGTATTTAACAAAAGTTTATGTAATAAAATGTTTTTTTTTCGATATTTCTTTTTACGCGGTGTTTTCAAAGAACGTTACCCCGCGTAAAACGAGGGACGCCTGTAATTGGCAAATTCGGAAATTTGTAAAACAATTTGGAGATTTGGACATTTAAAAAAAATGGAAATTTTGAAAATTGTTTGGAAATTCCGAAATTTGAAATATTTGGGAGAAAGTTTAGATTTATAGTCAATTATAATATATAATCGAGGCTCTTGATTATAAATACTTTAAAAGAAAATAATTTTCAAGTATAGAGTTTGTGTTACTGCAATAGAAAGTTCAACAATCAAGTATGACATTAATATGAAATAAGATCGATATAAAAATTAAGATATTAACAAAAAATTCAATTATAGTAAAATAGCGTGGGGTGCAATTAACTATATTTTGAAATTAACTCCAATTTTGTAAATAGCAATAGCTTTAACATTTCATATGAAGCTTCTTTAATATAATTTTTTTTGTGTTCACAACTTAATCTTTATATTGATCTTTCTATTGCAGAAATGCAAATTCTCATATTTATGCTTGCGAATTATTTTCTACCTTTTAGTTCGATTTACTTTAAAAGCGTGTTTTGTTTAGTTGTTTTTAGGGTGTAATTATTCACATTATAAAAGTCAGATAAATTATTTCCGTCGGTCTGACTATATCGGTCTACCTACTGCAATTTTTCCAAGCGCATAATCTCAGAATTGATTTTGATGGAGTTTGGAGAGAAATAGATATGATGTGAGGTCACCCTACACTAGGTAATGCTACATTTTTGAAGACCATAGTTGCGGCGATATTATAAATAAAAAAGCGGTTCCAAAGGTTTTTGTAAGTTTGGCAAGCTTTTGACATTTTTTGGGCAGAGTACAAAGACATTTAAAGGGGCTCAAATATAAACGGCTTGCTTTATGTTTTATAAATAAAAAATATGAAAATAAAGGTATATAAATTCATGAGATAATTTGCTTGACATCATTGTTTTGTAAAATATGTGTTAGTCTTACCTATGAACCAAACTAACATCTTTATTCTCCAAAACCTTCATATATCTGACTATCCTCGTCTCAGAATGGTGTGAATTGAATACAGGGTGTGTCAGAAAAGCGGACGTCCTTTTGAACTCGCTGCGATATACAGCTTTCTCTCGTACACTAGGATGATCTTTTAAGTTTTCTACCCTATGTGGACAATCAAATACGTAGAAAAGATCGTTGATGTCCTCAAAGTTCACTGTCTCATCTAGAGCCACACCTGAAAAATTAAATTCATGGCACTTGAGACGAGTGTTTATCTAACTTGACAATATCTATAACTTAGTTCAACCAAATGATAACCTTGGTCAAAATAAACTCGTAGTGCTCACATAAAACCTCCACAAATCGACTGGTTCCAATTTTTAGTCAACCGTTTTTAAAACAGATTTTTTCGGAAATGTACAGAGTGCGACAACAAAACTTCCTTTTTCAAAACTTAATGAAACCCACTGTATCAATAGGCGCATGTCTAAAGTTTTGTTTTACATAGCTTTGAAGATTAGATCAGGTAGGTCACGTCCTCCATTCTTTAAACACTGAGTGAACCGATTTTTGGTGTTTGTCATGACTCTTGGCAGCCATTTTAAAAAAGGAAGTTATGCTACCGTGCCTTGTATGAACAAAATTCTGTATTGACTTGAAAAATTAAGCGTATCTCACTCACCCACAGCTCCATCGTCAAAATACCTAAGATTGATCTGTTTTTCTTGTGCTCTAGCTTTGATTTCACTAATTGGCAGTCTAGGTTCCACTCTCAAAGTGTCAAAGAAATGCTGATTGGTTACCTTATTATTATCGTGCTCCAAACCATGTTGCAATACCTAAAAGAAACGTTCTGGTCAGACTACCCCACGAATGGCATCTATTATAGAAACTATAGAATGAAGAACTCCAATAGAAGAACCTGCTATGTCCATCAGAATGAATGTTTATTAGATTGTAGAATAAATGGTTTCATTGTTTAAGGTATTTTATCTGAAGGTAGCCAACTTAATGCTATGTTTCTGGATCCAAAAAATTATCCGTGATAAAATCGGATACCGCATCGTCAACTACGTGGTCTGTAGATCAAGTGATGAGAGTGGCAACGTAGCGTTCGATCTGGCAACACCGGAGGCGCCGGGCTTGAAAGGGAGACAAGAAAACATGTGCTCTGCCTTCAATACAAGTTTGAACTCGCTCGAGTCATTTGGTTGTCCGTCGCGATTTTTTTTTGTGGTACAATTTTTTCTATTGGGTTCTAAAAATGGGTGACATCAATTTCAAGCAACGGTGCGCTATCAGGTTTTGCTTCAGACTTTTGCTAAGCTTCAAAAGGCCTACGGAAATAATGTTTAGTCAAGATCCCAGGTTTTTCGATGGCTTAAGGCACTTTCTGAAGGGCGGGAGGCGATTGAAGATGAACTACAAGCATCTTCAAGAACCGATGAAAATATCGGCAGAATCCGGGATCTTGTGGATTCAGACCATCGGAAGAGAGTCAGAATGATCGGATAAGAGTTAAATTTGACTCATATCACCGTCGACCAGATCAAGAACATATACTAAGTGACATATAAATCCGAACACCCAGTTTAAATGGTTTTATTTTAATAAAATTTAATAATGAATGTATTTATCTTACTGTAAATAACAAGTGAAAAAATTTTCAGCCTTATCAGTTGGACATTCCGGTTTTTATACTGCTTTTTTTTAATTCACTAACGCTCTAAAAATGAATATTTCAGCCGCAGTAAAGAATCAACGTTGGCGGATTTTGGTTCTTGACATCCTTTACGATCGGTTACGATGCCTAGAGTACGGAGACCTGTACGATTTCGTCAACTTAGTGAGTTTGATAGGGGCCGTATAGTGGGACTGTGGTTAGGTGTTGTCAGGCATGGCTTCGAGAAGGCCGTACGCAAAGAGCAAGGGGCGCTGGATGCCGCCGTAGAACAACAGACCGTGAAGATCGCCGCCTAAGATTATTGGCCTTTCTACACTACCAGGTCCATAGCAAATGAATGGTTTGCAGAACACGGAAGACCTGTTGGCATGCGAAGTGTTTACCGACGAATGAGAAGTTTTGGCTTGTTTTCATACCGGCCACACTCGGTCCTCTCTTTAAATCGAGAACACCGACGTAATCGCCTTGAGTGGTGCAGACAACGGTCACTCTGGGATCAGGAATGGAACAGTATTGTCTTTAGTGACGAGTCTCGATTTTGTTTAGGCATGCACGATGGTCGTGCCAGGGTTAGAAGGCGACGTGGTGAAAGGAGGAATCCACAGTTTTTTGTTGAAAGACATGTTCATCACACTGTTGGAGTTATGGTTTGGGGTGCTATAGCTTATGGTTCCAGGTCACCTTTAATCTTCATCGCAGGTAACATGAACGCGCAGCGTTATATCCACGAAGTTCTAGAACCCCATCTTTTACCCTATCTTGACACCCCGGCAGATCCAACTTTCCAACAAGATAATGCCCGACCACATGTTGCAAGAGTCACAATAGATTTCTTTCAACATAATGATGTCACATTGTTACCATGGCCACCAAGATCTCCCGACTTATCCCCAATTGAGCACGTGCGGGATATGATGAGTAGGAGATTGCTCAATTTGCAACGTCCTCCTCAGACTCTAGAAGCACTTCGAGAGGAGTTGGTGGTTGCCTGGAATGAGATACCACAGGAAGACATTGACCACCTGATCAGAAGCATGCCTATAGGTCTTCCGTGTTCTGCAAACCATTCATTTGCAATGGACCTGGTAGTGGAGAAACGGTCCCTTAAGGCCAATAATCTTAGGCGGCGATCTTCACGGTCTGTTGTTCTACGGCGGCGTCCAGTGCCCCTTGCTCTTTGCGTACGGCCTTCTCGAAGCCATGCCTGACAACACCTAACCACAGTGTCTACACTTCTTTGCACTCTAACTGCAATTGCCCGAAAAGAAAGTCCAGCTTCCCGAAGTCCCACTATACGGCCCCTATCAGGCATCGTAACCGATCGTAAAGGATGTCAAAAACCAAAATCCGCCAACGTTGATTCTTTACTACGGCTGAAATATTCATTTTTAGAGCGTTAGTGAATTAAAAAAAGCAGTATAAAAACCGGAATGTGCAACTGATAAGGCTGAAATTTTTTTCACTTGTTATTTACAGTAAGATAAATACATTCACCAACTTTTATTAAAATAAAACCATTTAAACTGGGTGTTCGGATGTATGTCACTTAGTATATTTGAGTAAAAAAAATAAAAAATCAGTCCCATCACTTAATTTACAGACCTCGTCAATTTAGTTGAAGATTAGCCTTAGCCTTGAATTGTTTCTGAATTAGATGTTAGTAATCGATTTTACTTTCTAAAACTAGAGTGCTTATCCAAATCAAAGCAGTAACTAAAATTCCGAGCTTTGCTTGGAGAGATAGAAATCTTACCAACGTAGTATTGTGAATTTTAGTAGCGATATCTTTCAAACCCTGGGGGCCATGGTACACAGCGAACATAGCAGACATGTTTGCCAATAGAGCTTGTGCAGTGCAAATGTTGCTTGTAGCTTTATCTCTTCTGATATGTTGTTCTCTAGTCTGCAACGCCAATCTGTATGCATCCCTTCCTAC
This sequence comes from Acanthoscelides obtectus, assembly GCA_963669975.1. Taxonomy (NCBI): domain Eukaryota; kingdom Metazoa; phylum Arthropoda; class Insecta; order Coleoptera; family Chrysomelidae; genus Acanthoscelides; species Acanthoscelides obtectus. Next base: position 92,960,504 of record CAVLJG010000006.1, read on the forward strand.
AACGTCACCGGGTTAATAAGATTTCTTCGAAAATCTTCTCAAAATATGCACTTACCCGAAGCATCTCTTGTTACTCCAATCATCCTGCCGGGCATCAGCCTCACCAAATTTTGAGTACAAGCGAAGAAGCCTGCGTGTGGTCCTCCGTATCCTAAAGGTACACCTAGACGTTGTGATGTGCCTATTGCTATGTCTGCACCAAATTCACTAGGTGGTCGGAGCAACGTCAAACTTAGTAAGTCTGTGGCACAACATACTAAGGTTCCTGAGAAAGGATTTGGATGTTAAAACCTTAACGTAAATCTCTATATCTCTATTCCAGGACTTGTAGGTTGAGCCTACCCAAATAAGTCCAAAAGTGTTACAGCGTATCATGGTAGAATTAACAGTTCGCTTACCATGTTCATGAGCTTTATCAGCCACCTCACTGAAATCATGGATATTTCCTTCCGTATCTGGATACTGGAATAAAATTCCAGCTACGTCTCTATTCGAGAAGTCAGCTTCAAATACATCGATGGTTTCCACTGTTAATCCTAGTGATCTACACCTGAAAATAGAAATCGCAACGTAAAATAACTACTACCTTTGGACCAGTTGCCACAATGCGAATTAAAGCTGATGGGGCGTAGAGAAATATATGATTATTTTTCACTGCTCACACGTCAAAGGTACTTGTATAAAGAAATTGTAAAAATCAGTTTGTCAATTTGTAGATTTTACTAAACAATACGATCTAGTCCGAAAGACAATATACAGGGTGCGGCGCTATTCAGTCACCATTCAGGCCCATGAGTCTTGTCCCGACACAGTTCAGTCGTCATCGTGCATTGGCCCACTAATCGCATCATGGCGTTATGCACGCAAACATGCGACTTTCCGATCGTTCTAAGGGGAGAATTTTGCATGATGATCTTCATTTCCATCCCATCAAGATGGCAATTGTTTAGGAGACTTCTCAAAGTCGTCCCTGAGGAGGCTTCTGTTTTTTTTTCAGTGATGAAGCCCATTTACATTTGTTTGTATCCGTCAACGAACAAAGCCAGCGCTACTGGTATGACACCAATCTTCGAGAATTCCATCAAAGGCCTTTGCATACAGGAATGTTTGCAAACTTGCTCGACTGTGTAGTGTCTACTGAATCACGCAACAGAGGGTTGCTGTGCGATTCCGCTTGATTATAACGCCGCTGCGCCTGTTGTTTTACATAATCACTTAGATATGGAATATCAAGATCTCTAGGAATGGTCTCATTTGACACGTACCAAGGGGCGTTAGTGATTGTGCGTAGGGTCTTATGACCATTTTATACAACCAAATCTTGTTGATCAAACTTAATTTTGAATTTCTGTACAACACAGGATAAAGCTGCCGAAAGGTAATTTGGAATTTTGTTTTCAAAATATCAGTATGTTTCTGCCAGGTAAACCCCTTGACAATGATGACTCCAAGATACCTGACAGATTGCTCCTATGGTATACGAGCTCCGTTCACTGATATCTCTGAAGGGGCCACCGCAACATTTTTTAGTATAATAGATTGTCTGCGTTTTCGAAGTAGTAATATATAATTTTGATCAACCACCGATCCGCCCACTCCAATACTTCCTCCACCGTACTCTGAACCAGGTTACGCGAACCAGACTGGGCTAGCAATGCAGTGTCGTCAGAATACATTAGATATAGACTTCACAGTTGCTGGGGCAAGGGACATCATGTATATAAAGTTAATAAAGGATTGGTCCTAACACCGAACCCTGAGGAGCACCGGTCGTGTTGTTGACAACACATTGTTAATTTTGATCCGAAACTTCCTTCCTTCTAGAAAAGATTTCAACAGTTTTACTAGCCAAAATGGAAAACCCTTTTGGATGAGCTTATACAAGAGGCCCATGTGCCACACCTTGTCAAATGCCTTTGATACATCTAACAGCAAGATACCACTACTTTTGTTCAGGGTGAACCCCCTGGTTACATGCTCCACCAGTCTAACTGCCTGTAGCTCAGTACTATGCTCATAGCTGTGTGAAGAACTTGAGGACAACGTTTGGGGCTCTGCTTACCATATTGTTATAAAGCAAATAAAGGGTTATACTCTCCCTTTCGACCTATCTGCAGCGAAAAAAGCAGAAATAATCGATCACCTCTTCCCCAAGTCAACCGATACCTGGCTGAAGGGACAGAAAACCGCCGAAGGTATTGCACCGTTTACCCTGGAGGAGATACAAGAGGCAGCATTGGAAATCAAGATTGGAAAGGCTCCTGGACCTGACGGTATACCACCGGAGGCACTGAAGATAGCGTTGGAGGTATTGCCGGAGACGATACTAGGCGTGCTGAACCAGCTACTGAGTTCGCAAGACTTCCCCAAGATCTGAAAGATTGCCTCAGTGACTCTTATATGGATGGGAAAACCCGTGAAACTACCTTCCTCGCACAGACCTATCTGTATGCTGAGCGTAGTGGGAAAGTTCTTCGAAAGACTAATTAAAATTAGAATCGAAGAGGAGCTCAAATCGAAAGTTGACCTGTCAAACGAGCAATATGGATTTAGGAAGGGCAGATCAACCGTCCAGGCAATTAAAGCAGTCGCGGATAATGTATCGGAGACGGAAAGCAAGTGGTGTGTACTGATCACTGTTGACGTAGAAAATGCCTTTAACTCGGCTACTTGGAGCCTAATTATTAAGGAACTCCGACGTAGGGAAATTTCAGCATACCTGATAAACTTGGTGGAGAACTGCTTCCAGGACAGAAAGCTTCTCCTAACGAAGAGAGAAACGAGGGACATCTGCGCGGGAGTTCCTCAAGGCTCAGTCCTCTTCTGTGGAATGTTCTTTATGATGGAGTTCTGGGTCTTGCATTTCCACAGGGAATAAAATGCATTGCGTACGCTGACGATCTGGCGATCATAGCGGAGGCGAACTATTCCAAGGAGCTGGAAATCATCACGAACGAAGCGTTGGCAAGAATCAGCGAGTGGATGGCAGCAAACAAGTTGCGACTTGCCCCACAGAAGACGGAAGCCGTGATACTGAAGGGATCCCGCAATAAGAGCTCGGTGAATTTCCAATTCCTTGGCACGAAGATAGTGACAAAGAGACACCTCACGTACCTGGGAGTCGTGTTAGATGGCAACTTAAAGTTTGGAGAGCACGCCAGAAAACCGCTCCACCGCTCATTGCGGAATTCATGGAGTGCATTTCTCACTTCATGGACGAGATTCATCGCTCTACGAATGTCATCAGGATGACAAGACCTTTTTGCTTGCTTAATCGCAGCCCTCTTTTCAGAAATTTTCCGACGAATATCAGCAGGAAGATTCGGGCTGGTATGTCAACATGTTACACACTTCAAAAGCATCAGCTTTCCCGATTTGTCCTCTTGCGATTTTTTTCTATGGGTTTTTTGAAATGCCGTTTTTATGTGGACCGTCCATGAGCCCTACAAGGTTTGAAGTCCAACATCCAGGGAAAAATTGACAAAATAGCACCTGCTACGCTGGCAAGAGATATAACAAATGCCAGAAATCGGCTTACTCGAAGAATGGGGGATGTCACTTATCTGACTTGATCTTCAAAACTATGTAAGGCAAAGCTTTAGGCATGTGTCTACGCTATAACAAGAAATAAAATTGTTCTGATTCAAACAATGCGTTTTATTAGAGTTTGAAAGTAATGCTATCGCACCCTATAGTAACGTAGCCACCTCACTCACGATTAGCTATATTTTTTTTGATTACGCTAAATCGAAAAAAAAACGGATAAATCGCAGTTGAATTATCATGTACCTGGTTTCAACGACTGAAATGGTCTGAGGATGCAACATGTTCGAAACCAGTAGCTTGTTCCTCTTATTGTGTCTGTAACACAATGACATTGCTTCTGCAGCAGCGGTACCTTCGTCTAATAGGGACGCGTTCGCCACATCTAAGCCTGTTAGATCAGATACCAACGTTTGGTAGTTTAGTAGGCCTTCTAGTCTACCTTGAGATACCTAAAAATATTAATCATATATTATTTGTTAAAGCTCTGAATGCACGTTGGTTCTTGGCTAATTCTTTCATTCAATCATCTAACAGCATTCACAAGACATGTTTGTCAACTTCTGGCATACTGAGATAAGCAATATCTATTGAACATTTTAATTATGCCGAGTTCCAAGGTGTAGATGTTGACAGTACAATGACCTAGGAAAAGCGTGTTAACCACATTAACGTAAAACTGAGCACTATAGTTTTCATGATTACACAGCTTCGAGATACAATATCTTTAATAATAATATATTTATTTCATTGTTAATAACAAGTCAAAAGTCAAAAACAATACAATACAGATTAAAAAACAGTGTTACATGCAAAGAACTATAAAAACACTTGTCTGTTCATCTGTCATCAGATCCTTAGATCGAGTTTGATAATAGTGTTCTTCTTTGTTATTGAAGAGTTCATTTTATTTTTATACACAAATATTGATAATTCAAGAATGTAAATACAAGCTATTGTTAAAACTATTAAAGATCGAAAATAATCCCTGCAAAATAGACTCCAATTAAGATTTGCAATGATACTAGTAACATATTTCTGGAGAAGAAAACTCTCTCTATCGATGAGCTGCATCCCCAGCTTAAAATGCCATAGCGAAGGTGACAGTTAAAGCTAGTATACGAGGCATGTCTTGTTAAGTTTTGCATATAGAAACATAGTAGGCCACGCGGATCGAACGTCAGTACTGAATCTTAAGCATCCCACAAACCGGCGCGAAATAATCGCGGCGAAGTATTCGCAACGAAATTCAGAGCGAAATTCGCAATCTGTTTCGCCTGTTTATTCATACCAAAGCGTCTTATACGCTCCGCGAACGTGAAGGTTTCGACAGGTTGCGTACATTTTATTTTTGCCTTTTGCAATGAGCTCGTCTTCAGAAGAAGAGGAGACACTTCTATTTCTTGCTTTAGAAGAGGAACAAAATGCACGGTAAGTTATGTTTATTTAACGCCATTTGATAGTTGGGTATGTATTAAGCTTAACGAAGTACATAAAACAAATATTTTCAATTTTGTTTAGGAAACGAAGGAAGTGGGTACATGATATTAACTTGGAACGAAATAAATTTGGGGAATACCATACCTTGATGCCACAACTTCGGCTGGATGAACAGCGCTTTTACGTATATTTTAGAATGACTCCAGAGTGTTTAGATGAAATATTGAACTTGGTGAAAGATGAAATACGAAAATCTGACACAAATTATCGTGAAGCTATTTCGCCAGAAGAACGACTTGCTATTACACTCAAGTAAAAAAATTATATGTATTAAAATTAGTAGGCTTATCGAATACGAAAACTTCAGGGATCGTGAAATAAATATTTTATTGTAATAATTGGACTACATGTTGCCACTAGGATTAAATGTTGCTAAATAATTCGAGGCAGAATTTGCCTCCTCTGTTGGGTATATTATTGGGGTAAACCCAGTGCCGCTTGGGAAGGACGACATACTACTATCATACATATTTGCAGAATTCTGGGTAGACGCTGAAGACATTTCTTCAATTCACAGTCTGTGCATGTGCCAAGAAGAGTGAATCAATGGCCTCGTTCTCTTTTTTAGGTTTTTTTACCTTCAAAATAATTAATGAGCTGTTGTACAGACGAAGATGGTGGTTCATAGCGTTTTCTGCTCGTTTTATATTTTGGTGTAGTTGCAGTCTGCGGAAAGGTGTGCCCTGGAGTAGTCACTGCTGTAGTGTTCAATGAAGAAGGTGGTGCTGTCTGTGTTGCCGAGGTGTTCTGTGCATCTTCTGCATCTACATCAGCATTTTCATCTTCTCCATGGCCGCGGTCTTCCAAATTTTCGGTTTCTACATTTCCAGCCCTGCCAAAAAAGGACGGAAAAATTCCATGTAGTCAGCCCGCTGCCATTTTTTTATGTTGCCCACTGCTTGGCCGGTCTTTGGTTTGGTAGATTTTATATATTTTGCAAATGTGTCTCTGATATTCTTCCACCTTTTTTTTACTTCATCGCCTAAAAACGATTTTTTTTATAGATTCCTTGCCACTGGTGACACCTTCTATACCATTGGGCATAGCTTTCGAGTTGGCTTTACAACAGTGAGTGCAATCGTAACCGAAGTCTGTGAAGCGATATGCAGACATATGGAGCATATATATTTACCAGAACCAACAGAGAATATATGGAAAAAATGTGCTGAAGAATTTGAAAATAGATGGGGATTTCCCAATTTCATTGGCAGCGTGGACGGTAAACATGTAACAATCAAGAGACCTAACAACAGTGGCTCCAATTACTGGTGCTATTTACATAAATATTCAATAGTACTTATGGCCATTGTTGGCCCGGACTATAAATATATATGTGTTGATATTGGTGGTTTCGGAAAAAATAGTGATGGGGGTATTTTCGAAACCACAAACATGGGAAAACGATTTGAACAAAATTTAATGAGTGTCCCTGCACCTAGATTTCTCCCTGGGCAAAATGAAATCTGCTCGTACGTCTTAATTGGTGATGAAGCATTTGCTTTAAAACCATACCTTATGAGACCATTTCCTTATAAGCAGACTTTAACAGACGTCAGAAAAGAGAAATACAATGTAAGACTTTGTCGAGCTAGAAGGGTCGTGGAAAATGCGTATGGTATTTTGTCTCAAAAATGGCGAATATTTTACAGGCCATTAGAAACTAAAGTAGATACTACTATTCTTATTGTACGTACGGCATCTGTTTTACACAATTTTTTAAGAAGTAAAAGTGGCGATGACAAATATTTTCAATTCTTAGATCCCCCAGAACCCGTGCTTGGAGCTTTTACTGATATAGCAAATGATCCTCGGCGGGCAGCAAGGCTAGCATTTTCTACTCGTGACAAATTCGTAAATTATTTTAATTCTGATATGTCTATGCCCAATATATAGAATGTTCGTTTTCACATTTGTGTAGACTGTAAATTATTTAACAAGTTAATAAAAAATATTAGATACATACCATTTGTATTTCATTCTTTTCCTATTTCCATCCAATCTTGTCTTTCTTTCTCACATTCCTGTATTCATCGTTCGACAAATCATACACACAAGGATACTTTTTCACTATTTCTATCAATAATTCCGTTTTTGCCATTGCGAATTTTTGAAGAACGGCGTCAAAAACGCGGTCAAAGGCGAACTGAAATACGCCGCGATAAAAACGCTGGAACAATCGCATTCGCTTCGCACAAATCTGAGCCTGTCCGTAAACCGCCGCGTTTTAATCTGATCGCGAATTCATCGCCGCGAAATTTTCGCAGCCAAAGCGAACATTTCGCGCCGGTTTGTGGGATGCTTTAACCTCACTCTTTAGTAAACTTAAATTCAAAGTTTCACAACAATACGTGCAGTGTTCTCAGTACAGTGAATTTTCAAGTGTCACCAAGTCATTAGAAAAATGGAACTCAACCGAGAACATTTTCGCGCCATAATTTATTACAACTTTCAGAGACAATTATCGCAACAAGTATGCCTCGCCGAGTTACTGTCTGTTTTCGGCAACGAAGTGCCACATCAGTCGACAATTTCCCGTTGGTATGGAGAATTCAAACGTGGACGGGTGAGTCTTAGCGACGATCCCAAGGTGGGTGCACCAAAAACGGCAGTCACCCAGGAAAACGTCGATGCTGTGCGGAAACTCATCATTGAAGATAGACATGTGACATATCGCGAGATTGAGGCGTCCTTGAAGATCTCAAAGACCTCAATTCAAAAAAATTTACATGAAGAATTAGGAGTAAGAAAATTAGTTTCTCGTTGGATAACCCACCTGTTGACTGAAGAGCAGAAAGCAGCCAGGGTTAAGTGGTGTCAAAAAACGCTTGACCGTTTCAATTCCGGAAACTCAAAAAATGTGTACAGCATTGTTAGTGATGATGAATCGAGAATTTACTGTTATGAACCAGAAAATAAACGACAGTCGGCTGTTTGGGTGATCCAAGGTGAAGAAAAGCCAACAAAAGTCATCCGTTCTCGAAGTGTTTCGAAAAAGATGGTCGCGATATTTGTGTCAAAAGCGGGTCATATTGCAACAATTCCTCTTAATGAGCAAAGAACTGTTACTGCGGATTGGTATACCACCATTTGTTTGCCAAAAGTCATCACCGAGCTTCGAAAAATCAACCCCGAAAGAAAAATCATCCTCCACCAAGACAATGCAAGCTCGCACACAGCCCAAAACACAAGGCAGTATTTAACGGAAGAAAACGTGGAATCATTGGACCATCCTCCATATAGTCCCGATCTAAGTCCTAACGATTTATTTACTTTCCTGAAAATTAAAAACAGACTGCGTGGTCAAAGTTCCCAGTCACCAGAAGAAGCAGTTGACGCATTCAAAAATGCCGTTTTGGATCTGCCAGCAAATGAGTGAAATAAGCGCTTAGAAAATTAGTTCGAGCGCATGCAGATGTGTATTAATCTTCGTGGAGAATACTTCGAAAAACAATAATGTCATTTAAAACTACCTACCGTGTTGTTTTATTTCCATATGCAAAACTTAAAAGACAAAAATTGCTTGACGTGATTTGATAAAAATTAAAAAGATCATTCGATCTATGGCAGATGCAAGTCGAATAGCACGCTGCAAGCCATTATTTTTTCAGTATGGTATTTTGACTGTGCCTTGCCTGTACGTAATAATGAACATGAAAGAACAAGAATAACAATATACAAAGAATAACATGATACATCAATATGGAGTTGCTAAAACATCCGTCACATTTACATGGGTATTCAGTGCCATAACAAAAATCTACGCGCTTAAATAAATTCGGCTTCAATACCTTTAAAAAAATCTGTATACCTATTTTGCAAAGCAAGCATTTTCGTCAATCAATGAAATTTTAACAGTGTTTGGTTTTAATTAATTTTTAAACCATTTCTATGTAATGTGGTTGTCTATTATTTGCTTTTATACAAACAGAATTCATTTTTTAATCAAATTATTTAACGTCGATGTCGAAAAGTCATATAAATTGTCTCTGATAATTTATATGACGAATAAACAGTATTATTATTAACGCGCGTTTCAGCTGCAGGTGGTTCGGATCAAAGCACATTTAACTTGAACAATATATGAGTTTCACTATACATATAAGAGCAGAAGCTCTACATAAACAGTATTGATTTACCTCAGGTTGATACGGCGTATACTGAGTGGTCCATCCAGGATTTTCAAATATATTCCTCATGATGGTATGTGGGACACAACAATTGTGGTATCCCATACCGATATATGACCTCCATATTTGATTTCTTTCTGCGATTTTTCTTATCCTGTTGATCAAGTCGTATTCAGCTGAAAAATGAAATGTTATTCAGATATATATTTTTTCAATACTGCATCTTTTAGACTAACTGCTAGTGTGCTTAGCTGGAAAATATCTTCTGTCGAAATTAGCCAAAGAACTCGAATTAAAAATAGGCTCAGAACATTGCAATACTGAACATCTCAAAATTGATGCTTGTGTGACGATCTTACCGTACCGTTTTCACCACTATGTTAGTCATAGGGTGTTTCAGTTTATTGTTGCATAACTTTAAGATTCGATAGATAGATAAAATAGTTTTTTTAAATATTTCGAACAATATTTGATGTATAACAGTGAGAATTGGTATACAAGGGTTTTTTTGGTACGACAAAACGAACCATGAGCATAGTTTTACTGTAGCCGCTAGAGGGCGCGCTCTACTGTACTGTAGTGTATTAAAATGACCGAAAATTTTTTCTTAGTGCAATTTTTTGCTTTTTGAATAAAAAAACTGATTCTTCGCACTTTAAAACATAAAAAAGCTCTCCTGTTAGTTTTCGTTATAGTTAGCCGTTTTTGAGATATTTCGATTTTTAAGGTTCGATGCATTTTTTATTATTTATGGGAAAATAATATTTTTTTTACATTTTCAATTTGTGCATTACAAGTAATTAAGATGATCGTTTAGATTGTGTTTTTAAACACAGCAATAATTCCTAACTCCAAATAAACACAAAAAAACAGAATATTAATTTGTTTAATTTTCCAATATTAGTTTTAACAAATTAAATTAATTATTTACAACTAAAATGCTATTGGATAGTTAGGACAAACATACAAAATCTAAAGTAGTTGCTCGAAATGTAAACCCAATTGTTCAATACATAATTCACATCTATGAATGATCGAACATGGTATAGCATTATTCAAACAAGGCCTTATTTCATCACATGCATTCCTGATTCTGTCTATTAGCATATCTCTTGTGATTAAGGGAGTCTGGTACACTTTTTCTTTTAGAAATCCCCACGCAAAAAAATCTAATGGATTTAGGTCAACGGATCGTGGAGGCCAGGCGACTGGTCCTCCACGGCCGATCTTTCTGGATAATTTTCGTCCAGCCAGTTTCTAACTATTCTCGAATAATGAGCTAGACAACCATCAAGCTGGAACCAGGCCAATCTTCTTAAGTCTAACATAACATCATCCCACATATTTGCATGTTCAGCCTATAAAAATTCCAAGAAGGTCGCAACATTTAACGTTGCAGGCAAAATGTAGGGTCCAAATAGTCGATTACGGTAGATACCAATCCACACGTTCACACTAAATTCATGCTGAAAATTTCTTTCCCGAACTGCATGCGGATTTTCATGCGACCAAATATGTTGATTATGAAAATTTACCACTCCACGTCTAGTGAAGCATGACTCATCGGTCCATAAAACGTTACTTAAAAACTCCCTATTATTATCAGTTCTATCAAGAATCCACTGACAAAATGTGATTCTTCGTTCTCCGTCCCCTGGCTGAAGTCCTTGCACAGGTTGCAAATGGTAAGGACGTCTATGGTCATTTCTAAGAACATGGTGAACATGGCTTGCTGAAATTCCCAGGGCACCAGAAACTCTCCTAACACTTGCGGTCGGATCTCTATCAAACTCACGCAGAATCATACGGGTAAATCTGCGCTGACGAACATTTATGTTTTGACCCCTTTGGAGATTTCCAAAACCATTTTAATTATTTGGCGATGCACTCTTACAAATACTGAGCGAGTTGGATGTCATCTGTTTGGAGATCTTCGTGCGTATTCTCTGGCTGCTTCTACTGCATTTCCATTTACAAAGCCATACACAAAATGAATATCCGCTAACTCTTGATTGGAGAATAAAAATGGCATTTTTATAAAACTTACAAAAAAACAGGTAAAAGAAACTAAATTTCGTGCATTCACAATTGCAAAAAAACGTTTCAGGTTTCAACAGACAACAAAACTAACTGTCAACTAATTGACGTTTAACCTTATTCTGCTTTCAATTTCAAAAATATTTGCAGGCACAGCCTACTTCTAAAAATTATCGAGATACTGACTTTTTAACGTTATTTTATCATACATAATTAAAAATGCATTGAACCTTAGAAATCGAAATATCTCAAAAACGGCTATCTATAACGAAAATTCACAAGAGAGCTTTTTTATGTTGAAAAATGTGAAGTATCAGTTTTTTCATTCAAAAAGCAAAAAATTGCACTAAGAAAAAAGATTCGGTCATTTTAATACACTACAGGTACAGTAGAGAGCGCCCTCTAGCGGCTACAGTAAAACTATGCCCATGGTTCGTTTTGTCGTACCAAGAAACCTTTATATAGCAATTTTCACTGTTATACATCAAATATTGTTCGAAATATTTAAAAAAAACTATTTTAGCAAGTAAATTTAAACACCCTGTATTTCGGAAGTCACGCATTTTTCGACCCATGTTTATATAGACTTTATGCATTAATTTTAAAAGGTCTATCGAATCTTAAAGTTATGCAACAGTAAACTGAAACACCCTGTATATGCTAGTGCTGGTGAGTCTAAAAATATAGAGATGGGGAGTCGTATCATCTCATTGCGTTTATAGATTATTATCACATTTATTGTAGTGAGACTAAAGATTTCGTGACAGGTGATAAATTCCTGGAATTTGCTATGAAAAATAGGGGATGCTTCTAAAGTGTTATAGCTTATTACAATGAAATATTTGTCGATAATAACTTCTTCATTTTCGAGATTACTATAGTTGTCTCTCTACTAAGCTGCAAACGCCTGGAGCCTAAATAAGACCGTAAGACAGGTGCTTTTATCGTTCGACATCAACAAAGCTTCTGGTCCGAACTTAATTCCTGCCGTTGTCCCGAAGAGTTGCGCATTGGAGGTTGCTCTAGCTCAATGATGCTCAACCCTAACCTCAAGAATTTTAAATGGCCCGCGCAAGTAAGCTTTGAAATACGCGTTAAATTGAAAAATCCCGCCAAATTGACCGCCGCGAATGTAGTATACTTTATCTGAAGTCACTTGAAATAGCATAAAAACCTTTGGTCGGCGCGTCCTTTGTAATTTCATGACGTATCATAGGCGTGCGGTCATTTATTTAGAACGATAATAATAATGTTTTTATATCACAATAAATGGATTTTACTATCTTCTTATTTTTTTGATTTGGGATAAAAAATACTTATATTGGGAGTTTAATTTATGTTGACTGAAAGTTAAGAAATGGAAAAATTACAGAATTCCAACGTTTGACATAGGCAAATATTTACATAGCAGGTAGGTATATAAAAAGGTATATAAAAACTTACATTATAGGTATTTATATATCATCCTCGCCTTCGGAGCTGTCGCTAGAGTCATCTTGTAGAGGAATTACAACGGGATTTACAGGAGGCAAAACACAATATTCATTTTCTTTTCCAATAATATGCCTAGAACACTGCTTCCATAGGTCTGTGGCAGCAATATGAGATACTGCATCTCTTATTGTGGCCATTAGCGATTCACTTAATTGAGGGGTCTGATTATGTTTTCTTACTTTTTTTTAAAGCAGCCCAGACCAACTCAATCGGGTTAAAAATGCAGTAATAGGGAGGTAGACGTAATACTTCATGGCCATTTTGATGAAGCAGATTGTCAACAACATACTCTTTTTCAAATGTTTGTCTTTTAATAAGATCCAATAATATGGCTTTGGTTGATTTTTGTGGTATTTCCATTCCCTTATCCTTCATAAAATCAATAATGTATTGTTTTTTTGTGCCTGTATTCGGAATTTTGTTTTTCTGTCGGGAATGGTATGGCGCATTGTCCATAATAATCACTGAATTTGGGGAAATGTTTGGTATTAACTGCTGCTCTATCCACTTTTCAAATAAGTCGGAGGTCATGTCCTCATGATAGTCGGCACATGATTCTTTGATATTTTTGGCAGATAACAGCAAGGCATTAGGTATGAATCCATTTTCACTGTCAGCATTGAGAATAATGATTCGTTTTCCACGGTTGCATGGTGCATTTAAAATACACTTGTTGCTGTCGTCAACCCAGCCGTACTGCACAACATCATGGGTACCATACCACGTTTCATCCAGGTAAATCAGATTTCTTTTCTGCTCTCTATAGATTTTAACTTTGTGCAAAAATTCTTGGGGCAATTCAACGATTCGAGACGACTCCATAATCACCATTCTTTTATCTAATTTTTTGTATTGAAAACCACACAGTTTTACAATACAGTGCAGTGAGTCTAAGCATTTGTAATTATAAAAATCTTCAGGATAATCTTTTAATTTATCCCGTATCATTTCCAACGTGGGCACCAAATTTTCTTTATAAAATCCGTATATTATACGACGAATATCTTCCTGAAAACCCACGTCTATTCTTTTTAATTTTTGCCCTATGCGCTTTCTGTGGAAGGAATGGTTGACTACATCTCCCCTTTTTATAACCCGATAAATTGTAGACCGACTGATTTTTGTCAGGATACAAATTCTGTTTAAAATTTGATTTGGCGAGGAATCTGGATTTTCGTTTTTCAGACAATCATACATATTTAGGATTACTCTTTGGGTCTGTTCCTCTAAATCTTTATGAAAGAATTCTGCCTGCACAGGTTCATCAACCATCTCCTCGTGGCCGGAGCATGTTCCCAAGGTCTCCAAAGAGCCATATTTAGGACACACAAGAACAATCAACACAACAATTAAATCAACAAGTAAACTGAGTATTCAAAAGTCAAAAACACACAAACTAATAAAATCTATGAAAAAATACGGACAGACTAAAGAAAACACGTTTATTCACCGCTACACGGCACTGGCTAAACTGTTTCAATTTTCAGTAGCCACCTGCACTTGTTCGGAGCTCTGAAATATACGCTTTCTCATTTTCTATGTCCACGCATAGGCGTGCTTTACTCCACGTGGACCGGTGAAACTGCCTTTGATCTTATATTTTCTGCGAAATTTGGCGTTTTTTGCAGCAACAGAGCGTGTTAAATATAGATATATAAAACGCACCCGGTATTTCACAGTGTCTCAAGTGACTTCAGATAAAGTATGCCTACCTATTTTGATAGGAAAGTATGAGTTTATATTTTCTTTATATTATAAACAAAATGTGCTTTGTTGCAGTATGGCTCACAGCAAACCGAGTACTTCGAAATCAACAGAGGCCTATCGTGTTTTTCTTGATGAATGGGAAAATAAATATTGTTTTATTGAAAGCTAGTCGCGTAAACCTACATGTTTACTTTGCTTCACTACAGTAGCTATTGCAAAAAAAATATAATTTAGAAAGGTATTACAGTGGACCTCCGGTAATCCGACAAAGATTATGCAAGGCAGTGTCGGACTATCGAATTTGTCGGATTATAGAGCACTGCCTAAGACCCCCTATAGTCCGGAATTTTTTACAAAAGAGTACCCTTGTAATCCGACAAATTACATATCCAATGGTAAGATTATACAGGGTGTTCCATAATTATTGCGAAAAAATGATAGGGGTTGTAGAGGGCATAAAAATATGCAATTTTGCCTTATAAACCCCTGTTCGTAAATATGCCGTTTGAGCACTACCGCTAATTTTACCTTAAGCGAAACAAAAAATTCAACAGCTGCAAAATGTTCGTCTAGCACATATCATGGTCTCGCCGATTTGTAAAAAAAAGCCTGCTGTGTTTACATTTTTGTTATCGTAAATTCTCCACACCGATTCATTTAATTTATCTGAGTGGTGCGTCAAACTAGAGGCCAATCCGCGTACAAGCGTGCGTGCTATTGCACATGAAATGGGAGCCTCTCAAACTACTGCTTGGCGGGTTCTCCATGACCAGCAACTACACCCATACCACCTTTTAAAAGTCCAAGCCATGGGTCCAGAAAACTATCTGCCGCGTCGACGTTTTTGTCGTTGGTGGCTGCAGCAGGAGTTGAGGCAACCAATCTTTGGTCGCTACGTTTTGTTCACTGACGAGTCCTGTTTCACAAAGGAAGGTTATTTTAATAGCCGTAACATTCACATTTGGGATGAAGAAAACCCTCATGCCATAGCCATCCATAGAGACCAACATAGTTTTCAATTAACATCTGGTGCGGCATTGTGGACGAGCATATCATCGGGCCATATTTGCTTCCACCACGTTTGGATGGGCATGCTTATGGTCGATTCTTACAGCATGTGCTACCGGAACTATTAGAAAATGTGCCACTGAACATAAGAGCCAACACGTGGTTTCAACACGATGGCGCTCCAGCCCACTTTTCTTTACAAGTGCGGCAGTATTTGGACGACAAATAGGTGGATCGGCCGAGGTGGCCCTGTGCCTTGGCCTGCGCGGTCACCCGACCTGACCCCACTGGATTATTTTCTCTGGGGCCATCTGAAAGCTTTAGTGTACGAAACTACTGTTCCCAACCAACAAGAGCTACTGGGAAGAGTGATGGCCGCGTCCGCACATGTTCAGGACAAACCGGGGGTATGCCACAGAGTTCGCCGATCATTGAACAATCGTGCACAGCTGTGTATTGAGCAAGGTGGAGGACACTTTGAGCAATTACTGTAGGTAAGCTGTTTCAAGAAACTGATCTTTTTTTCTTGCTGCATCCCAAACGGCATATTTCCGAACAGGGGTTTATAAGGCAAAATTGTTCATTTTGATGCCCTCTACAACCCCTATCATTTTGTCGCAATAATTATGGAACACCCTGTATATGTTATGTATATGTATGTACGTTGAAGTACAAATCATACATAGTTTATGTATGTCGAATTCAGTAAATTAAATAACAATAGAGAGCTTACGTTTTATTATAAAATTAAGCATAAATGCACATACATATGTACCAAAATAATCAAGAATTATTAGTCAAAATTATTAATGACTTTATCAAATTATGAAGCTTGGAAATGTTCATCATTTTTTTTTTGTTTAAGGTTGTTATAACGCGACATCTTCCCAAAGGTAAAAGTTCGTTGTAGGATGTACCATTCTTCAGCCCATTGTAAACCTAGCTCAAAGGCGTTAATTGCGTCTTGTGATGTGACTTGTGGCGCAGTCACAATCACGCCGTCTTTATTTTCCTGATTGTTTGTTGTATAATTAGAAACCTCTTTTATAATCTCTCCGTCAGACATTTCATGAAAAACATTTTCCTCTTTATCCATTCCACGGCACCAGATTTCCAAATCTTCCGGACTTATCTGTGTTTCAGTAGCGACTTGTTCTATAACTTCCTAAGTAACATAATACTGATTTGTGGAACGTTGCTAGGAGTGGTGACTATATCTTTCCATAACTTTTTCCAAGACGATTTAATAGTTGATGACGGTAATGCATTCCACGACTGACAAAGAGCAAAAACCAAGTCTTTCATACATATTAAATTCTTTCAAAGTTTTTTCTATTGGTTGGTCTTTTGATACGGCTCTCAGAAGTAGATTTTTCTTATAGTCTTGCTTGCAAACTGAATGATATTCTAGTCCATTGGTTGAATCAGTGCAGTCGAATTTGGCGGAAGAAACATCGCAGTGATGCATTTATCCTCAGTTGTTAGTTCTTCTTCAGACAGATGACCGGGAGCGTTATCAAGAAGCAACAACGCTTTTTGAGGAAAATTATGATCTTTTAACCATTTTCTAACTTCAGGTACGAAGCATTCATCAAACCACTTTTTGAAAAGGTCTTTTGTCATCCATGCACTTTTTGTCCGTAATAGTGTACAGGTAAATCAATGTTTTTGAACGCCCGTGGTTTATTAGATTTCCCAAAGACCATCATCTTAAGCGCGTGTGTGCCCGCAGCGTTAGCACATGGTAGTATGGTTACACGCTCTTTACTTACTTTTCGTCCAGGTACGCATTTCTCGTTAAAAGAAACGAAAGTTTTGTTAGGCATCACACGCCAAAAAAGCCCTGATTCATCTGCATTGTACACCTGTGACGGGTCAAGATTTAAATCGTTCACCTTGTGCAAAAATCTTAATTTAAAGGGCTCTATGTAGGTGGCACGTTAGAAAGTTTCTCTTCTGTAATAGTCATTAAACGTATGCCATAACGACTTTTAAAACGTTCTAGCCATCCTTTGCTGGCCACAAAATCATCTTTCTTTGTAATTTCCTTATAAAAAAACTTAGCTTTCATGGCCAACATGGGTCATGAAATTGGTGCATGCCTATTTCTTTCCTGAAGAAACCACATGTACAAAGCTTCTTCCACTTCGGGATGTTCAGCTTTCTTGAGTGTCTGTCTCTTGCCTGGCCCGCAGTCAGTAGTTGACACGAACTTCTTAATCTTCTCGTGGTTTCTTTTAATGTCATAAATTGTAAATCGGCCTACGCCGTATTCACTTGCTAAACTACTGAAAGTTTCATTACGATTTAAGCGGTCTAAAATATCACATTTTTCTTTAATTGTCAATGTTTTGTGCTTTCGCTTCGGTGTTTGTGATGACATTACTAGGTACTATACTTAATACACAATGAATAAATAGTAAACAATGAACGCACGCTAAGCCGTACCGCTATCACCAGTAGTCAAATTCAAACTAAGTAAAACAATGCTTACGCGTCGAGCACGATAGCGGTGGCGCGTACAAGTTGTAACCTGTTCAAACCTGCGTGATCTACAAGAGCGAAGATTGTCAAATAAGTATGTATGTAATACATATTCAAAGACATGTCGGATTACAGGGGGCACCGGATTAGACAGGGGCCGGATTATCGGGGGTCCACTGTATAAGCAAAATCATAATATGTAATTTTGAAAAAGAGTACCCTGTTGGTAGTGCTATCAGAGAAGATTTCTTAAAGAAAAAGAAACGAAAACTATTTAACCAACAGAATATTTTCGTTAAAAGGCACGACGACCTTGAATCCATGGTCAAAACAGCTTACGAGATTTCTTTGCTGTTAGCCAAAAAGAAGAAATCGTTTTCCGATGGAGAGATTGTTAAAGAGGCTTTGATGATCTTTGCACAAAATTGTGACGATAAAAACGTCAAAACTATTTCACTCTCACGGCACACCGTCACGAGACGGGTGGTGCAAATGGCAGATGACATCAATGAGCAGATTCAAGAAATCGTAGCTAATTGCAAATACGTCTCATTGGCGTTAGATGAAACTTGCGATTTAACAAGTAGATCTCAGTTGGCTATTTTTGTGCGGTGTATTGACGAAAATTGGAATGTATTGCAAGATTTACTAGAAGTCGGTGAGCTGGAAAGTACAACCCAAGGAAAAGACATATTTTTGAAAATTAAGGAATGTATTGAAAAAAAGGCTTTATCATGGGACAAATTGATATCTATTTGCACTGATGGTGCACGGGCAATGATTGGAAAAAACAATGGTTGCGTAGGTTTGTTACAGAATTTCTTAGGTCGAAATTTATTTTCGAATCATTGCATTATTCACCAGGAAGCCTTGTGTGCAAAGGATATGGAGTTGGATAATACTCGTATTATGGATCCAGTAGTACCTTGCATAAATTACATACGTGCAAAGGCTCTTAACAGACGTCAATTCAGACTATTATTTGAAGAAGAAATCAGGGAATATGCAGAGTTACAACTGTAATGTGCTGTGCGATGGCTTTCAAGGGGCAGCATGTTGAAACATTTCTTTAACTTGAGAGAACCGGTGTTGCAATTTTTAGAGCAGAAAGGGGTTTTACCATTGGAAATTGATTTACTGAAGGATACATCCTGGTTGAGTGATCTCGCATTTCTTGTTGACATTACGAATTACCTCAATATTTTGAATCTCAAATTACAAGGTAAAGATTGTTCACTTCCGACTATGTTTACTTGATAAGCGGATTCAAAGCAAAATTAAATCTCGTTTCAATTAATTTGGCTACAGAAAATATTGACCTTTTCCCCACACTAAAACATTTGAAAGAGGAGCTCGATATTGCTACTGTTAACTATTCTAAATACCAATCTTTAATTCGATGCTTATTGCAGTCGTTTGAGAGGAGATTTCAAGACTTTGAAAGCAAAAAACAAAATGTATACATTTTTATAAACGCTTTCATAATAAGTATGGCTGAAATAACTGGTTATCCTATCAATATTCAGTTGGAACTCGTTGTACTGCAAAATCATGATTCGTTAAAAATATGTTTGCCAACAAATTTTCTTCGAAAGCACAAAATTCTTCAGAAGATTTTTCAGATTTTTGGAAATTGGTGCCAAAATCAGAATTTCCAGCAATAACTGACCTGGTGTTACAGTTTTTAAGTAGTTTTGGAAAAGGTTTTTTCAGACCTTAATTATGTAAAAAATAAATACCGCACATCCTTAACTGAGCAACATATTTGTGACTTGTTGTTACTCTCAACATCGGATTTGTCGCCTAACATAAATAAATTATTAAAAGACAAACAATGGCAGAAATCACATTGATTGTAACAACGACTTACCCTAGATTTAGATTTGAGAAGATACATAAATAAGTTCAATTTTCTTTCTTTATTTAGCATAAAATACTCTCAGTTTGTTCATAATACTCGTATTATCTAATAAAGTTTATACTAAACTAAATAATTTTATTTTATTTCCTAATATTGGGTTTTTATTGCGCATGTCCTGAGAGTAACCGAAATAGGAATTTTCAGTGGCCCGTCGTGAAGTCTGAATCCACCGTTTGGCCCGACTGTTAAAAAGGTTGAGCAGCCCTGCTCTCGCTTTTTTTGCGTTGTTTCCAGATATGCTGCGACTCCGGCACTTCCGCAGAAAACTTAAAATTCATTCATGCCGAGCCCGTCCCAAAAAAAGGATCTAAGACCGACCCTGACTTTTTATATTTTTCTGATAACTATACTAAGTGACATATAAATCCGAACACCAAGTTTAAATGGTTCTATTTTAATAAAATTTTGTATAAGTACTTAATGAAGCATAATAAGTAAATGATAAAAATTTCAAAATGATTGCACTGCTTTAAAGCCCTTTGACCTATAATAATGTGTGGATGCACCCTGATGTGCTACGCATTCTCCAACGCGCCTAGGCATGCTTCTGATCAGGTGGTCAATGTCCTCCTGTGGTATCTCATTCCAGGCAACCACCAACTCCTCTCGAAGTGCTTCTAGAGTCTGAGGAGGACGTTGCAAATTGAGCAATCTCCTACTCATCATATCCCACACGTGCTCAATTGGGGATAATTCGGGAGATCTTGGTGGCCATGGTAACAATGTGACATCATTATGTTGAAAGAAGTCTATTGTGACTCTTGCAACATGTGGTCGGGCATTATCTTGTTGGAAAGTTGGATCTGCCAGGGTGTCAAGATAGGGTAAAAGATGGGGTTCTAGAACTGCGTGGATAGAACGCTGCGCGTTCATGTTACCTCTGATGAAGATTAAAGGTGACCTGGAACCATAAGCTATAGCACCCCAAACCATAACTCCAACAGTGTGATGAACATGTCTTTCAACAAAAAACTGTGAATTCCTCCTTTCACCACTTCGCCTTCTAACCCTGGCACCACCATCGTGCATGCCTAAACAAAATCGAGACTCGTCACTAAAGTCAATACTGTTCCATTCCTGATCCCAGAGTGACCGTTGTCTGCACCACTCAAGGCGATTACGTCGGTGTTCTCGAGTTAAAGAGAGGACCCAGTGTGGCCGGTATGAAAACAAGCCAAAACTTCTCATTCATCGGTAAACACTTCGCATGCCAATAGGTCTTCCGTGTTCTGCAAACCATTCATTTGCAATGGACCTGGTAGTGGAGAAACGGTCCCTTAAGGCCAATAATCTTAGGCGGCGATCTTCACGGTCTGTTGTTCTACGGCGGCGTCCAGTGCCCCTTGCTCTTTGTGTACGGCCTTCTCGAAGCCATGCCTGACAACACCTAACCACAGTGTCTACACTTCTTTGCACTCTAACTGCAATTGCCCGAAAAGAAAGTCCAGCTTCCCGAAGTCCCACTATACGGCCCCTATCAAACTCACTAAGTTGACGAAATCGTACAGGTCTCCGTACTCTAGGCATCGTAACCGATCGTAAAGGATGTCAAGAACCAAAATCCGCCAACGTTGATTCTTTACTGCGGCTGAAATATTCATTTTTAGAGCGTTAGTGAATTAAAAAAAAAGCAGTATAAAAACCGGAATGTCCAGCTGATAAGGCTGAAAATTTTTTCACTTGTTATTTACAGTAAGATAAATACATTCACCAACTTTTATTAAAATAAAACCATTTAAACTGGCTTTCGGATTTATATGTCACTTAGTATATTAGCACTTGGCATATGCTCCGTTTCTGGGACACCATGTATACAAAAAATATCCCTTTGACATCAAGAGAACATTTTATTCATTTATCGATACGCTACGATATTAATGGCTATTTATATCCAGAATGATGCAAAAGTTACCAGATCACAGTAAAAGTGATAAATAAGGTCAATTCACGGGGGGTAATATTTATAGTATTCTTTCGAACAAAATAGTGCGATGGTTGAGTTGTGATAAATATTTTTCCAATGTTGAGGTCAAATAACAGAAGCTATAATAGTGATACTGGCTATAATACAGTATAATTTTTGACAATCAGCTTTTTAAATATGATTTACATTTAAGTTGTTTTTTATTGTGCAAAATAAGGAATAAAATAGATGGGTAGAATATGACGCTTGATCGTGGATTAAAATGCAAAAAGTTGAGGTAGTAGGTAATACTTACTGAGTGGCTCTGAAATATCTAAGTGTTTGTTGTGTTTTATCCTTTTTGGTACAGCTTTGTCTGTTAACTCATCCAGACTCTGAAATGTAGAATAAGTCATTCCTAAACTATGGAAGCTAAAGCTATTTCTGCGACTTAAAAAACAAATTTCGTATTGAATAATTATTGATGCACTAAAACAACAGTAGATTTGCTCAACGCTAGGGGCCCGGAATTTGACAAAAAATTTGAGTTTTCGAGTCTCAGGACTCAACCCCTTTCGACATGTTTTACAAAGATTCTGCGGAAACCCTTTCAACTTTTTAATGTAACAATCAAACTTAAATTACATATGGTTGATTTCATTTAGAGACCAGACAAACATTTAGGATTAACTTTTTGTGATAACGTTTTGTCTAATAGTTTTAAGCAAATGTAGCATTTTTTGAACACATGAGAATCACCAAAAAATTTTGTATTGTCAAAAAAGTGTGTGTCATTTGTACCAAATTTGATCACCGGTGGGACCGAAACGTATACAGGGTGGCCCATCCATGTGTGGACGGAATATTATTCATATTGTGAGAAAATCTATTTATGGGATGTTATACATAACATTTGAGGGCACATTTCTAAAATAATGGCCAGGCTGTCCCAATTTAGACCTACATAACAAAGTTGTGATTTTTCAAATGGAATGCCTCAAATTTTGATTGCACATTTTTTTTTAAAAACAATAGGTATATTACAAAAATAGAGTATTACAAAATGTAATAACATTCAATTCTCTAAACAGTGCTTCAAAAACACTGGCATCGAGAATAACAACATTCTAAATGTGCTTATTACTAATTACAATATTCAACAATATTTAACTACAAATATACTAAGTGACATATAAATCCGAACACCCAGTTTAAATGGTTTTATTTTAAAAAAAGTTGGTGAATGTATTTATCTTACTGTAAATAACAAGTAAAAACATTTTCAACCTTATCAGTTGGACATTCCGGTTTTTATACTGCTTTTTTTTAATTCACTAACGCTCTAAAAATGAATATTTCAGCCGCAGTAAAGAATCAACGTTGGCGGATTTTGGTTCTTGACATCCTTTACGATCGGTTACGATGCCTAGAGTACGGAGACCTGTACGATTTCGTCAACTTAGTGAGTTTGATAGGGGCCGTATAGTGGGACTTCGGGAAGCTGGACTTTCTTTTCGGGCAATTGCAGTTAGAGTGCAAAGAAGTGTAGACACTGTGGTTAGGTGTTGTCAGGCATGGCTTCGAGAAGGCCGTACGCAAATAGCAAGGGGCACTGGACGCCGCCGTAGAACAACAGACCGTGAAGATCGCCGCCTAAGATTATTGGCCTTAAGGAACCGTTTCTCCACTACCAGGTCCATTGCAAATGAATGGTTTGCAGAACACGGAAGACCTATTGGCATGCGAAAAGTTTTGGCTTGTTCTCATACCGGCCACACTGGGTCCTCCCTTTAACTCGAGAACACCGACGTAATCGCCTTGAGTGGTGCAGACAACGGTCACTCTGGGATCAAGAATGGAACAGTATTGTCTTTAGTGACGAGTCTCGATTTTGTTTAGGCATGCACGATGGTCGTGCCAGGGTTAGAAGGCGACGTGGTGAAAGGAGGAATCCACAGTTTTTTGTTAAAAGACATGTTCATCACACTGTTGGAGTTATGGTTTGGGGTGCTATAGCTTATGGTTCCAGGTCACCTTTAATCTTCATCAGAGGTAACATGAACGCGCAGCGTTATATCCACGAAGTTCTAGAACCCCATCTTTTACCCTATCTTGACACCCTGGCAGATCCAACTTTCCAACAAGATAATGCCCGACCACATGTTTCAAGAGTCACAATAGACTTCTTTCAAGATAATGATGTCACATTGTTACCATGGCCACCAAGATCTCCCGACTTATCCCCAATTGAGCACGTGTGGGATATGATGGGTAGGAGATTGCTCAATTTGCAACGTCCTCCTCAGACTGTAGAAGCACTTCGAGAGGAGTTGGTGGTTGCCTGGAATGAGATACCATAGGAGGACATTGACCACCTGATCAGAAGCATGCCTAGACGCGTTAGAGAATGCGTAGCACACCAGGGTGCATCCACACATTATTAAAGGTCAAAGGGCTTTAAAGCAGTGCAATCATTTTGAAATTTTTATCATTTACTTATTATGCTTCATTAAGTACTGATACAAAATTTTATTAAAATAAAACCATTTAAACTGGGATTTATATGTCACTTAGTATACAATGTATTATTTACTGCGAATATGATCTTTTAATTTCTTTACAAAACAGTTAAAGCTATTGTTACTGCTTTTTATGCTATTTGGCAATTTATTGTATGCATTTGATGCTTGCGATATGGGATTATTCAAACCTATGGCACTACTAACATTATACATGTAGATATACATATGTGGTCTAGTATTATATTTGTGTATGTCATTTGTAAATTGAATCTCGGTATTGCACTTTAGGGCTGTAGTAATTACTTTATGAATTTGTATGTTATATCAATCTTCTTCTTTTGAATTGGTTTATCCAAATATGCAATAAAATTTGAGACATTCCATTTAAAAACTTTGATATGTAAGTCAAAATTGGGACACCCTGTATAATATTTTAGAAATGTGTCCTTAAATGTCTTGTATAACATGCCATAAATAGATTCACCCAAAATGTATTTTTTTATGAGTAATATTCCGTCCACACATGGATGGGCCACCCTGTACAATAAAAAGGAATTTTAAACACATTTGGTTTGATTAGCCAGACAAACATGGAGGGTTATTGACAAGATGTGTTTAAGTCGAAATTCGTCTATTTTCAGTGTTATGAAAGGTGAAGATAATATTTGAACCAAGACCTGTGGTAACATCCATCTTGATGAGTGAGGTACTTTTGAAACAAGGGCGTACCCAGGGGGCGGCAAGGGGAGGTTGCTGCCCCCGTTTGCCCTAGCTCGGCAACAATTAAATGAATTTTTTACAAAAATTAAATTATTCTTGTTCGGAGTAATAAATCGTAATAAATATACGACGCTGAGTACTTTACGGAAGCAAGTTGCGTAGGTAAATAAAAAAATGGTATTTGGACAGTTTTTAAATTCAAAGTATTTGAATTTAATCAAATTCGTTTTCATTTTTTCCTGGATTTAGTCCGAAACAAAACTTTTCAAACAATGTCTACAAATTTCAAACGAATTACACAGCAACATTACCATTTTTTCTCTTTTATACGGTGGAATAATTAGAATCTCGATCTGACGTTTCAACTCAAAGTTTTTTAAAATATATTCCGTGTCTTCATAATTACCCTTAAATAATATAAATGAGTTACATTATGTTGTCCCTCATTCGATGAGTTTTAACCAACTCTAAGAAGCTAGGCACTTGAAGTTTTGACATCTAAGAACAACATGTTATCATCTTGGGTATTCCTAAGTGACATATAAATCTGAACACCCAGTTTAAATGGTTTTATTTTAATAAAATTTTGTATAAGTACTTAATGAAGCATAATAAGTAAATGATAAAAATTTCAAAATGATTGCACTGCTTTAAAGCCCTTTGACCTTTAATAATGTGTGGATGCACCCTGATGTGCTACGCATTCTCCAACGCGCCTAGGCATGCTTCTGATCAGGTGGTCAATGTCCTCCTGTGGTATCTCATTCCAGGCAACCACCAACTCCTCTCGAAGTGCTTCTAGAGACTGAGGAGGACGTTGCAAATTGAGCAATCTCCTACCCATCATATCCCACACGTGCTCAATTGGGGATAAGTCGGGAGATCTTGGTGGACATGGTAACAATGTGACATCATTATGTTGAAAGAAGTTTATTGTGACTCTTGCAACATGTGGTCGGGCATTATCTTGTTGGAAAGTTGGATCTGCCAGGGTGTCAAGATAGGGTAAAAGATGGGGTTCTAGAACTTCGTGGATATAACGCTGCGCGTTCATGTTACCTCTGATGAAGATTAAAGGTGACCTGGAACCATAAGCTATAGCACCCCAAACCATAACTCCAACAGTGTGATGAACATGTCTTTCAACATAAAACTGTGGATTCCTCCTTTCACCACGTCGCCTTCTAACCCTGGCACGACCATCGTGCATGCCTAAACAAAATCGAGACTCGTCACTAAAGACAATACTGTTCCATTCCTGATCCCAGAGTGACCGTTGTCTGCACCACTGAAGGCGATTACGTCGGTGTTCTCGAGTTAAAGGGAGGACCCAGTGTGGCCGGTATGAAAACAAGCCAAAACTTCTCATTCGTCGGTAAACACTTCGCATGCCAATAGGTCTTCCGTGTTCTGCAAACCATTCATTTGCAATGGAGCTGGTAGTGGAGAAACGGTCCCTTAAGGCCAATAATCTTAGGCGGCGATCTTCACGGTCTGTTGTTCTACGGCGGCGTTCAGTGCCCCTTGCTCTTTGCGTACGGCCTTCTCGAAGCCATGCCTGACAACACCTAGCCACAGTGTCTGCACTTCTGTGCACTCTAACTGCAATTGCCCGAAAAGAATGTCCAGCTTCCCGAAGTCCCACTATACGGCCCCTATCAAACTCACTAAGTTGACGAAATCGTACAGGTCTCCGTACTCTAGGCATCGTAACCGATCGTAAAGGATGTCAAGAACCAAAATCCGCCAACGTTGATTCTTTACTGCGGCTGAAATATTCATTTTTAGAGCGTTAGTGAATTAAAAAAAAGCAGTATAAAAACCGGAATGTCCAACTGATAAGGCTGAAAATTTTTTCACTTGTTATTTGCAGTAAGATAAATACATTCACCAACTTTTATTAAAATAAAACCATTTAAACTGGGTGTTCGGATTTATATGTCACTTAGTATAAATGACTATATGATAATTTCAAGGCTTACTCAAGAACACTTTTTTGAAATAATGTATGGACATGCTATAATATTTTAAATTAGAATTGTAAGCTATTCGCATAGCAGAAATGGCAGACATAAGAAAAATCAAAGTTGTGACGGGGTATAAGCAACCAAAAATCATATTAATGTTCTATTTATGCAACATTGCAGAGATCAAAAAGTGGCAATAACAATGTGCGCTTTATTTTGATATCTTATCTCAAATAAATTAAAAAAAGATAGGAACGATTTTAAGAAAATTCGTTCCTATTTCCGTGTATCTTTGGAGCTACTGGAAGCGTCAAAACTTTTCAAATGCATTTTCAAAAATATATATATACGCAACTTTCCACCATTCAACCGTCCCATATCGCTTAGCGTTTCGTTGAAAGTATGAAAGTATGTCAAATTTGTTTTTCAAATCATTGTATAATAAGCTAGGTACATATCCTACATACTCTAGAACACTATTTTTAGCTATATGACGAAGTTTCAAATAATTATAGAAAAACAACGAATAAATATCGACACCGGACGTAAACTCACCCCACTCTCGGAATGTCCGGGTGGAGGGTGGGCTCGAGGGAACAACATCGAAGATAAAATTTGTTTTTCGAACATCTGCGGGATCAACAGCAACATCGATGCTGTTCATCACTACCTGCAATCCAATCGACCCGCCGTGCTTTTCTTGGCGGAGACAAAAATCTCAAAGACTGCACGATTAACCATCTCAACTTCCCAAACTACGAGGTGCACTCCTATCTGAGAAAGAACGGGGGAGTTGTGGCTTTTGTCCGCAGCAGTCTTTCCTGCTCCAGGGATCTTTCTTTGGAATCAGACCGGAAGGACATTCTGTGGCTTCGCCTCAACTCCAAAACATCACCCAAATATATTTGCTGCCTTTATCGCTCTCCCTCGAACCATAACTGGGATGACCTACTCGAATACCTCGCCGTCCAGATCGACTTCCTGAACGTCAATCACCCCGCTTCAGAGGTAGCTCTTCTCGGTGATTTCAATGCTCATAATGAGCTTTGGTTGGGCTCAAATAAGACCGATGCAGCAGGTCGTGCAGTCGAAGCGTTCGCTCTTACTCAAGGGCTGACCCAGCTGGTGACGAGCCCTACTTTTTTCCCCCGCATCTCGTCACACGCCAGTAGCCTGCTGGATCTCTTTCTGACCACGCATCCTGCCCCTTACAGCACTGCTGTCCTATCCCCCTTGGGTAACTCAGATCACGGTGTTGTGGAGGTTAGGTTTCGGTCAGAAGCCGCTGTGGCAGCAGAAACTCGCACAGGCCGCAAAACTTGGCATTACGGACATGCCGACTGGGAGGGGCTCAGAGACTTCTTCTCTAGCTTTCCTTGGAGAGATGTCTGTTTCACTGACGCGGATGCGTCGACTGTCTGTTCTTCAATAACCGAAATTATTCACGTCGGAATGGAGGAATACATCCCTCACACAGTGAAAGTTCCTAAACCAGGGCCCAACGGCTGGTTCAACAAATCGTGTGACACTGCTCGCCAGCAGAAGATCAAGGCCCACAGAACCTACTTACAAAACCCCACTGTAGAGAACAGACAAGCCGACGTCGCCTCCAGAAACAAATATAACGAAGCGGTACGCAATGCCAAAAACCAGCATGATATAAAAGTTAGGCACAGGGTAATGTCGCAGCGCAATGGCAGTCGGTCTTTCTGGACGCTGGCCAAGCAGATTGAAAATAACTTCTCACACAGTAGCCTTCCACCACTTACGTGTCAGGATGGAACTATTGTATTCGACTCAAAGGCCAAGGCGGAAGTGCTAGCCAAGATCTTTGCTGCCGACTCCACCATGGACGTCCCCACCAACGCCCAAGTGCCGTCAATTAAAAGGGTTCCCCACACTATGCGGGAGGTAACATTCAGGCATAAGACCGTAAGACGAGTGCTCTTGTCGCTCGACATCAACAAAGCTTCTGGTCCGGACTTGATTCCTGCCATTGTACTGAAGAGATGTGCAGCGGAGCTTGCTCCAGTTCTTTCGCGTCTCTTCCAGATATCTTATGAATCCGGCACCTTCCCTGAAAACTGGAAATTTGCTCATGTACAGCCCATCCCAAAAAAAGGATCTAAAACCGACCCTTACAACTACAGGCCTATAGCTCTGCTTTCTGTTATAAGTAAAGCGATGGAGAGGTGCATAAATCGCGAGCTTCTAGACTACCTCGAACGTCACAGCTTGATTAGCGACAGGCAGTACGGTTTCCGGCACCAACGATCCACAGGGGACCTCCTAGCCTACGTCACGCAACTGTGGAGTAAACTCATCCAGTCTCATGGTGAGGCTCATGTCGTTGCTCTTGACATCACGAAAGCGTTCGATCAGCTGTGGCACGCTGCCCTCTTAAGCAAACTTCCATCCTACGGCCTCCCAGAAAAGCTTTGCAGATGGGTGGCTGACTTTATCTCTGGCCGCAAGATATCCGTCGTAATTGACGGATTCTCCTCTTCATCCCACAACGTCAACGCGGGTGTTTCCCAGGGATCGGTCTTGGCTCCAACACTGTTCCTCTTACATATCAATGACCTCCTTTCCTGCACGATCAACCCAATCCACAGCTTCGCTGATGACATCACTCTACATGCAGGAATTCAGAGTGACAAGCCGATGTCTGCCGCTGAGCTGGAAAAAAGAAGACTAGCGACTACTTCTTCTCTGACAAGAGACCTGGAAGCTATCACTGCTTGGGGACGCAACAATCTTGTACAGTTCAATGCTTCCAAAACACAGTACTGTACTTTGACGAACAAAAAGCGTCCTAGCGCTCATACAGTTTCGATGGACGGTCGAGTTCTACCAAAGAGCCATTCATTTCGGCTGGTCGGAGTCCAGATCACCGAGGAACTGATCTGGCACGAACACATCTCTTCAATAGCTGCAGCTGCTGGGAGAAAGCTAGGCTATTTGTTTAGGGCTAAGAAGTACTTTTCTCCGCATGACCTTCTCACTCTATACAAGGCCCAGATAAGGCCTAGCCTCGAGTATTGCTCACACGTTTGGGGTGCTGCCGCCCCGACTACATTGTCCATGCTCGATGCTGTCCAGAGGAGGGCGGTCCGACTGATCGATGACTCTTCTCTAACAGACAGTCTCGGGACTCTTTCGCACCGGCGGGCCGTCGGCGATCTAGCTCTTTTCTATCGCTACACCAACGGGCTTTGCTCCTCAGAGCTCTCTTCCATGATGCCGCCGCGCGATGTGCCTGCCAGACAGACCCGCCTGACTTCGGCGTCCCATCCTGACCGTGTCAAACTTCGTACATCCAGAACTGGCCGATACGACCGCTCCTTTGTTCCGAGGGTGTCTAGATTGTGGAACAATCTACGGGAGGAAGCTTTTCCCAGTTCTACTAACCTTAGGCAGTTCAAAAATCGTATTAACAAAATTTCTTTGGGATCATCATAGCAGCCGCGGTGTTCCGGCATTTAGGCTTTGGCCTGCGCGGCTGTTTCGATATAAAAAAAAAAAAGACAAAGAGAAATAATTTGCGGAATTACGAGGGATGTCTTTTAAGTTTTGCATATGGAAATAAAATAACACGGTAGGTAGTTTTAAATGACTTTATTGTTTTTCGAAGTATTTTCCACGAAGATTAATACACATCTGCATGCGCTCGAACCAATTTTCGAAGCACTTATTCCACTCGTCATGTTTGAATGCGTCAACTGCTTCTTCTGGTGACTGGAACCTTTGACCACGTGTGTGCGAGCTTGCATTGTGTTAGTGGAGGATGATTCATCTTTTGGGGTTGATTTTTCGAAGCTCGGTGATGACTGTTGGCAAACAAATGATGGTAGACCAATCCGCAGTAACAGTTCTTTGCTCATTAAGAGGAATTGTTGCAATATGACCCGCTTTTGACACAAATGTCACGACCATCTTTTTCGAAACACTTCGAGAACGGATGACTTTTGTTGGCTTTTCTTCACCTTGGAACACCCAAACAGCCGACTGTCGTTTATTTTCTGGTTCATAACAACAGTAATGCTGTACACATTTTTTGAGTTTCCGGGATTGAAACGGTCAAGCGTTTTTTGACACCAATTAACCCTGGCTGCTTTCTGCTCTTCAGTCAACAGGTGGGGTATCCAACGAGAAACTAATTTTCTTACTCCTAATTCATCATGTAAAATTTTTTGAATTGTGGTCTTTGAGATCTTCAAGGACGCCTCAATCTCGCGATATGTCACATGTCTATCTTCAATGATGAGTTTGCGCACAGCATCGACGTTTTCCCGGGTGACTGCCGTTTTTGGTGCACCCACCCTGGGGTCGTCGCTAAGACTCACCCGTCCACGTTTGAATTCTCCATACCAACGGGACATTGTCGACTGATGTTGCGCTTCGTTGCCGAAAACAGACAGTAACTCAGCAAGGCATTCTTGTTGCGATAATTGTCTCTGAAAGTTGTAATAAATTATGGCGCGAAAATATTCTCATTTGAGTTCCATTTTTCTAATGACTTGGTGACACTTAAAAATTCACAGTAGTGAGAACACTGCACGTATTGTTGTGAAACTTTGAATTTAAGTGAGGTTTAGATTCAGTACTGGCGTTCGATCCGCGCGGCCTTCTATGTTTCTATATGCAAAACTTATAAGACATCCCTCGTAGTATAATATGCTATATTCCCGGATATATAAGAACGTCGCTCTTTGAAGTGGATATGAACTAAAAGATCTAGGATGTTCCTTTTAAAAAAATAGTTTTTGTTACCATGAAGATATGAATCACCCTGTAGAGAGCGGTATATTCTGAGTAGGAAGCGTTTAGTTCACATATTTTGTAAATAACATTTTTGATTATGTTTTATAGTAATGGAGATATTGTCCAATTAGATACAAAAAACTGACCCTGTATCTCTAATTTGTTGCTGCAGTTTTTCGACAAAGGCTTTAAATTTTGGCTACTATTTCATGTTTCCTCTGGTGCACTTTTTGGCAAAAAATAAACGATTTCTGCAATAACCGACTAACTGTTGTAACAATCTGGACATACCCATTTTGAAAGTGTGTTCGTCCCTATCCGAATTCTTCTATAAGCTTTGAAGCTTGATAAAAAAAATTACCCAGAATTTTTAATTTTGAGGTGCATTTGCATTCACTCTAAGAAATACATAAATCCTTCTATACAATTTCTTTTACAACAGGCTCGGCTTGCTTAAATGTTTGAAAACAGCAATCCTAGTAGTTTTCCATATTTGTATGAATTGTGAAATCGTCTTGGGAGACTTTCTATAAATTAATTACAAATAGAAAGAAAAATATCAGGGTTAGATATAATATAGATATGACTTGTGAAACCACCAACAATTTTTTTTAAGGTGCCTCCCCCTTCCGTTTTGAGCTGGGTACGCCCTTGTTTTGAAATAAACTTATTAAATGGAAATATGGTCGTATTTATCGTACTTACCCTAAATCCCAGCATATCCAACATGTGTATAATATCGGCATCTCTAGGTCCTATATGCCTGCCAGGAAAATCTTCTTTTTGGGGGAACATAGGCCCCTCCGCTTTAGCTGCACTTAACCATCTTACACTCGTCAATTTTTTATTCATGCGCCTAGAGACGCGAAATACTGCTCTGTGCATTTTTGAAAGTTTAACAGAAATTCAAAGGAAACTAAATGGGTTCTTTATTGTGAACCCATTAATTGGCGACTGAAGAAAGTGGGTAAGTGTAACCTCACGTTAACAAATAATGATTAGGGTCAGAGGTTACCGTAACAGAGAAATAAGTAGATAAAGTAACTCGGGTGATAATATATTTTGGATTAGAGAGATTTTTCCAATTCTTTATCTTTAGGTGAAATTACTGTGACATCAGTAGATATTATGGGAATATGTTCACTTCGCAAGGTTTTAAATAATATATGTTTTGTCAAAATTACTTCGCAAGGCTGTTTCGTTTTTCAGTTTAAGGCCGCTTACTTGTAAACGTCGTAGATAATCGCGACGAAAACTGGGAGATCCTCACCCCCCGTGGTCTCCAAATTAAATTTCACCGAGCTTCAAGAATATCATGTGTTGCTCCAAAGACTCTTCACTTATACCGGCATAAGACGCGATGGCATCATGGACGAGGATTCTAATTAGATTGTTTATATCGTGTGATGGAATATTTGTTGCTCATTCATCGTTTCAACATGGCCATACCATTTCAGGCTGTCGGATTCTATAGTTTCCAGGATGTTAATGTCTATACCAGGGTTTCTCAACCTTTTTTTTTTTTTGTTGAGGGTCCCCGGACTGGAAATTATATTTTCATGCCCCTCTTTACTTTTTCAATAAATACAAAAAAAAACTCACATTATATAGGTACAAAGACTTTTACTTTAATTCCAATAAAGAAGCTTTAAAAGTTTAAATTAACTAATAAATCTTTTGACAAACTTGAATAAAATAAGAGTAGGTACTAATGAGACACTTGAGATTGCATGTTCTTTACCATTTGGTTGATTCTAAGTTCTGTTTTTGCCAGAGCTATCATCAGGACGCTATCGACATCAAGACGATTTCGATGTTTAGTTTTAATTAAAACTAGAGCAGAAAAGCTTGGCTCGCATAAGTAAGTTGAAGAAAAAAGAACTAGTATTCGTAAAGCAAGAGAGAGAAGTGTCGAATTAACAAGCAATCTTTTGATCCAAAATTTCTCCAATGGGGCCGTTCAAGTATTACGTGAGCACTATGGGGGGGCGGGGGGTTCTTTGCTTTACTTATTTTGGATGACATGGGGGGTAGGGGAGTCTAGATGATGATTACGTCATCGGTAGTTATTTACTTTTTTACACGAATGGCAACCCTCACATTGTCTTTGCTTGAAAACGAAACGTATTTTCGGGCATTCCCGCAAATAATGCATACGTTTAGTGAACAGCGCGCGGTAATTCCCCTACTCGCTTTAGAACCGAGTAGGCGAACTACCGTGCGGTGTTCACTTGTCTAAATTTCCTCTATCAGTGTATTGTTTCGTTTAGATACTATAGCGAGTAGACGTATTGTAACCACAGTAAAGCAAGTTAACATTTGTGTTACCATTGATTCCATTAGCCAAAGTTTAATGTTTAAATAAGATGTCGTTTCACATAGACAAATCCAAGTTATACCAAAAATTGTTTGAAAGTTTTAAAAAATCTCATACAAGTACGAAAGTACAAAATGTACAAAAGTTAGTTAACGAAGTGTGGTGAAATTACAAATCACAAGCAAAATCCGAGAAGGAACTAGATATTATTGTATCTAAGAGAATCGAAGAAGAATTGCAAGCGGCGACTAAGAATAAGTCCAAGCTACTACTAAATTTTTTTTCTAAGGTGAGTGACGGAATTATTTTAGGTACCTATGACTATAAATATTAGAAATCGCCAAAAAGTTTTTCTTTACTGATTATATAATATTATGAACTATCTCAAAGTATAGAGGTAATATTCATTATATTATAGATTTATTTCTTATGATT
This sequence comes from Acanthoscelides obtectus, assembly GCA_963669975.1. Taxonomy (NCBI): domain Eukaryota; kingdom Metazoa; phylum Arthropoda; class Insecta; order Coleoptera; family Chrysomelidae; genus Acanthoscelides; species Acanthoscelides obtectus. Next base: position 92,994,953 of record CAVLJG010000006.1, read on the forward strand.
TATTCCGTCAATTGGTCACAAAGTACAGGATGTTAGTTTTGTACATATATACAGAAAACTAACACCCTGTATTTTGTAACCGGAACGAATTGTTCGTTTAAACATATTAGATTTAAAGTCACAGGGTTTTGTATTTACCATATATATTGCCATACTTGGTATTTATGTAGCTTAATAAGAGAATCTTCAGCAGAAGCCATAGAAAGTTTTTATTTTTAGGCAACCTGTAAACTTGCAGAAAAAACACAAATTATACAGTCAGCTTCAAATATTAAAAAAGAGGAAGAAGATAAAATAAAACCCGGTAATGAATCACAACAGCAATGCGAAATTAATGAAAATACAGATAAGCAGAGAGCAAAACCTTCTCAGGAAGCTATGAAAAATAAGATTGCTCTACTTGAAAAAAATCTGAATGCTTTGTATTCTGCCAGAGATACAATGCAAAGCCGTACTGAAGTTGATAAACAGATCATTAAGTTGCGCGAGGAAATAAAAACAGCAAAATAGTCTTTAAATAGGAAGGTTCAAAACGCAGTTGCCCAGAAGAAACACAGGGATGGTATAAAAAGAAAGTTAGAAGATATTTGTCATGAAAATCCAGAAATAAAAAAAGACTATCTCTGAGGGATTCAGTGGGGCGTCCTAATCTTGAAAGCAATCAACATTCACTATTGAAAACAATCGCGGATATAGCTTTATTTAGGAGTGCAGCAGATGATAGAAGACGAACGGAATCAATTCGCAGCGTAAAAACTCTTGATGAACTCACACAAGAATTACGTAAAATAGGATTTGACATCAGTTGCAGTGGGACATATCTTCGTTTGATTCCCAGAAAATCTAATTCTGCAGAGGGACGAAGACATGTATCGACAGTCCCTGTTAAGCTCATTCGGGCTCAAACTGATCACCACAAGAGCCACTTAGATAGCAAGTTCGCTGAAACATCAATCCATTATTAAGAGAACATAGCATCCATACTTGGACCAGATCAAGTATTTTTCATATATCAAGATGATAAAGCTCGAGTCCCTATTGGCGTAACCTTGAGGTCTTCAATATAACCTTGAAGCTCTGCTGGAGTGCAATGTGGTATCTCAGGAGATTCCACTGATGTGCCATCAAACTCACTAAAGGAGGCGCTACCACCAGTGACGCCGTTGGCCCTACAATATCTCCTGACGATTTTTAAAATGCGTTGCTCCTCGTCGAGAGCATTATCAATCCCGTCGATTACGCGTTGAGTCAATACTCTCAAATATTTTTTATAAAGCGTTTGAATCAAATTTGAAAAAAATAAGTATTGAATATATTTACTTGTCGAGTTGTCAAGCTTCACGGTTTCATATTTTGAAGTCGTCGCTACTTAGCACGATCTTTTCAACATTACCTCTGACAAATTTAATAAGATAAACACAATTAACTCGGCCGAGGGATAAAACACAACTCCGAAATTACGGAACGTCCTCCCGAAATCGATATATTATGTTTTTTTCATTACCGCAAAGTTTGTCAATTTGGTTCTATTTTAAAATGTATGAATGATTTTTATTTTGGCGAGCCGGAGCGGTTAGTCTGAAAAGCTTACGGTCACTCTCACTCTAAAAATGGATATTTTAGCTTTGTTTATACGAATTTTGCTGATGGTTTAAGAATAATTTCAGAAGTTTTAATGACCTCATTTTTTATTACGTGTGTCTCCCAAAAAAAAGGTACAACTTGGCAACAATGGACATCATTTATCTTATCTGTCAAGAAATGAACGTTATAAATTGGCCTTTCAAATATTTCTTATAAACGCAAAAACTTTCATCTCATTAAAAGTTTAAAACCATCAAAATTGTAAACCACGATGCTCTTAACCAAGCCCTGTCTGAAGTCAACTGGCCTGCTTTGCTTAACAACCGTAGCACCCAAGATATGTGGGACACTTTCGCTCAACGAGTCCTAAGCGAAACGGCTGACAATGAAAAGAAGGTATACTGTGACCCCTCAAAGCCCTGGATCAACTCTAACATATCGAGGATGCTTCGTCACAAGAGATCTTTGTGGCAACGGTTTAGGAGGAGTGGCCATTCACAAGATTACGTGTCTCATCGATCCTTTTCTAACCTCCTATCTAGAACGTTACATAATGCCAAACATGCTTATGAACGAAAACTCGTTACCTCCAAAAATAAGAAGAAGCTGTTTCGGTATCTAAGAACAAACCTGAATTCCAAAGTTTCATCACCTCAGATCCGCGACGCTGACGGTCATCTCCACATGGATGCCACCGAATCTGCCAACTTACTGGCAGAGTCCTTTAGTGATGACTTCGTCGATGAGCCTAATGGAGACCTTCTACCGACCACTATCTGCCATAGGTGTCCCAACAGCCTTTGCGAAGTTGAGTTCCTGCCTGAAGATGTATTAATGCACCTGCGAAATCTGAAGACCTCTTCCTCCCGTGGTAAAGATGGGATGACGGCTGCTGTACTTAAAAACTGCGCTTCAGCACTGGCCCTACCATTAAGCTTGATATTCACATCGTCTTTTAGATCTGATACCCTACCCTCATGCTGGCTTAGTGCTTCTGTTACCCCTGTATTCAAAAAGGGCGACAAATCATCCGCTAAAAATTATCGACCAATAAGTCTCGTTCCAATCGCCGCCAAAATAGCTGAAAGAATCATATTAGATAAGCTCCTGTCATTTGCTTTCGAAAATGTCCTTATCCCTAAGAATCAGCATGGATTTTCTCCCTGGTCGATCAATAATGACCAACCTTCTCCACTCTCTCAACGATTGGACTCAGTATCTGGACACTAAGACTCCTGTTGATATAATCTACTTAGATTTTTCTAGGGCTTTCGATCGCGTACCACATAGAAGGCTTCTGTTTAAGTTGGAATGTATGGGAATAAGAGGCGAGTTGTTGCTGTGGATTAAGGCTTTTCTCACCGGGAGGACTTTCTCTGTGCGCGTCAGTGATAGCCAGTCTCACCTTCATCATGTAGCAAGTGGAGTTCCTCAAGGCTCTGTCTTGGGGCCAGTGCTGTTCCTTCTGTATACAAGTGACCTGCCCGCATTGATTTCCTCCACATGTTCAGCTTATGCCGACGACACCAAGATTTACAATACTGTCGTAAATTCTGCTATGCTTCAACGAGATCTTGATATTGTTTGTCAATGGTCAGTCAGTTGGCTTTTACCCTTAAATCTAACTAAGTGTTGTGTCCTTCACCTCGGGAAGACAAATCCGCGATTTACATACAAGATCTCTGACCACAACATCGAAGCAGTTTCCAGCCACACTGATCTGGGCGTTGTAGTCAACGATCCTCTTTCCTGGTCAGAGCATATCCACCACGTTACATCAAAAGCCAAGAAACTTCTATATATGCTGGAGAGGTCTTTCAAAGGATCCGATGTCAACACTTGCGCCTACATTTACAAGGCATTCGTGAGGCCAATTCTTGAATTCGCTGGCCCGGTATGGGACACTGTGCGCGATAGAAATCTCGTCGAATCAGTACAGCGTCGGGCTACTCGTATCCCTTTTGGAGCACGAAGACCAAGCTATGAAGATCGCCTTGAATTATTCAACCTGACCTCATTCTCTGAGCGAAGACTTGGTGGCGATCTTATAGTTACGTTCAGGATATTTCATGGTTTGATGGGCACCAACCTCATGCATCTATACTGTCTGTCGCACAGCAATCTACGCGGACATAGCTTCAAACTGCATAAGGAGCCATTTAAAACAACAGTCCGACAGTGGTTTCTTCCCAACCGCATATTCAACACCTGGAATAGTTTACCTGAAAGTGTGGTTGGTGCTACTTCAGTTAATAGCTTCAAAGTGCAGTATGATAGCTGGAGGAGTGTACAAACTTTATAGCTATGAACTGTCTTTTTTTATTTTTTTCTATTTGATGTATTTGTGTTACGTGTCCGTACACTATATTTACTGCATGAGCTTATAGTACTATGTACTCTGCTCATCTCAATTATCATAATAATAATAATAATAATGATAATAAGTACGCGAAAAAAAATGGTTAAGAAGACTTTGAAAAATCACAACACAACACCTCTACACAGTTTACCAAGTAAATACCATCATTTCAGTGTAAATATTCTATTCTTATAATTTAGAGCATCATTTTGTGCAAAAAGCAAAAAAAGCGTATAAAACAGTATTCCATTCTAGAGTATTACCACCAAAAATGCAACTTTGAAGTTCTATAAAATAGCAAGCAGAGGGTTCCTTAAAGAAAAAATGATATTTTCGTGCAAGTTACATCCTAATCTTTCATTTTAAAGTAAGAAATGAAGTATTTTCGATATGTGCTAAAGTATAGTCTCACCGCTATATTTACCACTGAAAAAATCAGATTTGAGCGCAGGTTCAGCATCTCGATCGATACCGTTACCAATAATGACTGGACTATGACGAAAACCTACAAGCAACAAATTTCATTCAACTTCAGGTAAGATGAAGAGTCAGCCTACTTGACACTGTTTGTAAGACCGAATTTCAGTATTTGTTTTTTTTTTGTAACTGCAGTAGGTACCCTGATATCACAGACATTAATGATTAAAATGAGCGAAATTGCCATTGCTACTGCAAACGGGTCTGGAAGAATTCTCAGAACTGAGTTCGAGCCACGGGCAACTTCAAATCCTAGAAAAACGACTGCCGACTGGTACGCAATATTGCAATTATTTTAAACAGTCTTCGCGTGCCTCTTACACGGGCTTTTCGGGAGCATTATTTTCAGTGTTTTGAAAGGGAAAATTCGGCGGCACCAGCAAAAGTATGTTCGTGGCATGTAGCTTAAGTGTTTGCCAGTTTTTGTAGTGGTTTGCACCTTTGATTACGGGAAGAATGAAGGAAAACTTCAGAGATACCGCGGACTTCTTAAACGGGCTCTTCGGCAGCGCTAATTTCTGTGTTTTCAGAGGAAAAACTCTGTCGCACCTCGGAAAATGTGCTATTGGCTTGTGCTTGTGAGTGCTTGTAGTGATTTCGACCTTTGGATTACGGGAAGAATGAAGGAGAACTTCTCATATACAGAATACAGAAATGGCGCGAAAATGGTAAGTGCTCATTTATTTCATTTTGTTTGATATTTGCTAATATTGTGTATCGTGCACATAATCAGTTTATCTCAAAATAGTAAAATGATATATCAGAAAATCGTTATAAGGGGTATATACATTGGGGTGGGCGCTTAACAGAAATTATAGGAGTGAAAATAACCCCTTGATACTTATCAATCATCCAGTATGTTTTGGATTTTCACTGCTAGCATATACCGGGTGTTTGAAATTCGACCTGCACCATTGGTATCTGTGGGGTTATGTTTTTATTAAAATTTATATGAATTTTACCATTACCTTCAACCGCCAGTACCACTCCAGCAATAACTACATTTGTTTTAACTGCAACAATGAAAGCTTAAATTTAAATCTACTGTAAAAGGTTGCATACTTGGGGCGATTGTTTAAAAATATATATTCAATTCGCCTCTCTTACGTTCGTCATTAAATAGAATCACATAATGTTGAATAGACTAGTTAGTGATGTTTCGGCTGCTTCGGCAGTCTCTATCAAAGAGCTAATCAAAATATTGTCAAATTAATATACAATGTTTTTCAAAAGAAACTCTCCCCCTACTTATTTTTTGAGAGAACAATTCAGAAATTCACATGTTAACACCACGGATCATTCTATGTGATATGGTTGTATTAAGGTTCTTGACAAGGAGCAAAAACTCTCAAAACGTCTATTTTTAGAAATGCCCCACATTTTCATGACAGATCATTGCATGAATAAAAAGGCTGATGTTAAGCAGCTTAGTGTCATTTATTCTTCCTTGGTGAATTGCGAAAAGTTAGAACGTCTACGTATCCAAGTTGATTCAACGTCCTCCCAAAATTAAAACACAATTAAATTATTTATCCTGTTAATTGAAACATTGCCCTCACGGTAATAATAAATTTCAATATATTTCCATACAACCCATCTTTTCAAGCATGTATCGCCATTTTACACACGTACACTCATATGAATAACACCTTTTTTCCAGAACAAACTTAATCCAGCATTTTGGGAATTAGGATGAGGTTTTACCGAGCGTCCCTCGTATACACGATACCTGAAGGTTGGCAATGATGTTTACATTTCCACATTCCTTCGCGACAATCACCTGTCATCTGTCGACGCATCATTCTTCCGGTCCGCTCATTTTCACCACGTGAAACAGATGTAGGAGGTTAGAAGGGACTTTGCCGGTTTTTGTCTCCAAAATTGCTTTTCGATAATTTTCAATGTGTTCGGGTGTATTGATATTTCGAAGTTGAGTCATTTATTTTAACAGTGAGTAGATCTGATCAAAAGAAATGTTTTTTTCCTTTAACATTTTTCTGGTAAAATTAAAGTAACAAAGTTATAGCCCTTTAGAAGTTTGAGTACCGCCCTGTCTCAATAATAATATTATGTGCTCGTGTTTGGCAACAACGGATATAATCCGCCTTATCGGTTCATCGCATCGGAAGCAAAAAAGCTTAAGAATGTGAAACGCTTATCACGATGTTTTTGCTACAATTTTATTCAGTTGTATTCAGTCAATGTGTCAGTCGGTACGGCGTGAGTGAATAGTGGTGTTTGTTGCGTGGCTCAAACGAAATAAGAAATGGCACATATTTACGAAAATGCTGAACTTGTGGACATGATTCTTATTTACGGGGGGGGGAGTCTCTACAAAATGCTGCCGCGGCATCACGGATTTATGCAGATCGGTTTCCCAATCGAGTGCAACCAACCCCTCGTGCCTGTTAATAACCGCACAAGACGCACGATCAAATACAGGTCCGCACTGAAATACTTGTCGGGAGGATACTTTATAAAACAAGGTAACATTTTTTTTATTTTTTTTTATTTTTACACACATATTTTGGTTTATCTTCCTTCTACAATCATTATTTGAAAATTAATGACTCAACTTCAAAGTCACCCTGTATAATGTATAATATAACATTGTTTCCGTCGTTATCGATAAACAAAATGTGTCCGTCCGTTTGGTTTTATATTTGTAACAAGTGCTCTCATCCACGCGTTCGTTTTGAAACACCATTTGGCTGCAACCTCAACGACGAGTAAGTTGTCTGACAATTTAAATCCCTTCCGTATTAATTGCCAGCATCATAATTGTGATTTCAGCTCCTGAAGATGACTCCATAGAGAAAGCCGAAAGCTCGAGATTACCGTTAAAAGAGTTTAAATAAAGCCTAAAAAGTTTGCCAATTTGTATGTTTTGCCCAACTGGTCGTTGGCAATGGCAATGGCTACTACTCATATATATATATATATATATATATATATTTGGCGTCCAGGGTGGCATCCGTAAAGGGTTATTGCTAAGTGGGCTACTAGAGTCTATATATGTATGTCAAAAACTACAAAGCTCATTCTTGGTATTTATAGTAGTAACCTTCGCGATTACAGTACTCCTCGTTTTGGCACAGGAAGTAAAAACAATACCTACCACTGGATTACGATTGAAATAAAACTCAAACGATCGAGGAATAGTTTACTATATTTAAAATAAATTATAATCTAACAACAATTAAATGACCGGGAAAACAACCATTCTGAAATGGATGGCGAGTGACGAATGTGTAAAAAATAATAATAATGGACATTCACGCAAAAATATAAATATCTCGGAGAAATATACATTAAAAAACTTATTTTTAACCTTAGTACAAAATATATAGAATTACTTTGCACACACTTTATACAAAGTGAATCAAGATAAACAGCGACAAAAAACACCGTTACTCTGAGGTATACGTTGGATTGACGAAAAAATTAACAACACTGGCATTTTTACCATCAAGATAGTACACCAGCATCCCATATACCACAAAATGTATATCATGTGTTAAAGAATAGGCATACATACAACTATAAAGATTAATGAAAAAAATGGCAGTTATTATCTTCCAAGCGAGACAATGCAATGCTAAAAAAGGTGGGCGGTAAATAACGATGTTGTCAGAGAATGTGGATGTAATTACTGCATTTTTTTAATGATTTTTTGACATTATAATTATAGGTTTTTTACGGAATTACCCTGCGGTTAATGTCGATCAAAGACTTGTCAGTAAAAGGTGTTTTTAGAATTAAATATCTCGCAGGATCAGATCATCTATCTCGGATAGGAGTTATGTTGCTGTTCATTCACTTTTTGACACTCATTTAATACCCTTTGAAATGATAGACATTTCGCGGAACACAGGATCCCAAATGATCACCGTAAAGTTAAAGATTTGGTCGATGTTTACCTTGAGAAAGATCACAAATACCAGTCAAGTCTTTCGGACTCACGGATATTATCTCATTTCTCTAGCCTACACTTCAACATCTCTGATGCTTTACAATCGCACATCTTTCATATGTCTAACAAAACGAGAAACTTTTCCATACACAGTGGTCAGTTCTTTACAATGGAAAACGATTCCGTCACAAAAAACGACGTCCGAAACTGTTACGTATACAGGCAGCCGAGTCTAAATCAGTAAATCGAAATATCGGCCATACCGGCAAACTGAGAAATAGGTGTATTTGCAGTAACTGGAAATTATCTCATAAATATACTCAGTGATTCAAAAAGCAGTCGCAATATTTCCAGGTAAGAAAGTAGGTCCAAATGACAGGGAAAAGCGATCTAAACATGTATCCTAAAATATCCTATAATATAGAAATGATACACGGTGTTGTATTCTGTGATCTCACATGCAAAGATACGCCATTTTTAGTCGGAACAAACAATCCACGAAAGGTGCGCGCGATAGTCAAGAGTTTTCAGTTACAGCGATGGCCAATTTTGCTCCTGCTAGGAGGCGCTAGTGTCGTTGGAGTCAAACGAATCGTGATTCATTGCGTGTTTGACAGCCCTGTAAACCATGGACGACTTTGACAGATAACCTCAAACATAACCGCCAACCTAACTAGCGCCATCTACTTCTAGCTTTCCAGATTACCCCCCATTGAAACTTGAATTGCTACCGTGTTTTCAATTACACTGTAGTTAGGGTGCTTATATCATTAAACAATTTCAAATATGTAAGGTGTAGTGCCGACTTCACATTTAGAATAATTTAGGAACTTAGGAATACAAAATTGACATGCTATAGTGCCAGTATCAAAAGAATCAAATGTTTCATCTCTAGCATCAAATTGCAGAATATATGCAAAAATGAATGAATTTTCGATGACAAAATATATATTCATAACACTTTTTGACAAGTGCATTTTATAAGAAATTTGCAAGGGTCTAGTTAGGACTTGTCATTGTGAAGTGACCCAACGCCTAAGTTTTGGATACACCCATTCTGAAAAATACTCAGTTGACTGCAAATACCCACAACCAGTTCGCCGAATCAACTCTAAATATAAACCTTTATTTTCTATTTGTAAAAAAGTAACAAAAAATAACTCCACTCTATCAGACACGCAACAGTCTTAGAACGCCTTTCAACTTCACTCTATTAAGTCGTTTAGAATAATAGGGCTCCCATGCCTCCCATTTCGCTTTGTTCTTTGACGAATATCTCAAAGTACTGGTAGATTATGGTGACGGCCAGCAGGATACCCGTACCTGAGCCTATGGCGCCCAGGAAGTCTGCTAGCACGGACAAAGCGCCGATACACAGGCCACCGAAAGCAGCTGCCGTGGGAATGTACCTGGAATAAAATTAAAAAAATTAAAGTCAAATACGAGTATATTAAATATAGGGAACTGAGCATGTTTAGTCAACAACTTGAGAGGTTGGAAAAACTGGCGCTGGCGCATCTCCTCACTTCCGTGGAACCAACTTAACCAATTAGTCTACAGGATCGATTGTTAGAGGCAAATTCAATCCTGGGTGCCTATCCAATTCTAATTGAAAATAACAAATCTACCAGGATCGCGTAAATAATTTTAAAATGACATGTAAATACATTGTACCAGGCATAGAGGCATAGAGCTCACCAAATTTCATCCAGCATACCACTGCTATATTTGCTACAGTAGCTCAAATGCAGCGCTGAACGGGACGGCTGAGAATATCGAAGAAATAAAAAGATTATTTTGAAGAGCAACTATCTCGACTAGTGTGTCAGTCGTCCGGGCCATTCGAGGCGTCCGAACCGGCTAGTTTTTTGCTTAAATGATTTATGACTCCAGTGCAGTAGTAAAATACTGGGATAGTGCGTCGCGTTAATTTATGATTCAGATAACTTCAACTTCAAAATTTGTGTATTTATTTTTGCCCTCATTTATTTTGTATTATAGCTCCGCTATACATGCTGGAATTTGTTCAAAATCCGATGTTTTACATTTGTTTTCATGGGTAACAATATACAGTAACGGACAAAAGTATACAGACAAATTAATATTGTGTTGTATTTCTTTTTTAACTTGTTTTATTAATACACCAACCTATATACATAATTCGTTATAGCATAATTACTCACTTATTCATAAATAAATTCATTAGACTCCCTTCAATAAAAAATTAATTGAAAAAAACTGGAACTATGAAGGACAAAAATATATAGACAAAGCAAAACAATTATAGAAAAAAGAAGCAAAGTTCATTGAATTATAGAAAACCAACCATGTTTGTGTTAATATTTTATCGCATAACCATTATTATCAATCACCGCCTGGCATCGTCTCGGCATAGATTGTAGAAGTTTCTTGATATAAGATTCATCAATCTGTCTCCACTTTTGCTCTAAAGCGGCAAAAAGTGCATCCTTGTTTGAATAATGTTTATCTCGTATTTGCTTATCTAAGTATTCCCATAGATTTTCAATAGGGTTTATATCGGGAGGAGACTGTGAAGGCCAGATTTTTTCATCCAGAAAGAATTTCTTTGTGAGATTGGAACTGTGCTTCGGGTCATTATCTTGCTGGAAGATTGATCTTAAGGGCATATTGTCTTCCATATAGGGTAACATGACATGTTTTAGTATGTCTGTGTATACAAACTTATCCGTAATGCCATCTATTCAATGTAAAGGTCCCATCCCAAACCCCGAAAAGCACCCCCAAACCATAACAGACCCGCCTCCATGTTTGATAGTGGGCAAAGTGTTCTTGGGATCCAATCTTTGTCCACTAGGACGTCTAACGTAAACATATTGAACTCGGATTCGTCACTGAAACATACCCTCTTTCAGTCAGAGAGCTTCATTCAAGATGTAACCGTGCAAATTGTAATCGGTCCTTGCGGTTTTTCATCGAGATTAGCGGCTTCTTACTCGGGCGACGTGCAAATAACTTCAAATCATTAAATCTTCTACTTATAGTTTTCGTAGAAACACTGACAATTCCTTTTGTCTCGATTTCGGCTTTTATTTGTGTTGTAGTTTTAAACGGATCTTTGGACGAAATTACTTTTATTAATCTAACTGAGCTAGCATTTAGTTTTCTAGGCCGACCACTTCTCTTAGACGCTTCCAAGATACCTTTTTGTTTATATGTGTTCAATATTGCCCAAACTGCTTTACGCTTCAGCTTCAAATTTTTGGCAATGTCGACTTGACGTTGACCATCTTTGTATAACTCAATGATGTTAGTTTTCACATCGAAAGAAATTTCTGGACCATGCGGCATGGTCTTAAAATCACTCAACTGGTTCCACAATACTTGTTGAACACAAACTAATCCTCTTCTGACACGAAACTGTACTAAACTAATGTTGAAAAGAATTTGTCTACAAATTTTTGTCCTTCATAAAAAGGTGCCTAAACGGACGAGTCTACGTCTGTTAACCGTAACCCCCACAGTCAGTTCAGTGTTAGTAGCACCGTGCGCTGCGTCACGTCGAACGTTTGCGGAAACATAGCTTTTTGGAGACCATTCGAGACGGACGGTGTTGAAAATATTATAGAACCGACTTCTGTCGATGAGGATTCGGAATTTAAAAATAAATACTTACATGTACAGTGCCAGAGTCATTTTAAATATGTATGAATGTTTGAAGAAAGAAAGTGTGAAATCCGAAATATAAAATAATTAACCGGATACATCAGCTTACTAAAATATCGGAATCATCAATTCGTCGAATTATAAAAAAAGAGGATGTCACAGATCACAACATGAAACGAAAACAAAGGAAAGAAAAATTCAAGAATATTGATGAGGGCGATAAAATAGTTATTCGTAATATTATTTATACTTCTCATAAGGAAAATGTAGTGCCAACCCTTGAAATGATTAAAAAAAATTAGAAGATTATCCTGATTACAAATACCATTCCTTGGCAACATTACGGGCTATCTTATTGAGTTGTGGATTTATGCAGTATGAAGAACCACCCTAAGCCATTTATCACTCAACAATCACCCACAGAAATATATTCATATTGCGTTTTTTAAATACAAAACCAGTCGTTTACAAAAAACCTGCTTTGGTATTGATCCTTATTTTTCTGTATAAAATGTGACGCCTATGGCAGATATTCCTTTGAGGTGTCGACCGCTCTGGTTTTTATGAGTTTTCAACTAGAATTGGAAATACTATACCGTGGTTTGTGCCCATGAGGCGGCGTGGTGCGATTAAAGCGATTGTAGAAACGAGGTCTATAAATTGAGCGATGATTTTTTTTTATTTCTTTATTCAAATATGATTACAGTTGTATATTGTCACCCTCAAACTAACTTCCTTCTGATGCCACAAAGCGCTGGAGACAGTTCTCCCACTCCTCGTAGCAGTGCTGAAACTCCGATACAATAGCCTTCAGCTAGTCGGTTACAGCCGTTTGAATGTTTTCGACTGTCCCAAAATGAGTTTCCTTGAGGTGATTTTTCAACTTCGGGAAGAGAAAAAAATCACAAGGACACAAGTCATGCGAATAAGGACGCTGAGGAACCACAAGAATGTTTATTGATACTTCTGTGTGACAAGGAAGATTATCGGATGCAACATCAAGTTGCTCTTGATCTGGTGAACGGTGGTGTCAGTCAAACTGAACTCTTCCCCGAACAACCTGACTGTCAACCGACGATCTGAACGCACAAGCGCCTTTCCCTTCGTGGTTCATCTTCAATCGACTCTCTCCCTTGTCAAATGCCTTACACCTCCGAAAAGACCTGGGCTCTTTCAAAACGTCATCTCAGAAGGCCTGCTGAGGTTTAGCAAGAATTTCCGTTGCACTGTGTACAAGTCTGAAGCAAAACCTGATAGCACACCATTGCTCGAAGTTCTGTAGCGCATTCAAACTTGTACTGAAGGCGGATCACATATTCCCCTGTCTCCCCTCCAGCCCAGTGTCTCCAGTATTACCAGATTGGACGCTACGTTGCCAGTCTCTCTCTTACCAATCTAGTTGTTTCACTTGAACGCCGACAGATAGGGCGCCAAGGCAGCTTGAGAGAACATGCGGGTTCCCGCCAGAGCCCATTTTTCAAAAATCTCAAGTTGTTATTTGTTAAATATTTTTCACCAAATGAACTATAAATTCCTATAACTTACAATAAGGTCAATGATGCTAAGTTATTTTCCATCTAGACGTAATTGTATTTTTAATAGCCGATATACATCATTCGCATCGATTTTTTAAGATTAATGCAGTTCAGCCTCTACTTTTTTATCGTTTAAAAAAAAGATTCGTAATTTGCACATTTCCTAATAAACAAAACAAAAACGGAGGAAGTGTTGTAAAAAAATGTCTGTATTAGATTTTTACATGGCCGCCATTGTGAAAAGCCCCAAAATAAGAAGCAACATTACCCACTAGTAAATTGATCAGTCAAAAAAATAATCGATCACTGAACACAAATTTGTCACATCCCTGAGTCATTTTAGATTATTTTGCTTGAAAATGCAGAAATTTACATTTGTGAGGTGCAATCGCAGAAATATTATATTTTAGATAGTTTTGGCGTTGTTTTGCTTTGTGAAACGAAAAACCATGTAACTCATTTCCGTCGGTCTGGTCTGTGCGTTAATCCTTGGATATAACTTGGGAAATACTGCTTGGATTTGGATGAAATTTTCACATAAAAAGCATTGTAGTTTTTGGAAAAAAATTGCTCACACTTCGAATTCGAAACATGAGAATGAAAAATAAATGTTTTTTTTATTATTGTTGTTGTTTACGGGGAGGAACGGTTTTCAATTTCAAATTCAAAATTCCATAAAAATACTTAAATGACAGATGTCAAAAAAACAAAATTGCATTTACATAATCCAACTCAAAAAATATGTCTGTTGGTGTACCGCAAAATAGTAAACTGGGTCCATTACTATTTATTTTATGCATTAATAGCATTTGCGATATTTTAGATTATAGTAAAATTCAGATATTTACAGATGATACATTAATATACATAACAGATGAAAATATAGACACTGCTTTAAAGATGCTAAATTCTGACTTGGCAAAAATCATAAATTGGTTAAATGTAATTTGAAGATGTTTAAAAGAAAATTAAAGAAACATTTCATGGACAGTGAAAATTCTTAGAGAAACAAGTTTTGTTTTTCTGAATATTTGTATGTTATTTAACTTTTGTAGTTTTTTAAAAATAATGTAATGTAAAAAAACAACAAATTTGTGTTAGATATATATCAATGAAACCTACCTGTTAAGTTCATGCACCATAGACTCATTCCTATGTCCCCGCATGACCATTTGTTGTTCTTTAAGCTGCTTGGCCACATCTTTGGCTGAGCTGCCCGACACTTCGATCCACGTCTTCGAGAAGAACGCGCAAGATCCCAACATGAAGATTATGTATAGAACCGCGTGCACAGGATCTTCCAGAATATGGCTTACGCTCTCTGGAGGCGAGAGGTAGTAACACAGGCCGCCTATAGGGTACGACCTCGCTGGGCCACCACCTGTAAAGAAAAATGTTTGGAATTACACATAAAAGTCGCGCCAAATGAAAGAATTTCTGAAGACAGCATAAAACATAAGAATCAGGAAGATCTAAACAAAATTTTAACTTGACCATGGTCTGAACCAAGGGGCATCAGGTTAAAAATAGCAGCTTAATGTTTGAGCTGTACCAATATTGGTTATTTTTAATTGTTTTCTTACCGCCAACATCAGCCCACACTCCAAGAAAGTTCACCAAAAAGTTTCCTTGGAACTTGACAGCCAACATTTGTGAGATGACGTACAGGTTAGACACCAGCGCAGATTGTAGGATGATGGGAATATTGGAAGTGTAGAACAATTTGATTGGATAGCTGCTGTACTGGCCCCTGTACCGGGCACTTTTGATTGGAAGATCCACGCGGAATCCTTGGAAGTATATCACTATGGCGAATACAAGTACCGTTGCCAAGAGGTTCATCAAGTTGGGCAGGTTCTGTCTGTAAAATGCTTCACGCAGAGCACGAATCTTGTCTTGGCGGGTGGTCAACAGGTGGAAGAGTGCTATCACAGCTCCTGGAAGTTAATAAATAAGTGTTAAAATCTTTACTGTTACCAGTTTCTGTGTAATTTTGAGACTAAAGAAATCTCAACTGGTGAAATGAGGTCGTTTCCATTCAAATAATTCTGATTTTTTGTTAAATCTACCTGATAGATTGGACCCCTTTACCAGACAATTTCATCAATAATGTTTAACAAAAATAATTGACCATTTGAGGAAAATATGATAGCAAAATTACTCATCAAAAGAGGGGTGGTAGTGATGGAGGTCCACTCGATTTACCAGAAAATTATAGACCCATAAGTTTCATTACTGTTATACCAAAAATAATAGAAAAAATAGTTCAAATTAGATTAAGAGACCTTCTAAAAAAAACAAAATTATAAGTGACAACCAATTTTGATTTCCAAAATAAAAAAATTTCATGGATGCTATTTTCACATTGCTCCATCAATTATACTCAAATTTAAATGATTAACAAATTTCAATAGCTCTTTAGTGCGACTTTTCCAAAGCGTTTGACTGTGTAAATCATGATATATTATTAACAAAAATAAACAAATCTGGTTGTACTCGAGCTTCCTTCAATTAGTCAAACACATATTTAAATAATCAGTCTTCAATTGAAAAATTATCAAGACATTATAGTTCAAATAAATTAAACATAAACGCAGGGGTACCTCAAGGATCGGTATTAGGTCCTAATCAACTTGGACATAAATGGTAAATTCGTAGTTTTTGCTGACCATACCACAGTAATTGGGCAAGACGCAAATATAAATGAAATCAAGACAAAAATTGATGGTGATATACAATCAATAAAAAAATTGTGACAACAATCTCTTGACTTTCAATGTTAATAAGACAAAATTTATGACTTTTAAATTCTCCCGCGATTTTATACATTTAAATAATGAATCGATACACAAAACATACACAATCAAATTTTTGGAACTGATCAATGATCATAAATTCGACTTTACCACAGGATCAAGGTAAGCACCATTTTAGTGCCACATGGTTCACCACCCTTCTTTTTTTTATCCTTTTCTTGGCCACTTAAGGTCCTTAATTTAGGGCATTGTCACAACCGCCACAATATGTAAACCATATTATACCAGTTCACCTACTTAAAATCCACAAATGCAATTATGTTATAGTTTAGTTCTAAGTTAGCTTTGCCATTAAGAATTATTGTATTCTGCAGACCATAAAGCATATCCTTCTATCTATTTACCTATTTATAACTTTCTCTTTCAAAACCAATTAATGATTAACATGTGCAATTGCAAGAGAATTTTGAGTACAAAATTTGTTTATGACTATCAACACTTACTCTGAAACAGAATTCCAATATGTAATGTACTACTTGAAATTCAAATTATGGCACTGATGCTAATAACTGTAATTCAATTAATCAACTATGTAAACATTTTATTAGTTTGTCATAAGCTTGGGGATAGAATCTCAGGCACTTAATTGCATGAAATCAAAATGTACTTTGTTTCCATACCAAGCTGTCAAATACAATGGGTGCTAGAGCTGTCCTAAAATATTTCAAAACCTAAATTAAGGGTTAATGTACAATGTAATTTGGGTTGCTTTTCAAGATTCAAATGTTAGATTTATAGACATGTAGGAGTCTTCCTTATATAAAAGGAAGTTCAAAATAAATAATACAGAGGTGCTATGGATTTATCAAGTTTTGAACCAAAAATTTCAAATACTATGTGGAGATTTTCTTCTTTTCAGTTATAAAATCATATTATGAGCTTAAGGGGTTTCTGAAAATGTTTCTTAAATAATTAAAATGATTTGAATACCATCCAGTTACTTATAAAAAACCTTGTAAATCTTATAGGAATTATCTCAGGAAGAAAGTGAAACTAATTTTTGTGTTTATATGAATTGTACTCAAACGCAATTAGTACCTTAATAGCGTGAAGAAACATGAAATAGAACGGGGAAAATATTTATCTAAATCATATACCAATCATAAAGTAGATACTTGCCTTCAAATTCTGTTCCTCTGCCAGTGTTGACAGTAGCTGGGGAAAAGGCCTTCCAGATGATGGTCTCACAGATGTTTGTGGCAATGAAAAGTGATATTCCTGATCCTAAACCGTATCCTTTTTGAAGAAGTTCGTCTAACAGCAGTACAATGAGGCCAGCAACGAATAGTTGTATGATGATGAGAAGGCAAACTCCAGCGCCGATTTCAGCTGGGTCACCGTACATTCCTGTCATGACATAGACAATAGCTTGTCCAACTGTTATCACCATGCCAAATACTGCAAAGCAAAAATACAATCCATTGAACATGTCAAGAGGAATCTATCTAAGGTCCTTGATTGTATTACACTGAATGAATATATACTATTGCAATTTCTCTTATATACTCATATACAGCATCAAGTAGATTGACTCTGCACTTCCTGTGCAATCAATCAAGTTCAGCGCAATTTAAATCCTTTGAGTTACGAACATGTGCGTATAAATACACTATCAAAACATTTTCATAGACCCTCCCCCACCCGCCACAACGTCCAACCTCAATCCATACAAAAAAATTCTGAAAATGATCAAACATGAAAAAACAATTTTTTGTGATGTTCATGTCCTATCATCTCATTTTTTAATTTTTTCATGATTAAAATAAAATCAAGTTGACAGATGCAGTTCTTTCACACAAGGAAGATCTATCTTTGAACTATATATACAAATTTCAAATCTCTCAAATATTAACGATTATTTGTACACAAAAATTACTGCAATCCGAATAATGAGATCAATGTAAAATGTCTGGCTGCAGTATAAAGTGACCAGTAAAATATAAAGCTATTATTTAAAAACTTGAACTCTGTTTTGACTATATTTAAAAATTATCAGAAACTCGCGAAAAATCAAAAAACAATATGCAGTTTTTCAGTGTTCACTCTTAGCTCTGCTGCAACTAATCCAAACAAAATTTTACGCTATTACAATCCTATTACGTATTGTGGAAAATAAAATAAGAAAAACGTACCTACCAGCATACCCCGAATAAAAAAAAAATTGTAAAGTTTATACTTAGATGAACTTTTAGAATGGCTTTGGCCTAAGATATTTCAGATTTACATAGAGGAACAAAAGAATTAATCCAATCTGCCACTTTATTTTTGGAGCAACATATAAGAAATGTTACTAAAATGGTAACTATGCATATGTTTTGTTACTGTATAAACCAACCATGGATGTATAGGGAGGCAATATTTTTAAAATGTCTTAATTTGATTTAATATCTTATTGACTCCCATTTAATGCAAGAGAAAATGCTTGTATGAAACAATTAGAACTGGCTACAGAAAAAATCATGATCCATAGCAGTGTACCTGTTTCAATATTTTCTACCTGTACTATACAAAGAGCAGTATAAGGGTATGAAATACAGCTCCTCAAACATACAGGCTTTTCATCCTTCAATAAAATAGAGGGTTCACCAAGCAACAGTCACCAGAAAATATAGAAAAAATTAAAAAAAAAATTATCTTTTTCTATACATTTCACTTTTCTCTATTTTTGGAGCTTGAAACCCTATAACAATATTGATAAGAAATCAGGTTGCTCAAAGACAACATGATTAATGTGCAGAAGTAAGAAAAAAAACAATTTTTATGTAAAAAAACTTTATATAGTTAGGAATAAATAATTTCCAAGATTTTTCAACTACGCAATTGTATCTTCCCTTTTATCTCCAAACTCTCTTTAATAATATTTTGCTTCCCTGGCTTACACTATGTTCTAGAAAGCAGACATGCATTCAAAGGATGTGTTAAAATAAGTGATACTTACATTTTTGTGCACCATTGAAGAGAGCTCTATCTTTAGGAGAATCTCCCACTTCAATAATCTTTGCTCCAGCTAGCAACTGCATGATGAGGCCTGACGTGACAATAGGAGAAATACCAAGTTCCATGAGGGTGCCTCTATTTGAGGCCAAAATAACACGGATCCAATAAAATGGATCTGCTGAGTCTGAACTCATTATACCAAAAAGAGGAATCTGGAACAAAACAGATTCTAGTCAATCAATGCATCCACCTATTTTTTATTATACAGTTCTGGCTTGAAGGATTTGAGTAAATATTTTTATTTCAGTAACTAGTTAGATTTCCTAATAAATATATATATTTCACCCAAGTCAGTATTTCACACCACAGTCAATTCATCAAAGATTTTGTTACTCAAAACTCCCTTGATCAAATATTACACAAAAAATATTGAGATATTGGGTGTTGAAGTTATTGATTTTGAAATTATATCCTTAGGCTCATGTAGTACAAATAGCATAACCAGTACATTCAAAAATGTTTGTCACCCAGCTACACAAGTGGTGCAGAAACTGGCCTATTTTAGCCCCTACAGAAGGTAATTTTTAAAGAAGGTATTTAATTCTACATAAATTGTCAATCTTCAGAAATTCATGACAGTCTATTCCTTTTGGTAAAAAACTGATTTGAACATTTGAGAACTGGGATAAACATAAATATGTTCTATTTTCGAGCTGAAGTGGACTTTGACATTGTAAATTGCTGGTAGTATATTAGGATGGTAATGCCATCTGACAAACATATTTGAAGAATGTTTGTAGTGTATTGCCAAAGAGTCATCAGTTGCATAAAACAGATGTGAGCTTTGTATAATTGCCTTTAATTTCTATGGTAGCCAATTTGGAATCAGTATAATATATGAAGACAGTCAATCGGCTTATACTCATACAATGTGAGTTATATGTAAAATCACAACTAATGTACTCATAAAAGAAATAATCAATTTTACTGTGGCTACTAGAGCCAAGATAAATATTTGCACGCAATATGATGCACAAATAACTTTTAAATTTTCTATTTATAGCTATTTTGACTTGTTGCCTAAGTATTCCTTAAATTGGAAAATCCAAATATTTTAAAAATTACCGCAGGAAGTTTGCAGGTCTTATAATTTCAGCTGAAACATCATTTCATAAGTGAGGAATTTATTATCTCTGTGTTTATTTGAGCTACAAAAGGTAAACTTACCTGACAGCATACTAAAAATATGAACAAGGTGATGGCAGTCCATAGTACTTTCTCCCTGAATTGGATCTGTAACAGGAATTAATATTCTTGTAATCAGAGAAAGGATTTCAAGAGGTGTATCATACACATCAAGTCTGCCACATGTACATACCATCCATAAGCAGATGGTCGACTGCTAATGAATGAAATCTTGAAAATTATAACAGATTTTTGTCTAAAAATGCATTTAGGATATAGGAACGACTCGGTAATTTGATTACCGTGTAAAATATCATTGAGAAAAGTAGAAAAATAAGAGATATTTACCTTCCTCTCTGGCTTCGCGATTTCTGGCAGAATACTGCAAAACGGCTTTATAACTTCTAAGAATGTTACTGAAATACAAAGATAATTCAGTCAGCTTTTCATTCTTACCATACTCGATGATAAAACAGCTCATCTTCAGGCCCTTTAGGGGCCTAGTACCACTTAACCAACAAATATATGGATAAAAGCTAAACAATTATGGAAATAAATACTTACTGCCCATTTTGTCGGCTTCTCCAGACTGGATTCAACAACTAAACGGGACGGAAAAGGTTTTTTTACGGAGCCGATCCCGTGGTACCCGATTTAAGTGTCACGTCGACGGTACTTTCGGATGAAATTACGATTACGGTACCTTTCAAAGTGCGTGTGGCCGAAGAAACTGAAAATTTGGCGTACACGTAGCACACGGCACCGGTCACGTGACCGATGATGTTGGCGTGTTGGAGTTTCACGCTGACAGTGGGAGTGAAGTATGCAACCTCTTATACACTTATAGCCCAGGAATCATAGATGTTAGATCAGTCAGTTTTGGTCTACAGGAACTGGCTAGATCACTTTTCTACCCTTTACCTTCATCCAGTCATTGTGCTTGTATTTATCAAATTTACCCCGTCTGAGAAAAATACCAGCAGGCATCTACGAGTCTTTTTGTTGAAATAAGACAGCTCAAAAGTCCATCTATTCGATAGACCTTATACTCTGTATACACGGTTGCTCAGCTTTTGCTCGTTGTCCTACCGGATACCAAGCCAAAACTATGCGGAGGAGTAGCCAAATAGCACAAAACAGCTGTACACTGTTAGCCGGCAGTGGTCGGATAAACGAAAGCGTTATTATCTAAGCCCTGTCCGTACAGCAGTCGCCTGTCAATCACCTTGTCCAAGATCCCGCCATTCATATTCCGATCATTGTGATACGCTGATTCACACGGCCGGATCCCGGACAGTCACCGACCCCACTTTACGCACAAACCTATAGTCTTTTTGTCCGCCACTTCATCAAATCATTGTAAAACAAGTGCCGCGGCTAGATGAGGGGCCCCAATTATCCCAAAATGGCATGTTCTGTTAGAAACTGCGTCTTCTTTAAATACTTTTAGTAGATTTGTATACGCTTCTGTATAATTTCTTGTTGGAATTCGTACAAAAGTCGATAGCGTCAATAGTCCTCATCAATACCCATTTATATTCGTACACTATCGAATCACTCTAAAATCTAACATGAATCATTTTCATTATGGTTCATTTGCAAGAACTGGTAAAACGAATAAGCTAGGTATCCCTCAAATAAATACGTGAACTTGTAGATACGTATATTTGTGGAAAATTGTTGATATCTGAATGGACAGAACTTTCCAGTACACCTAATAGTTGAAAGGTCTTGTGATAATTCATCGGAAATTTCGAGCTCAGCAGCTGCTAGTTTATTACCAACACTATATACACCCTAATAATGTAAAGTCCAAAGATCAATTGGTTTCAAAATGTCTCAATTTTGATTTCTCTAAAAAAGCACATGGTCTTGCAATTATTCCTACATTTTCTATATTAGCTTTGGCCCAATGATTGAGCATATTTCAACATTTTCACAAAGCAGATGTGCAGGTTAAAATCGTCAACACTTAAAGTAACTAACATGCCAATTTACAATACCAGCGAAATTTTTTCAGATAAATGTAGTTACAATAATTAACATTCAAAATTCCCTGGGTACAGTGGACGTTAGATAGTTGACGTTTATAGGATCAATATGCTTTTGATACCCATGGAGCTTTGGACCTTTTTTGAGCAAAAAAACAACTTTCAATCAAAGCCGTATACTTTCAGAGCACCAGGTGAAATAAAAAATGTCATATATAACAAGTGTTTATTATCGACATTTACACATATTCTTTGCATGTATTTTAATATATTTTGTCTAATCTTTTGACAAAGCGAAGCTCATTCTTTGGATGGGACCACATTTTATTTGAACACATCTCATTACAGAATTTTGGACATTTATCGTAAACATTTATTATAGTCTAAATAGCAGTAGATGGTTCAAGTTTATTCAGCTTATAATTATTACACAATCAATCGAATAAACTATGTCACCATACATGATACCAACTTTGCTACCTAATATCGCACAATAATAGAAAGGTAGTGAAAAAATAGATGATGATTATAGTCATAGGTTGGATTAAATATGCAAGGTGCTAGTACAGAGGCCAAAGTGTATCTAGCTTATTCTAGACAAAATCTAAGAGATACTTCATTACTAATGCATTTCTTCTTTTAGAAGAAATAACATTGCAGGGTTGTGAAGAGGAAAGCAGTCACAAAAGGTGCCCATTATACAGAGGCCTGTTTTAAGATTCACCACCCTGGGACTCAAGTGTTGCCGCCCCATCAAGTGCGCGACAGTCATCCTCGAAGATGTTCGTCTCCGGGGGAGAGGAGGGGTTTGGTGTCTAACGCCGATTAAAAATTAAAGAGCGGAGGGAGGGAGGCGGCTTTGGCGCGGACTAATCTCGATTCGTCAGGGGTGATGACTTCCCCTCAATGGACTTGCCTTTGCGTCCCATGAAGGAACGGAAAATAATCAAAAACGCACACAATAGAGCAGCTTTTTTTTTATATCGAAACAGCCGCGCAGGCAGAAGCCTAAATGCCGGAACACCGCGGCTGCTATGATGTTCCCAAAGAAATTTTGTTAATACGATTCTTGAACTGCTTAAGGTTAGTAGAACTGGGAAAAGCTTCCTCCCGTAGTTTGTTCCACAATCTAGACACTCTCGGGACAAAGGAGCGGTCGTATCGGCCAGTTCTGGATGTACGAAGTTTGACACGGTTAGGATGGGACGCCGAAGTCAGGCGGGTCTGTCTGGCAGGCACATCGCGCGGCGGCATCATGGAAGAGAGCTCTGAGGAGCAAAGCCCGTTGGTGTAGCGATAGAAAAGAGCTAGATCGCCGACGGCCCGCCGGTGCGAAAGAGTCCCGAGACTGTCTGTTAGAGAAGAGTCATCGATCAGTCGGACCGCCCTCCTCTGGACAGCATCGAGCATGGACAATGTAGTCGGGGCGGCAGCACCCCAAATGTGTGAGCAATACTCGAGGCTAGGCCTTATCTGGGCCTTGTATAGAGTGAGAAGGTCATGCGGAGAAAAGTACTTCTTAGCCCTAAACAAATAGCCTAGCTTTTTCCCAGCAGCTGCAGCTATTGAAGAGATGTGTTCGTGCCAGATCAGGTCCTCGGTGATCTGGACTCCGACCAGCCGAAATGAATGGCCCTTTGGTAGGACTCGACCGTCCATCGAAACTGTATGAGCACTAGGACGCTTTTTGTTCGTCAAAGTACATTACTGTGTTTTGGAAGCATTGAACTGTACAAGATTGTTGCGTCCCCAAGCAGTGATAGCCTCCAGGTCTCTTGTCAGAGAAGAAGTCGTCGCTAGTCTTCTTTTTTCCAGCTCAGCGGCAGAGATCGGCTTGTCACTCTGAATTCCTGCATGTAGAGTGCTGTCATCAGCGAAGCTGTGGATTGGGTTGATCGTGCAGGAAAGGAGGTCGTTGATATGTAAGAGAAACAGTGTTGGAGCCAAGACCGATCCCTGGGGAACACCCGCGCCGACGCCGTGGGATGAAGAGGAGAATCCGTCAACTACGACGGACATCTTGCGGCCAGAGATAAAGTCAGCCACCCATCTGCAAAGCTTTTTTGGGAGGCCGTAGGATGGAAGTTTGCTCAAGAGGGCAGCGTGCCACAGCTGACCGAACGCTTTCGTGATGTCAAGAGCAACGACATGAGCCTCACCATGAGACTGGATGAGTTTACTCCACAGTTGCGTGACGTAAGCTAGGAGGTCCCCTGTAGATCGTTGGTGCCGGAAACCGTACTGCCTGTGGCTAATCAAGCTGTGACGTTCGAGGTGGTCCGCCCCTCGCAACCTGCCGCCCCAAGCCATGGCCCTGTTGGCACTACTGTAAATATGGCCTGCCAATATGATTAAATTGTTACTCCATGGCCCTGTAGGAGGTTCCACATATACCGTCTCCGTTTTCCGCTATAACTGATGAAACCTATTAAAAACTGATTTTCTCAGTAACGCCATCGTATCTAAAAATATGACGGGGAAAGTATTTTGGAAAGAAGTGACTGCATAGAATTGTCTGAATAAATCGTGAAATATATAGAATCAATGAAATAGTGGATCACTAAGTATGAAAATATGGAGGGTTTATAGTATACTTTATCTACCCCTGAGGGTTATACACAAGACTTATAACATATATGTATGAGAATTTTTAGCACACAGTTTGAGTCATAGCTGTATCCTGAAGAATGTTATTGAGCCAAATGAGTATTTCTGTGCTACCTTAACATGAGATCTAGAATAGGAAATGTGTTGTTACTTTTACAGTGTGGTTAATCATTTGAGAGATTCAGAATATTCATACATTTCGAATTAATATGACATAATGGAACAGAAAGAAAAGTGTTGTTTTAAAAAACTATAAACACGAACGGAGTTACGCTGAATTGATCTTTTTGAAAAACTTTGGATAAATTGCACTTAATTACATAAACGTTTAGAAAACAACACCACTCAATTACCTAGTTATCTTAAGTATAACATATATTGCGTAGAAAATAAATGACCACAACAACATAGTTAACATTCTCACGCGCTTTAATAACACAAAAAAATAAATCCAATATTTCAATGAATCTTCAACAGTTCATTATAGAATCGGTGTATCTTTTTATGTAAAAATGATTTTCTATGGATTTAAATACACCATACATATAAAATAAGCAATACATTTAAATCAAGTAACAATAAAAGTAATAGTAGCTTCAGAAGAACAATAAATATTATATAGAATTAAAAAATATTTACAATATACATTATCAACACATATACATAACATGTAATATATACTCTTAACACAAATGCGAAAAATTATTGCTTATTATGTTTAATCAAAGAGTAGTTATATAAAGAGAATACAGTTAGACAAGGCGAGATATGAGATGACTCCAGAAACATGGCGTCCACAAAACAGCTGATAGCAACTAAACTCACCTGTTCTCACTTGAAATGAATGATTTATTGCCAGATAGATAATCCTTTTTACATTAATTCATTGACCATCACTTGTACTCAACGCATTTAATTAATAATAATAATTAATTTACTTTTATTTGTACCAGTAATAGTCCAAGAGCCGATTACAAAGTTCTGAAAGCTACATGGTTAAACTTTACGTATTTTGATGCTAAACAGCAAACTGGGCCAGTTTTTGTCATATACTATCTGTACCCCATGATGAACAAAAAATTTGCGATAGGCTTCCCTACTATAATGCAGATGACTCCCAAGGTCAATGGGACCCACCGGCAGATTATAAAGGCATTTCACGAAATGTGTTCTCTTGATATAAATACTCTTTGGTGGCGATCGATTACTTGGAAATTATGCTCTAGACAATTACGAAAATTCAAGGTTTTGGTAAAATTGATGGCAGCGATTAGGATGAAATATTTTCAAAATGCTGTCATTTTTGGTTATACCAAAGTTTGATACCGACTTGCTTATATTAAATGGGGCACCCTGTACATTATTAAATTTTTGTATTCTATGCAACGTTCGAAATTCAATTTATCTATATTGTCGGATTCCTAATTCTAAATATCTTTAATTCTGTGTTAAAAAGAAGATAAAATACACATGAATAAACATCGATTTTATAATATATACAAAATTTATTTACAATCTTGCATAGAATCATAGATTCTACATGAAGTTAGACAACGATGCATTCAAAGCTATGTTTCTCCTCCCTGCAACAATTATTACTCTCGGAAGGTTAGTGGTGGTTAGTAGTAGTTATATGCCATCTATAAGAAACTAACCTTTCCTAAGAAGACTTCTAATTCTTGCGGAGAGGAAAGACATGTCTGCGACAAATTCTCAAATATAATGCCAGGATATATAATTTCATCTCGGATATTTTTTTGTACTCCGAAATACGGCACGTGGTTACCTATATTCAGGCAGAATACGTTCAATGATAGAATCCAAAAATTGAAGTGCCACCTTATTGAAAATATTTTAGCTGGATTGCTATTATTAGTTTTACTGAAACCCCAAATTTTCGTAATGGTGTCATACTTTCCGATTGATTGATCGCCGCAGTTCTGCATATAAAAACGAAAATATTTAATTTTATTTAACAAAGTATAATGGCACCTACTGGCAGCGCTGTGATATTCATAATTATTTTGAATAGATAATATAATGAACATTCGAAAAAGATTTGAAAAAATCCAAATAACAAAACTAAATGACGAATGAATCTAAACTTGCTATAGAAGCTCCACTCTTGCTAAAAATATGCATTTTTTTAATTAAATGCTGTAAACATGTAGCTAGATAGTGAGTTTATAGAAACTTAGAAACATAATCCTTGACTCTATTATAGTAGTTACTGCAACCAAAAGAATAAAAATCCTTAGACTTGAAGTAGTAAATCTTTATGGAAAAATATCACCAGTGGTGAAGAATAAGTATTAATTTTTGGAGTGTGATATAAGATTTGACCCAATCTAGTATCATTATATTTCATAAATTCTTTACTGCAGTACAGCGCTGACTGTATAGTTTATAGAATATATTGAAAATAGTCAACTTTTTTATGATAAGTATACTTTTTTTCTAGTTCATCAAATATACAATTTCCTACCAATCATTCATGTTCCTTGCTACCTACGATATCTTCCTTAACATCTAGCATGATTAAGTTTCTATTTGGTCCTGATAGCTTTCATCATACGCTAATCAGTCAAAAAAGTACGTATACTCGTTCATCATTCTTCAGGAACTTCAGGGGTGCCGTCTTCTTTGGCTGCTTCTTTTTTATTTTTTCTTAATACCAGCAGTGGAAACATGCCTAGTATACAACCCAAAGTAACTCCTAGCACCCTACCAGCATTAGCTGCATTCCTTGAACAGCTCATATCCAACTGTAAGGGTGAAAGTTGTGGAGGTCTGAAACCTATCTGGTTAGCTATTCTTTCCACGTAAAATGCTGATCCTATACCTAAATTCACAGGGAAAAAAACAAAATAAATTGACTCGTACAAGATGCCTTTAAGGTTGAATTAGCAAGAAGCTCGACTTTTCTTGCGAATCGACAAACTCAGCATGCTCAGCAGCAATGAAATCAAGAAGTTCTTTGTCGGCAAGCTGTCGAATATGTCGGAAGCTATGGATTTTATGAACCAACAACCAAATATTTTCAAAATCAGAACAAACTTCTCACTTGTCATTTTAATATCCTCCATATTTTATACTAACAGGTTTTAGGCATTTTTATAATTGAAGACACAAGTGGAAGGAGGTTTCATGTAACATTTTTTTAAAAAAATGCTTATTTTGCATTAAAGTAACCTTAAGGAGTGATGCTTTCATTCCGTTGTTGTTGGAGAGAACAGTTAGTACGCCCTGAACTCTACCACATTTATTTAGGAAAACCCAATTTTACAAATAGAAAAATAATATATATATATATATATATATATATATATGTATGAGCGGTACGTGAGCGGTAGTCATTGCCAAAGCCAACGACCAGTTGGGTAGAAAAAAAAAAATATATATATATATATATATATATATATATATATAGGTGAAAAATTAAAGCTTCCGCCTTTTGTTGGGTACTTCGACAAAATTTAAGCAAAGAGGACTCTTTATACTTTTTTTAATTCTCTCTAGCTTTCAATGGACTTTGCCATCATCATCAGGAGCTGCAATTACAATGATAACAGTAGCAACAAAAGTGTAAAGTGAATTTAAATTGATTCAGCTTACAGTAGTATGCGAGGATGTTGCTAATTGTTGTTTACGTATAGGATGAGGGAAACGTCCAGTAACATGGTGAGAGCTGGATACATGGTACAATGGTCAAAATTATATAAAATCATCCTCACATACTACTGTAAGCTGAATCAATTTAAATTCATTTTACACTTTTGTTGCTACTGTTATCATTGTAATTGCAGCTCCTGATGATGATGGCAAAGTCCATTGAAAGCTAGAGAGAATTAAAAAAAAGTATAAAGAGTCCTCTTTGCTTAAATTTTGTCGAAGTACCCAACAAAAGGCGGAAGCTTTAATTTTTCACCTAACCGGTCTAGACGACAATGACCACGTCTCAAGTTATATATATATATATATATATATATATATATATATATATATATATATATATAATCTGTTTGGTCACGACATACCGATATTTAAGAGGGGTATTTTTCAGCTATTTTTATCGACAAATCCACCCCCTACAATGTCCTACCTCACCCCCCTTGAAATGGCAGCCATTTTTATTTTTACGTTACGATTACGCTAGTGAGTGTATGAAAATTGTAATAACTGAGAACATAAGAGTCACAGAATGATAAATTTGGTGTCATTTGAACGATAACATGTTGTTCTAGCGACTATTGAAAAACTTGTGTTGATACTAACCGTCAAACATACTTAAAAACAGACAAAAACTGAAAAAAAAGCAAGAAAATTGATTATTTTGTGCATTTCCGCAAACCATTCAAAAACTAGTTTGCGAAGTTGTACTTTTTTTGTGCTAATTCTACAGCTAACTATGTTATCTACAAAATGACACCAAATTTCTTCTACGTGAAGTAATAAATGCTATCTAACATGGGTCAAAGTATACATAAAAATGACAAATCAAAGTTTCTTATAAATAGTTTGGACATGTTTGATGTTACAGAAGCTGTTCAAAATGCCCTCCATTATTGGTTATGCACATTATTAAAACAATGTGTCCTGTTGAGCAGCGGGCCATATCCGTGACAGCCCTAATTTCGTTCGCAGCGGTATGGATCCTTTCCACGAGCTCTTCCCGTGTCGTCGACACATGACAGTAGACTTTTTGCTTCATTGTGTCCCAGAAAAAATCTAGGGGCTTTAAATCGGGTGATCGGGGTGGCCAAGCGACAATGCCTCCACGTCCTATCCATGGAGAATGTTGCCTATCCAAATGTTCTCGTACAATTCGCGCAAAGTGTGTGGGAGCTCCAACCATATATTGCTGCGGTTGATAAGTGGTAGATCTGAAAACTCGGTACTCAAGAAGTCCAAAAATCCCTGGCCACCTAACCTTGGAAGTAGCTCAACTGGGCCGACTAAAACTCCGTCGATCATTCGTCGTTTCTATGGTTTATGATCCCCTGCCTCGTAAATTTTGCTTCGTCCGTCCATAGAATTTTTTGTAACATTAAACATGTCCAAACTATTTATAAGAAACTTTGATTTGTCATTTTTATGTATACTTTGACCCATGTTAGATAGCATTTATTACTTAACGTAATTAATTAATAAATATCGTACAATATTATATAATATTCTTGTACAAAATTACTCAAAAATACCAACAAAACATGAAACACAGTATAAACAAAATGAAAGAAAATCCTATATCTTTTGTAAGTCATAGATTGGACTTGAGATCACAGAAAAAACTTATCACAATTATATCACAAAAAAGAAAAGAAACAAATATTCAGATTATTCTACCTCAAAGTAGCTTAAACGCATAAATTGTTCACGATTTTCCCTTCACAACATTTTAAACGAAACAATCAATTTTTTATTATTTTTTAATATTCCTAATATTAGCAGAAATCAAATTGTAAAATTTAGGTGCAAGATATGTCTGCGATTACTTTGTTGCATTTTTTTAATTTTTTGAAGTCCTATAATTCAAGAGATGTCTTGTATGTCAATATCGATTTCGTTTAAAATCCGCCACTTTTATTTCATCAATTTTAATATAAACAGTGTCACTGGCACTACCAAGACCAATCTAGCAACACCTCATATGTCAAAAACCATCAACCTGTAGTCTGTGAAATATAATTTATTGTCCATACGCGCGAGAAACATAACCCTCTTTCTGAGAGAGTTTGGTAAAAACTAGGCAAAGGCAGGAGTCGTACTCAGACAAATCTCGCATTTACTATTTTTGGCAACTCACCTAATATATCTGAAATAGTATTGCCCATGGCAGCTGCACCCATGGTACTTACACAAAAGTAGGAACCCAAGTATAAGTCAATGTAATCGCCCTGAAATTTAAAATAGTTCACCAAAAATTCAAATCTTCACGTAATATTCAGTAACTTACGAATATCAACATGAAAAAGTTATCTAGGAACCCAAAACCTATGAATGGAATGGAGTTGGCTACTGATACTGAAAAAAAAATCAGGTCAACATTTTTTGCTTGCTATCATTTACAACAAAATACAGATGAGCTATCCTCACGCCAATTATAACAGATTATTTATTAATTTACTTCAGATAAATTTATAAACGTAATGGTAAAAAAAATCTCTTTCTTACTGATTTTACTTCAGTTTATAATAAAGCATACTGATGTTTTACAATTGTGGCGAATAAATTCGGATGAATATAATAATAAATTGCCTTAATTCGTCATAGCATTACAAAATGAAAGATTTGATAGGGAGAAAAAAAATAGTGACGACAAGGTGGAATGTCAGCTGACGCTGACCGAAAGACACAGACACAACTGATAAGCCTAAAATATTACACTTCTCAGAAAAAGGAAACAAATAATTTGCCTGTAGAGATGCGTGATGTTAAGTTCTAGCCATCCGATTGCTTTAAGGACATCTCTAACTTATTTTTAAAATTACTTAGGCTGAGTTCTTTACACTCAGTTGACAAGTGGTACTTATACAGTTTGGATGCCCAGTATGAGAAGCTACCTGTAAACAATGCTATCGAATGCAGCAGAATAAGTAAGATGTGTTTATTCCTAGAGGATTTTTGATCTTACTGGCAGAGGACGGATAGCTTTGTATAAAGATATTATGGTGCTTTAAGGAGAAGAGTCTTATTTATATTTTATATATTATTTATATTATTAAAAATAAAATAAGTTGATATACTCGTACTTACTATTTAATAAGTCCCTTGATGTTGGCTTAGGAACAGATTGTGCTAAAATGTAACATAAATATTAATCAATTTATAATTGGATTTGAATTTGCCATTTTTTATGGGAGGCAACCTAACAATGACATGCAGCATCAAAAACAACATGAAGCAACATACAACCATTTTAGGGTTTTGGAGTATGCATGCCTACTTCTTACTACTGAAGCACAAGAATAAAAAAGCAAACAAGTTAGAAAAATAGCTGTGTTAAATGTAGTATTGAATGTTCAATAAAAATGCAGTGTGTGAAAAGCTTCTTGTTATTAAAATTGTTATAAGCAATTTTCTCATAAAACTATTAGTTTCATCCCAAAACCAAACTGAAGTTACATTCTCCAATTGTTTATAAAAACTCCAGCACCATGTGTAGATTTCCAATTAGCTCGTATATCTAAGAATTTGAAAATAAAATAATTACGCAAAAATTAGAAATTCCTCAAAAGTTCCTCTTTCTGGTTTGTGAATGACCCAAGAAAATATAAATACCAAATAATCATTTTAGTATGAAATGTTTTGAAACATTTATAAATCCTTCATACTCATAACATTTGGGTAGGGAAGGATGAGAGAGGGTAAAGGATCATACATTTTTTACCTGAATGGTGACGTGTTACATACGAATTCCGAGAAAATATCGCGATAGATGGTGACATCATGCTTCTACTGATTTGGCCAGTATAACATGATTTACAAAAGCAAACTGAGATGTAGAGTGAATCTGTTGTTAGTTACAAGTGCACCAGCGTTCCCTGTGAAAATGATCAATACCCTACCCATTTTCTTCTTCAGCCAGTCCTCAGGAAAAGTGCAATATGACCCCGTAGGGTCTACATCACCTAATCTTGGTAGTTTACTTGGCCTTCCATATTTACTTCTCCATCTAGATGCTGCTAGTTGACCTTTAATTATCTATACTCAGTACATGCTTAGAAAAATATGTTTCATAAAATACACTATAAAATTAAATTTTCATTATGAGTTACTGACCTTAAGAATCAAAATGATGAAACAAATATAAGTAGTAAACAGAAAAACCAAAAACATTACCCTCAAGAATTATGAAATGCTGGTTGTGAATTTATGTTTATTTATAATGTTATATTTCAAATTTAGATTAGTCTTTTGTCAGTGTTGTATATGTTGTGAGTTACTTTGATAAATAATATAAACAACAATACTTGTTAAAAGAGTACAATATTTCAGAAGGTCTACCAAAATAACTAACATACATAAACTCTTAAATAAATATAAGGTATATATATGGGTATATGTGGTAAATCAACCTGATAAAATTGTTTAAGGATATTATACACTGATACTGCCATGCTTTTCCTCATCCTCAATATTATCAATAACAATATTAACTTCAAAAATACTAAGAAAGTATCATGATATATAGAAATGAAAATAGTATTATGAAATATTGTACTAATTTTTCAAATATTTTGATATTTAGATGGGGTCAAACAATGGTCACTACATAAAGAAATAGCCATATTTGTAGACTATCTAGAGTTACCACAAAATATTCATTTGTGTTCATGAGCAAATAGAAGCACAAATCATAATTTGTAATATTTAATTTCTTCTTGAAAGCAAGATTAAATATAGCCTTTAAGGAATCAATTAGTATTAATGTTATAACTCTATAGCTAAATGCTCTAATAATAATAATAATAATAATAATAATGTCTTTATTCCCACCAAAGAAAATACAAAACAAGTTGAAAAACCAGTCTTATAAGAACATATAGTGGGAGGGGCGAAGTTCGGCTTATCCGCTCTTCCACTTAACCCCTGGTTTTAGGTTACATCATAATAAGGTAAGCATATATATAAAAATGAGATAAAGAGCATATACATATATACACATACATATACATACATATACATATACACATATATACCCACATATACATACATACATGTATAAGCAGTATCAGAGAATGGACCCTAGCGGCTAATTTGTAAAATGGTACTATAAAAATACATAATGCCTCCAAAGTCATACCATGCAATTCCCTGCAATGTAGCAGCGTATACGTTTTTTAAACAAATCAATAGAAAGAGAAGTATACTCTCGCGGGATATTATTATAAAGTTTGCTGATATTATACGAAAAAGATCTTTCGAATAAGGTGGTAGAATGAAAAGGCGGTGTCAGTTTAGTTTTGTTGCGGGTATTGCGATTGTGAGCTAAGTAACGGAAATGAATTTTTTCGTGTAAGTAGGAAGGTAGTTTTTGTATAATAATCTTATGGTATTGTACGAGGCTGTGAAGCAGCCTGCGTTGCTTCATGTTCAGCCAGCCAGCATCAGTAAGCTTTGCTGACACTGAATCGAATTTACTCAAACCAAAAATAAGTCTCAGACAAGAATTTTGCACGCGTTGTATTTTATCTGAAGTGAATTTAGTTAGACATTTGTCATAGACGACATCACAGAAGTTAAAATGCGACAAAACAAGAGAATTGCACAGTATGACTTTAGTTTTTTGGTTGATGTAAGATTTTTGACCGTATATCGTCTTTAAATTAGAATACGCCCTTCTGGAGCACTTGTTAACATGTTCCTCGAACCTCAAGTTTTTGTCAAGGTATAAGCCTAAATTACGCGCTATCGAGCTTATTTCTAAAGTATTGTTATCGAGGTTTATTTTCACCAGAGGTTCACAATGGTTTCTCCAATTTTTTGGCCCGAATAACATGACTGTACTTTTAGCCGGATTCAAGTCTAAGCATATATTTCGAGAAGCTTTAGTGAGACGATCAAGGTCTTTATTTATCAGATCAACAGCAGGCAATGTTTGAGCTGGAGGAAATGATAAGTACACTTGTGTATCATCTGCATAAAAATGAGCTTTACAAGAGTGAAGACTGAAGTATAGATTAGAGGTGTAAATAATGAACATTAGCGGACCCAGAATGGAGCCCTGAGGAACACCAATGGTCACTTTCAATGGCGCAGAGTACTTATCATTCAGCATTACCTGCTGTTGTCGATCGCTGAAGTAGCTTCGCATTAGAGACTCTGCATCGGCCGAGAATCCGTAAAAGTGGAGCATGGCTAAGAGTAGGTCATGATGTATCCTGTCAAATGCCTTCGTATAATCTAAGAGCACCAAGGCAGTCAGGTTACCTTTGTCAGCACTGCACAATACATCATCCACCACTCCCAGCAATGCTGTTGTACAGCTATGCGCCGGACGGAACCCTGATTGTGTATCTATAATGAGGTTATTCGTTCTTAAGTGTTCTCTTATCTGAACATCCATTATTGATTCAAGCAATTTAGATAATGTTGGCAATATACTAATATTACGCAAATCCTTGAGCTCAGATGGCTGAGCAACTTTAGGCAAAGGCACAATCAAAGCGTGCTTCCAACAAAAAGGAAAATAGCGACGCAATATGCATTCATTAATGATATGTGTCATGAAAGGAATAATTTTGGGGCAGCAATACAACAGCATTTCGGTATTTATCAAATCAGCACCAAATGCTTTGCTTTTGAAGCCAAACAAAGTATCTTTAACCTGATCTGTGGACGCCAAAGCGAATTCAAAGAGGGATACATTTGGTTTGACATTATTTTTATAAAAAGAAAATGTATCAGCATCAGGTTCTATACCTGCACTAGATAAAGACGTAAAGTACCGGTTCATTTTGTCAACATCAGCTAAATCAACTGGGATAGATGACCTGGGTGTCTTATTGCCAAAGTTCATAGCTTCTAAATCTTTCCATAGAGTCTTATAGTTCGTACTGTTAATTTTATGTTCCAAATGAATCTTTTTAGCATTATCAGTTGCTAATTTTACTATATTACGTAACTTTTTGTATTCCTCCCATTTCTGATCGCACCTTGATCTCCTATAGGCAGTGAATTTGTCATCTCTAAGTTTCATTAGAAATTTAATGTTATCAGTCAGCCACGGAGCTGGTTTTTTCGTAAACCTTGCCATTCGATAGGGTGCAAATCTGTCAAATAGCTCTAAAACTAATTGATTAAATATATTTAATTTCGTATCTATATCCTGACAATAAACTATCTGCATAAAGTCTACTTCATCCAGAGCAGTCTTAAAAGATTCTTGGTTGATATTTTTGAAATCTCTGTAGCTACGTAGTACAGGTTGTTTGGTTTCTACCTCATATTCAAGGACTATAGATATCAAACTGTGATCAGACAAATTTGGTACATTACATACATCACAAGTACTTGGAATATCATCAGAGCAAAAAAAGAGATCTAGCAACGTTTCGGAGGAGACTCCAAATCTGGTCGGCGTAGCTACTATTTGATGCAAACCAAAATTATTCAACGAATCATCAAATAACTTCACAGCATTACTGTTTTTATCGAGAAAATCAATATTAAAATCGCCAGTGCAAATCATTTTGTCATATCTCGGATATAACAAACTAAGTGAATCTTGAAACTGATTGATAAAATCATAAACGTTACACTTAGGAGGCCGATAAACGACTCCAAAGCAAAAACTCGTCGCTTTAATTTTGAATGTAACCCACAATTGTTCAACTGAAGAGGTGATGTCAATAACGCTGCATCTAATTTTGTTAGTGATATAAATCAGAACACCGCCACCTCTGGAGTCAACTCGATCGTTCCTAAAAAGAGTAAATCCATCCAAAGATATGAGATCATTGTCTACATTTTGATTGAGCCAGGTCTCAGTTAATGCAATAATGTCCCAATCCTGGGAATTGACCACAGTGTTTTTGAAATCGACAAACTTGACTAAAAGCGATCTGATGTTTAATACTGCTATTTTAAGGTTTTTATTTTTATTCATATCAGTAGATAGATTAGCCATAGTCGACTCTTTCTTTTAGGTTTTGTACATAGTTTTGGTACATTGGACAACCTCTAAAATTTGTGGCATGGTCACATTGAATATTTTTCTTCTTTGTTCTGTTATAGTTCAGGCAGTTTATACATTTTGAAACATCAGACTTACAATCCTTTAACATATGACTTCCCGAGCATTTTGAACATATTATTTCCGTGGATTTGCATTCCTTTGCCGAATGACCGAATGAGTGGCACTTTATACACTTCACAATATGAAGGTGATCGCTTACAAGAGACTTCTTCCATCCTAAGAACACAAAGCCCTCTTGAAGTAAAACTTTCCGCACTGCCGGTGTAACTTCAATGACTATGTTGACACTGTTGAAGTGTTTCAGCTTCGTGACAAATTTTATGTCAGTCTGCTGAATGTTTGCGAAACTATTTAAGGAAATAATATTGTTTACTATGTCCTCAGGCGAATTTAAGCCCTCCAAATTTACATTTCTGACAAGCATGCGAGGATTCAGCTTCCTGGCTTGGGTAATGGAATATTTTGATCCAAGTTTGTTATTGAGACTGGTTTTGAGCGTGTTAAGTGATTTGTCATCTTTGCAGTGAACCGCTACACCATTCTTTATTCGTTTAGTGGAGTTGATGCAAACGTTCAGATTAGCTGGGTTAACAGATGACGTGATTTCTTGGAAAATATTCTTGCTATCAGCATTTTCCACTGCATCTGCCTTGATCAGCAACACAGATGAACTAGCGGTAGATGGTTTCTTTAAAATATCGCTAAATGTGCTTGGATTTGGTTGCAATGCAATTTTTGGTGTCACATAAACATTATTTTCGTAAGACTTCAATAAGGTTTTCTGTAGTTCACTGGAGTACTCCAGTTCCGACATCAATCGCTTTGTAAGCTCCATTTCCCTATTTAGACATTCAACTTCTTTTCGTAAGATACTAGTCTCAGTTTTAGATGAATCACATTTCTTATATAGGAAGCAACGGCAGTCATCACAGACCCAGAGCAGATTTTCACACTCTGATATTATTTTTATCCAGCTGTCTTTGACTGAGACACAAGAAGTGTGGAATTTAGATGCGCAAATACTACAGTTAATTGCTTTAGTACTCACTATAAAATTATTCTCGCATACCTTACACAGCTCGACATCGGGTGCCATGACGAAAACATACACCCAATTTCCCTGAGCTATTTATTAGTACAGCGTGGATGAGGTTTTTGCTTCGTGGAATTTTTGTCAGAGCAAAAAAAAAAAAAATATAGATGGAGTGCAGACAAAAATAGACCTTAGTGTATAACTACTTATGTAGAAATTGCAATAGATCCAAGACAACAGACGATATTCACATACCTAACTCACACGAAAATGCAGACACTACGCACTTCCACGTATACTGAAGCATAAAATTATTTATTGTCTATGTCCTCTAGAAAAATTAACTACAACGTCCCGCTAGCCGGTCCGTTGTTCTGCTTACCACGATGCGAAACAGAATGACCCTTGTTCCCTTATTCCTTATATCAACAAACACATGAAGTATATGGCATATAATAAATGTTCATGTGGTTTGATACTGCTCATTAGATAAATTGTTAATGAAGCATTTGCTTCTATGTATGTTTTAATTTTCTGTAGCAACTCTAGTGGCATAGCCATATTTTAAAAAATGCAGTGCTTTTAACATCTAAAAGCTTATGTCTCCAACAAAAATATGCAGTGTAAGTAATCAAAATTATAATAAAATAGTTATCTGGCTAAATAAATGTTTAGAGACAATATATTATTCACAAAAATCATTTGGGAAACAATGAATTATCAACCATTATCTTACTTATCTGTAATACAATTGAAAATTATTATTTTGTTTTTTCTCATAATGTATTATTAAATTATAAACAATGCCTGTAACTGAATGTTTTACCTCTAAAAACTTATTCATTTTAAATGCTTCAAATTATGTTCTCTAGCAAACTCCTGGTATAATTAGATTCAGTACTATAAAAAATGATTTTTTTAGACACTAGCCAATTTTTACATGAATTATAATTTAGTTACATCATAGAAATTAGCTACACAATTTATGTCTTATTTTGGGTAGAATTAAAATAGAATTTACCGGATATCGGGAAGTAATAATGTAAAATAGGAGTATTTTAGTTTCAAAATTTGATTGTAAAGCAAAGAATCATTTGGATTTCCTCTGGTTGAAAGTTCATCATTTCTACATCACTCATAGACATCAAATACCTTCTACATTTTACCTTCATACTCTTCTTTTATAATTTTTGAGTTGTACTCTTGCAAAGCAGTCATTAGGTGATTGCGTTCAACACTATTCAATCTGAGAATCAGCTCCTGAGCCTGCAGTTTTGAGAGCCCCTGGGTTGTACAGGTGGTCTCAGCGTGTCCAGCTGTACCTCGCAGAGTCGTATCGACGCTAAATTTGCAATTATGCACCTCGTCAACTTTAAAAAAGCCCGCAAGATTGGTCACTCTCGTCTTTTGACTGAAAATACTAGTCCTCTTCAGGAGCAGCTTAGGTAAACATTTGGTTCTAGAAAGCTTAGCCGCCATCCTTGACAATGTTGAATGAGAGTATAAAATTAGACGGGTTTAAAAAATATGGTGTTAAAAATAAAACTGGTGTTACTCATTATTTTTGAAGTAAAAATGCTTTTTAGATTGAAATCAAAAGCAAAATATCACAAAGTACATGAAACTCACAAAACATAACACTGTCACTGCCTGACACTGGCAGCTGATAGCATAAAGGTCCATTCACACTCAGCCGTGACGTGACAGAGTGCCGTGCCATTGATTCTTGCTGACGTGAGCTCACAGTGTTTTCAATTCACACCGGTTGGTATTTTTCTCAGTGCAGTTGTGTTCACGTGAAGTCGAAATGGCAAAATTTGAAGAAGAAGAAGAAACGAGAAGAAAACGGAAGTCCATGTATTT
Organism: Acanthoscelides obtectus; assembly: GCA_963669975.1. Taxonomy (NCBI): domain Eukaryota; kingdom Metazoa; phylum Arthropoda; class Insecta; order Coleoptera; family Chrysomelidae; genus Acanthoscelides; species Acanthoscelides obtectus. The sequence continues at coordinate 93,034,599 of CAVLJG010000006.1, forward strand.
TGAATTTGACTGGTTCTACAGCACAAGATGTGCGCGCATAAATTCAATTAGTTTTTCATCATTCATGTTTTTGACCAAATATATCAAAACATTCACGAAATTACGTAAAAACACGGTCGTGAAAATCGAAAAATTTAGTTCCAAAACAATGCGGTGATCAAGGTACGGCATCGTCGAGGGCACTGAGAACACGGCACACGGCCACTTCCACGTGCCGATCTAGTGTGAATCAGTTCATCCAAATTCCAGGAAGAATCTTTTTAGTTTCGCCGGGCGGATCACGTGCCGGTCACAGCACTGTCATGTCACGGCTGAGTATGAATAGGCCTTAACTTAACTGACAGTTGTCGATAGAACTCACTCGACAGAGATTGTGACAAACGTTCAAAAGCTGGCGACCTACCCTAATGCGGGTCCGGCACGATGCTTCCAACGTTGTACACAACGTTTGACACCCCACAATTGGTAAGTGTGTCTCCTACACGAGGGGATGAACTTTAGTCACGGACGTTCGACGCAAAGTGGCGCCAACGCCTATTATCGGTGTCAGTGTTGCGCTTGAACCTTTACAACTGAAGGAAAATTTATAAAAAATGAACGATCAAACAATTTTTTCGAGCGCCGAAAACAATTTCAGATCTGTCTTCAGCGGCCAAAACTTAAGTCTGTTAGAAACCTCAGAATTTCGAAAATCAAAGTTTGACCGTTTTTTGTTTGGTTTTCGACCCCGCCACTGTACCGATTTTCAAGATTTGAAGAGCTTTTTCGTCATTTTCATAGTAGTAATCTAGGGTCAAAATTTTATCAAAATCGTGATAGTACTTTCAGAGTTATCATTTATTTACTCGTTTTACTTAATTATGAAATGTGTTTCTCAACTAGTCTTGCATCGCAACAGGACATTGTAATGAAACAACGGTAAGCACTTGATAATTTATAATTTTCTAAAATACATATCATTAGGCTAGCCATAACTCACCTGCGAAACGTACAAAATATTAGCAATATGAAAAAAGTGTTGTTATGACAGCCTATGCTTTGTATGTATACTAATTTAATTCATTCTCCTCAAAAGTTACGGAACATACATTATTGTGAATAGGTAGGTATTCAAATTAAAATACTTCCCACATACCACTACTTCACCACAATCACAGCGAACCAGTAAATAATGTTTTCCGCCGTTACTGGTTCTAACCTAAAACCCATGGCCATGTGTCCAACGCTGTAAGGCATTCGCCAGATCGTGTGGAAGAGCGCTGACGGATTGCATGTGTCCAACGTTAACATTATTTACTTGTACGCTGTGATTGTGGTGAAGTAGTGGTATGTGGAAAGTATTTTAATTTGAATACCTACCTATTCATAATAATGTATGTTCCGTAACTAACTTTTGAGGAGAATAAATTAAATTAGTATACATCCAAAGCATAGGCTGCCATAACATCGCTTTTTTCATATTGCTAATATTTTGTACGTTTTAGCCAATTATAAATTATCAAGTGCTTACAGTTGTTTCATTACAATGTCCTGTTGCGATGCAAGACTAGTCGAGAAACATATTGACTTGCATTTCAGAACTAGCGAAAACGATTAAATAAGTGATAACTCTGAAAATACTATCAGGATTTTGATGAAATTTTGATCTTAGGTTACTACTATGAAAATGACGAAAAAGCTCTGCAGTTTTTGAAAATCGGTACAGTGGCGGCGTCAAAAACCAAACAAAAAACGGTCAAACTTTGTTTTTCGACATTCTAAGGCTTCTGATAGACTTAAGTTTTGGGCGCTGAAGACATATCTGAAATTGTTTTTCGCCGCTCGAAAAAATTGTTTCATCGTTCATTTTGTATATTTTTCCTTCGGTTGTAAAGGCTCAAGCGCTGACTGACACCGATAATAGACGTTGGTGCCACTAATACCACTATTCGTCGAACGTCTGAGACTAAAAAGTTCATCCCATCATGTAGGAGAGACACTTGCCAATTGCGGGGTGTCGAACGTTGTAAACAACGTAGGAAACATCGTGTGGTACCCGCATTAGGGTAGGTCATCAGCTTTTGAACGTTTGTCACAACCATTGGCGTCTTACCTGGTAAGACGTCAATGGTCACAACACAACAGAGATTTTTTCGCGAGATCCCGTTGTTAACAGGAGCATCTGCTAGCTGTGAGATTCCATAGAACAGGATCTCAAAAAAATTCATTCAACGATAGAATTGTACTTTCATAATATTTGGAGACTTGTCATTACTCAACGAATAAAAACACTTTGAACTTTGTAAGTAGGTAATTGCAAGTAAAACTGTCTGGTGTTTGCAAGTTATTTGGCCACCAGTTGTCTGGCGTGACCACGGGATAATTTCAATTGAAAGTTGCTGATGGTTTCCAGCCCTGTTGCGCTTTATTAATGTTCTTGTCTTGGAGAAATTCGATATTTCGTGAAAAGACTCGGCACTGAATGATATCAGGAACATTACCCATCACTATCACATAAGAACTGTGACTGTGGCACGAGTGATTGTGATACATAACCCAACTTTTAACTTGTCGCAGTTCGAGGAATGTTTATTTACCTACTAATCATTAATGAAGTATTATTGTTACTATTGTGTGAAATCTCTGAACACTGAACAATGAGTCTACAACCAGTTGTGCGGAATGTTCCTCAAACAGACCTGATAAGTGAGCTTCGTTTTTTCTTGAAAGGATCAACAAAAAAGGAAAAATGTAGTCCTTTAGACCTCACCAAGTCTGCTTTGACCCTTTTAAAGAGTCTTCCAGCTACTAGAATAGCAGTTTTTGAGTACTTCCGCAATGTTTTCGATTCAGCAGCCCTTAATTACATTGAAGGAGTAGAGGTAAGGTATTTCAATGAGTATCATCCATCGATCTATTCAAAATAAATTATAGGGGGAGTGGGTTGCCCTTTCACAGCATGAAATTGAGGGGGAAATATGATTTTGCTAGATTCTGCAATACATAATAATATATTTTCTAGATTTTGTTAAGGTACTAAGACTAATGTCGCACAATCAGAATTTACTGTGGTCTATACCACAGTATTTACTGATCTTTCTGTATCAGTGGAATTCTAAGTAACCTTATACATCAATAATTACTGACATTCTGGCTACATGGTCATGATGAATAGTGATGTAAGATTCACCTACTGACATCTTTTAGGTTGAAATCAAGACAGGAAAGGTTGTTCCAATTTCTGAATCAGATGAGCATATTATCTCCGATATACACTCTGTTTTTGCTGCATTAATATCTGAAAATCCAGTAGCATGGGCTCCATGCATAAGTACATGGTCTTTGGAGCTATTAGGAGAGATCTCCACAAAATATGCTGGGCGAGCTCATTTTTCAGCAAGTTAGTAATATCTTTAATTTTATATAAGCAAAAACATAAAGTAATAGGGAATTTATTACCATCACTAAGCTTAGGCAATTCAAAAATTCCGTAATAACCAAGTTATTTCAATAAAAATTCTTGAAGAACTTCTATTCTATTTTGAAATATGAATTGATTAGATTTACAAATTATGCATTTTAGATTTAAATGAAACCTTGCAAGTGTGGATGACCTGCAGAGCTACTAGATCTTTGGTTGACATAAACACCAAATGCCTTTCCAGCTTGATACACTCTGGTACTGATGCATGTATAAGTGCATTGCTAGGTTTGTTATTTTACATTAAATTATGTTCATTTTACAGTTTTTTTTTCCTTTTTAAGATGCTTCCGTAAAACATTCTCCACACTTTGACTGGGTGGTTGCACATGTGGGAAGCTGTTTTCCAAATACTGTGATTACAAGGGTACTGTCTGTTGGTCTAAAGGACTTTTCCCTGCACAAATCCTATGAACAAGTCAATAGTTCACCAAAATTGAAGTCAGTAGTCGGTATATTGGGACATCTAGCAGGCAGTCATGTCGAAGATATCAGGAAGGCTATTTTAGAAATGTTCAAGGTATATAATAATAATAATAATAATAATAATAATAATAATAGATGTCTTTATTTATGCACAATTACATGTAGTATAGCCAAATGTCAGACTTATATGGCGAAGTTTAGCATGGTGCTACTCTTACACTTAACCATAAAATCTCTAGCAGATGTTCAAAAGAATACACTATCCACAAACAGATTTGGTTCATTACATCGAAAGTAAAATTTAAAAAAAAAAAAAATAAAAAAAAAAGAGAAAAAGGCATAGTACCCAAACCCAAATGCACCAAAACATTATTAATCTGAATTAAAGATGGAATAAAAAAGAAATGAATAATTACGTAAATTATATGTTTGGAGGGTTGAGTAATAATGTTTTAACTTTTTGTCGAAAGACAGGTAATGAAAATTCTTTATCTACTTTAGGAAGGTCATTATAGATAATAGCAACATTGTAAGAAAAACTGCGTTTAAAAAGTGTAGACGTATGCAGGGGTATTCTAATATTATTTTCTCTGAGAGTTCTACAGTGAACATCATTATTAAATGAAATTTTTTCCTTCAAGTAATAAGGTTTAGACGTGAGCAGCAATTTATTGATTCTTTTTTTGTTATACTTGAGCCACCACACCTAAGGCCTGAATCAGTGTTGCCACACAGAGAAAGACGAAATCGGTAGATAGTGCCGTTGAAATTTGGTAGATTCAAGGACAAAATCGGTAGAAGGAAAAAACCAGAACCGTCACAAGATTTTTTGTTTGTTGAAGTTTTTTTTAGCATTAATGCTACAATGTCAATTTTGTATAATTATTCATTTACACATTTTTTTGAATCCATTTTCTGAAATTTTACATTCTTCTCTATTAAAATTACATCACTACAGATTTTGAGTGTTTTTTTTTTCATTTCAACTCAAACATTTTTAAATTCGAACTCTGTTTAATGTCAGTATTCAATTCATTAAATGCAAATACTCCCTTTTGAAATACAAATTTGCTAGTTATGCTGCTATTATAATTTTGCAGGTGAAACTTTGTACTGGCTCTAGTTTCATAGTTATGATAATGACTATTTAATTTTGTGAAGTTTTATAAATGTGGTGGTAATAAATGATCTTTTAATTTGAATATGAAAACGAGAACTAAGTAACAGATTAAATTTTTTACATTCAACAACTCTGGTTCTTCTAACTAGACTTAAACAGATCGGTGAATATCACTTCTAATTTGGATCTTCTACTAATAGAATGTGTATTAGAGACTGCTTTCTGTTTTGCAGTGGAGCTTAAGCGAAGGATTGGATGATACTGAAAGTACCAGATTGCAAAAGAAAGCCACAGTACCATATATTTTGCAGCTAATTCATCTTTCACCAACGTTACTGCGATCAGTCTGCTCTGATACTAAGAATACATGTAAGTTGTCTTAAAAGTGTCATTTTGAAATATATAATGATTGCATTTTAGTGACCCCGGAAGTGATAGCGATGCTATATTACTTACTAGGCGACTGGATAAAATATTTTGGAACTCCTGAAGCTCTGGAGGTATTTGAAATAAAATTTTCCGGTAGTTCCTTATTAAAAAATATGACTTATCTTTTTAGGAATTGATAGTTTCGTTAATATTAAGATGTGATAGTGGAGGGGTGGACATAATTAAACTCTTACTGGATTGTATACAAATTCGAGATTGTAAAGGCACAAATGAGATGAAGCAAGATATAATTGAAAAATCGAAAGAAATTCTTGGTAAGAACAGTGCCCGATATATTCACAAAATAAAGATAATTCTGACTTTGTTTTAGTAACTGTCATCCAAGAAATTGACGGATCAGTAAGGAAAAATAACCCTGTTGCTATTGTGTCGTCGTTCAAAAAAGAACATGATAAAATCAACAAAATGCTCTTTAGCAATGAAAAAATTGCATACGATACGGCTTGTCGAATCGTTATCTTTTTAGGTAAAGTATAATAAACGTATTTTTACTTGTAGATCAAATACTTACATCTCACGTATCAGTTCAGCAATTGCAAACTTGGTTTGATCAAAATTTTAATAAATATATGTTAGTCACTGGTGTGTAGGTATGTCTAACATCTTGGTTAGTCTGTAGTTTTCATCAAATTTTTCCGATTTTGTTGGACTTGAAGCTGCCAAATTTTTATATCGTGTATTTTTATGTTGCATGAGTTTCTCCATTTTTTAGCGTTGTCAAAAGTAATTATGTCGCGGGTTTATACTCTGTTTTCTTGTTAGCTAGTTCATAGAAATTTTCTATTAGTCCAAGAAAAATCTTCGTATCTGCTCGGACAAATATTCTCATTCAGGGGTCTTTGCATATCCTCATTCAAAAAGGACCCCTTTACGCGAATATGTGTGTTGTTAAGCCCAACATTGCGTCAAAAATTGTTTAAAGAATTTGAAAATTATTAATGGATGTTTGGGAACCTTGGCAACATAGAATTTTTCGTTTTTTCCTATTGTTTGCCGGGACCGAAAATGGCATTTCCGCATTTTTAAAATAATAAATAGCTTACATTTCGAAAACTGCCATTTTTAAAGATGGGCTTATAAGAACCTTTTTTGTTCAGAAAATCTAAAACAAAAGTTAGTCGAAATAAAGCAGTTTTCGATCTAAAACTGATTTGAGCAAATAGAATAAACTGATGCATCTTGGCAGACTGCCGCGTCAGCGTTGCTAGGCAACGCGGTTGTGAGCATCGATATCCAGTCGGCTTCTATCTCTTTCTCACATATGTTTTTATACACACTTCTCTCTCGTACACATTGCACTCAAGCTGTCAGATAAATTTGGTTCTCAGTGTATACAATCAGAACATTTAGAGTTAACAAAAAACCTGCTCCTTGGTTGAACAGCAACCTTAAACAACTACTAAAGGAAAAAGATGAAGCTTTGGCTTTTTTTAGAAAGAATCGAACGGAAGAAAATTTTGCTAAGTATAAACAGAAAAGAAATAAAGCTCTCTTAGAGATCCGCAAACAAAAAAAAGCGTACGTTGAATTGTTAACGGAGCAAGGTAATGCGAAAGAGTTGTGGAATGGACTCAAAAATATTGATATAAATATTAGTAGTAAACCCTCTACACCGTCAAATTTTTGTGATCCCGATGCGATTAATGACTACTTTATGAGCGTGTACTGTGCTAATAATATTCCCGAAGATGTAATTCAATTTTATAATCGAAATAAGTTTCACCCAAACAATAACTTTTCTCTAAGAATTGCCGAACCGTTTGAAGTATTTCAGGCAATAAAAAGCTTAAAGTCGGATGCTAAGGGCATCGATACCTTATCTTTAACCATGATTAAAGTCAGTTTGCCTATAACGTTTGCTCATATTGTACATCTAATCAATTCATGTATTGAGAAAGGCTACTTTCCCACTATGTGGAAACATGCCTTAGTTATTCCTATCCCTAAAATTAACAAACCAACCCAGCTTTCAGATTTACGACCAATAAGTTTATTGCCGGTGTTATCAAAAATCTTAGAAAAGATCGTTCAGATTCAAATAACTGCTTACATTGAAGAATGCAAAATCTTATCCACTAATCAGTCTGGTTTCAGAAAACACTATAGTACAACAGCTGCCTTATTAAATCTATGCGACAATGTGCTACGTGCGCTTGATAAAAAGATCACAGTAGCTTTGATATCGGTTGATTACTGTAAGGCATTTGATAGAATCAATCATATCCTTCTTCTAGCTAAATTGAAATATATTGGCTTTGATAATACCTCACTTAAATTTTTCTGTGCGTATTTAACCGACCGTGTTCAGGAAGTTTCTCTATCTAGACAGAGCTCTGTCCCAAGTGTCATACCATCTGGAGTGCCTCAGGGTTCTATCCTAGGTCCTCTCTTATTCCTCATCTACACCTTCGATCTATATGCAGTAATGGAAAATTCTGAAATGCAATCTTTTGCAGACGATACCCAAATAGTACATTATTTTAAAGCTAGTGAATTACCAACAGCCAATATAGAGCTACAACATGATATTGACATGGTTTGTAAATATTCAGCCGATCATAATTTATTAGTTAATCCTGAGAAGTCAAAAATCATAGTTTTCTGTTCTGATAATAAAAGAAACTACGTAAAAGGTAACCTTAATATCTTTATTGACAGAAATCTTCTTCAGGTTGGTACTACTGCCAAGATTTTAGGTGTCGAGGTCGATGAGAAGTTAAGGTTTTATAATCATATCAACTGTCTTGCTCAAAAAACCTACCTCCGCCTACGCACTTTGTACTCTTGTAGGTACTTACTGAACTATAAGCTCAGGAAAAAACTGTGTGAAACGCTAGTGATGTCTTGTTTGAACTACTGTAACATCCTTTATTTCCCATGCCTTGACAAAATAACGAAAAATAGAATTCAAATTATACAGAATAATTGTGTCCGTTTTATATGTGGATTGAGAAAATTTGACCATGTATCACAGAAATACAGTACGCTGAAATGGCTCAAATTTGATAAATTGGTCGAATATCACCATCTAATATTTATTCACAAAGTAATAACCACTTCAAAGCCTGCCTACTTGAGAGAAAAAATTCTATTTAACTTTGTTGTTCATGATCGGTTGCTTAGAGATAGGTTGAGTATCAGAATTCCGCCTCACTCTACAGTCTTATTCACCCGCAGTTTTTCTTATAATTCGGCAGTTCTATATAATTCGTTGGAATATTCCTTTAAATGTATGAGCTTAGCAAGTTTTCGTAAGCATGTAAGGATCAGGCTGCTTGACTGATACTATCCTTTCCACATTCATCATCCAATCAGACTTTATATTTATTACGTTGAGAAGCTAATATTATTATTAGGCGCATGATATATATGTATATATAGGTATGTGTATGTGTGTGTGTATATGTGTATATATGTGTGTATGTATGTATGTGTATGTATATGTATGTACATGTATGTATATATATATATATATGTTTTGAATTTAATTAACATCACTGTATTTATTGATTCAGCTGATTAAGTGTAAGAGTAGCATTGCTAAACTTCGCCAGTTGAGTCCCACTTTCAGTATGTACCATGTACATATTTTTTTGTAATAAAGGCGTATATTATTATTATTATTATTATTATAAATTTGGTTCTCAGTGTATACAAAACGTTAAATGAGAGGCAAATACTAAGGCAGTACATTAACTCACTTGGTTTGAAACAGTTATGTATTGGCTCCTTTCTAGTTCTACCGTTTGGGTTCTGTCAGAATCTAATGGCTAGGCTTTCAAATCTCAAGAATCTACAACACGGCACCACAACCCAAAACGGTTTTTTGGACAGGTCTTTATAGAAACCGAATAATACTTTTATTTTGATTAATACATATGAAAAAGTTGAAACGTATAGATTTTAATTTCAATCTACCTTACAGGCCATATAGAACCAGCAGTGCTGATTAAATCCATCGAGCACATATTGAGAAATGCTTCCAATGCAGGCCAACTGAGCTTACTAATAAAATGCCTGTCGAGCGACCTCATAGACAAAAGCTTACCCCCATACGATAATAAAAGCCATTTGTCTATCGTTTTGGAGCAAATTTTGAATAGGTACGAGCAGAAATTCTACGGTGGTAACGAAGAAAAGACTGATCTGGGTAAAATGTGGAGCAACCTATATACCTTGTTACAGTAAGTATCAGACCAAACAAACATGCGAAGAAGAGAGATATATGTATATATAAGGTAATTCGAAATACTTCATGGTTGAAATGTTGAAAAAATATCATGCAAAGCTTTTGTAAGAGTAATATACAGGGTGACTTGTAATGTCACGTATTCCTGTTAAGGGGTGATAGATTAGGTCAAAAACAACCGACTTTGTCCTATAATGTCCTATCCAGAAGTTAACCGTTTTTGAGTTATTTGAATTTTACTTTTTTTATTTTTTATTCCGATTTCAGACGGTTAAATTTGAAATACAAAAAAACTACATGTTTGATTTTGAGTTTTTTGTTACCGTCGCATAGCGAACATTCCAATAGTTTATAATAAGTAATAAAATGTTGAAAACTTACAAAAGCTTTAAAATTACGCTCTTGAAATGTGTGATTTTCTTATTTTTTTACTAACTTATTCGATAAAAAATGCAATTTTCTGTAAAAAATCTCCTAGTAATGAAATGTGCAAATTATGTAAATAATATCTATCTAACAAGCTTTCATTTGAGGTATAAAAGTTACAACTAACTCAAGTACAAAGACATAAAATTAAAAAAAGATGAGTAAAGTTGCACGAACGATAATTACGTAGGATAAATAAAAGGCTTTTATTTTAATTACAGTTTTATTTAATTACATTTCTTTTAGTATTTTACAGATTCTGCTCAAATTGTAATCCCCCGGGCAGAAAATGAGGTCCAATTAAATATCCATCAATGATGCCCATCCACACATTGACTGAAAACCGGCTCTGAGACCCCTTCGGTCTTATTTTTCGGGGGTTTAAAGCTTCTTTATCAGCCCAGTAATGAGCATTATGGTAGTTAGTGATCCCGTCCTTATCAAACTTCGATTCATCGGTCCACAGAATTTTCTTAAAATAGTCTGGATCTTCTGTATCTGCATGTAAAATGTACCTGCAGAAATCTAATCGTCTTGCAGGATCGCCCTCTTCAATCACATGCACAGGCGTGTAGTGATAAGGGTATAATCTTGCAGTATGCACAGTAAAGCATACTTTGTATTGTGATATACCCAACTGAGCAGCCACAATGCGCGTAGACGTAGTAGGGTCTTCCTGAAACACACGAAGGATTTCCTCTTCATCTTCAGGAGGATAGACTCAGGGACGTCCAGCATCACTATGTTGCCTTTGAACACGTCCGGTTTGGCGGATGCACCGATACACAGAGTCAACTACAGTAACATGAGATGTTCGGCGATTCGGGAAACGTTGCCGATATTCACGGCGGGCAGCTGCAGAATCGCCGTTACAAAGTCAAGTGCGTATTCTTCATTTGAAAAGTTTGCCCGTACTCGCTATGGCGAGATCCTGGCGGATCTTCTGCGTCTGCCATGATGATAAAGAAACCACAAAATAAAAAACTTAAAATTCAAATAGCTCAAAAATGGTTAACTTTTAGATAAGACATGATAGGACAAAATCGGTTGCTTTTGACCTAATCTATCACCCCTTAACAGGAATACGTGACATTACAAGTCACCCTGTATATATAGTCCAAGATCCCAGGGTTGTTACACATTTCTTATTTTCCGTACATCTGATATGGATCTGTCTACCTGGCCTTGACTGATTTCTCAGAATTACTTATGTGTCACTTGTTGACATTGGGAGTTTTGAAATGTCTCTAAATAATCAGCTGTTATTCTACCGTGATGGATACTCGTGAGAAATAGTCACCGACCACTGCTCGAACAAACCTAAAACGTAGGCATTGAATAGCGTTAATATGTATTTTCCGCGCGAGGGTATCTGCTGGGTTGAGTAGAGGTCAGATTTGCTAGTACCAAGTGAGAAACGTTAAGTGAAAATCAGACCGACTTGTCTTAGTTTGTGATGGGTGATTTTTATACAGGGTGTCCCAAGTAGAACTGCAACGATAGATTGCTCGAAAAATTGAATAATTATGAAAACTTGAGGTTATGGTATAACTCATGCAAAGACGGCTAAAATATTTTCAAGATCGTGGAACTTTCGGTTATACGGAAAGTATAAACCAATTTGCGTATTTTAAATGGAACACTGTATGGTACAAAACATACCAAAAAATGACGCTAGTAAAAGTTTCACTGTTTTGAGATATTAATTTTTTTGATCTATCTTTTGTTGCCGTGTCTAGAAATAACAGGATATCTGTTTGTTTTTTTGCAAAATATTCTCAGATAGTTGTTCTGCTATTTGAAATATCATTCTCGACAAATACAAGTAGGTAAACTTGACAAACTAATTTCTTCGAAATTTTTATTTTAGAAAACTATGTTACTCAACTTTGGTATTCAGCAATGAAATGAAAATGTACTAGACTGCTACTGCAAAGTACTGCGTTAAATTACCTGCTTAATCAGCAACAAAAGGTAGATCAAACGAGGAAATTTTTCGAAAAAGACAAAAAAATAATATCTCAAAAACAATGAAACTCTTACTAGGATCATTTTTTGATGTTGTAGATCTGCCTTTCGCCTATCTTCTCCATTTTTTTGCCTTAGTATTTACTAGGTATATAACGTCCTATACCAAACTAACCATTTTTGAGAAATATCCATTTTTTTGTAAAAAATCACAAATGCAGGTCCATAAAGGCCTACGAATTTTTCGTATATTTTTGTCTTTGTCGAACGATTTGCAACTGCTCCCGTGCAGCACCTGTGTCCCTTAAAGATATTAAAACATGCGGCATGATGAATCAATATTGAAGTGTAATTTCCAATAATAAGTTAATAAGCAATGCAAAATATGATTAGTATGATTCTTTTCCTCAAGGTATATACGAGGGCGGTCCGATAAGTACTTAGCCTATAAAATAAAAAGGAAAATTTTGGAAAAAGAGCGATTTATTTCTCAACATAATCGCCTTTTAGCTCGATACCATTGACCCAGTGATGCTCCGACTTCTTTAACCCGTCTGAAAATTTTTTCGTTTTCTGCAAAGTAGACCTCCGTAACGGGATAACCGACGACGACGTTAAAACTCATTAAACCAATCTTTAACGGTCGCGATCGAAGGAAAAGAGTCACCGTGCACAGCATCTAAGCGCTCTTTGATTTCGCTGGGCGATTTCCCTTCCAATAAACAAGAGTCGAATCATCCACCGATATTGCTATTTTTCCATTTTTCTACATTCCGCGGACACGCCCGCTTCCAAATGCGGTCAAAACAAAACTACGTGTCCGATTCGACTGAAATTTCGACAGTAGCCCTCTACAACAATGTACTACACGATAGTGGCGCCATCGTGAGTCCTAAGTACTTATCGGACCGCTCTCGTACCACTAATCCTATTTCTTGCTAAAACAACGTAAGTCCATAACAGCTTTCCATGCTTTTTCCATGACTACCATTATTAAACTGTCAAGATTATTCGTAATGTGAATGTTTTGAACTACAAATACTACACTAGTCCCAAAAAGAGTAAACTGGTTTATGTCTCAATGACACAGTTTTTATTGTCTCCTGGAAACTCCAAATTACTTACGAGGTTTTCGCACCGAACGATTCAATTGAAGTTCACCTTTGTTCTTGGATTTTCCAGATGGGAGAAACAAGGAGTAATATCACTGGCTGGTTCTAGGATAGTCAGCGGCAATACCAAAGAGGTACTAGAACAACTCAATAAAACGGGAAGAACGTCTATCTTACAATCCAGACTTGTTTCGAAAGCGATAGAGGACAACTTGATAAAACTCACATCATTGTTTGCGACAGAAACTTTGCACATCCACGACATGTCAGACATCTTAGACGCATTGGAACTGCCAAGTTTGAAAGAGCCTTCTAATGTTAGAATAGAGGTTGTATTGAACTTGACTCAGTCCACAGTTAACTATTTCTTTGCTTGTTGCAAAGATGACGGTACATCCAATAAGCTGAGAGGTTTCAAAAAAGTCCGGCAGATGCTGAAGAGACTGTGCACCTATTCCAAAGTAGCTAGAGTGTTAGCTTTGAGAGAATTGCTTGAAAGGTCGCTATTCAGGAGCGATAATGTATTATTCGGAGCGAAAAGTACGGAGCACGGCGACGCAAGCGAAAAGGCTTTATTGAAACAGAACAACAAAATTAATAAAACGATACCGTTGACAAAACATTCTTCTGTTTTTAACGGAGGAATCATAGGTTCCGGGAAGCGGAAATCTGTAGCAGTTGATGAACTTCCGGAAGATTTTATAGCTGCTAACACTCAACACTTGATCGGTTCGATAAGAGCGTGTTGTGCTCTGCAAGAAGAACAGAAGTATTCGGACTTGTCCAGAGATGGTATGACATTGTTGAGTTTGTTGATGGTGCAGTTTGTTAGTCCTGATGTTATGTATAATGGACTACCGTGGCCAGAAGAAGAGTTTTCTAAGGTTGGTATTTTTAGATGATAGATCAGGATATCTAGGATTTGAGATAAATTCTGTTTTTTTAATTGTGACAAACACATAATTGATAATGATTATTTCCTGGTAACCTATGCTGATGTGAATACTAATGGTGATTTATTTGCTAGTATCTTTTTGGCAACACTGTTTTTGACAGATGATGCGTGAATCGTGTCTTGTGTCATTGTCAAACTTGTTCAGTTTGGTCTATAATTTAACCATGAATCGACTTACGAACGAACAACGCTTGCAAATTATTGAGTTTTACTATCAAAATTCGTGCTCGGTTAAGAGAGTGCATAAAGCACTGCTTCCAATTTATGGGCAGTTTGGTGGGCCTACTGAGGGAGCTATTCGGAAGCTTGTGACTAAATTTCGAACCCAGTTTACATTATTGGACATTAAACCACCAACACGCAGACGGAGAGTGAGGACTGGAGAAAATATTGCGGCTGTATCCGCCAGTGTTAGTGATGACCGTGAAATGTCGATTCGCCGCCGTTCGCAGCAATTGGGCCTCTGTTACTCCACTACGTGGAAAATTTTGCGACAGGATTTGGGTGTAAAACCTTATAAGATACAGCTGGTGCAAGAATTGAAGCCACACGACCTCCCACAACGTTTCCCATTTGGTGAATGGGCGCTGGCAAAGTTGGAGGAAGATCCACATTTTTATCGAAAAATTGTGTTTAGCGACGAAGCTCATTTCTGATTGAATGGGTACGTTAGCAAGCAAAATTGCATCTGGAGTGAAGACCAGCCAGAAGCATTGCAAGAGCTACCAATGCATCCCGAAAAAATCACTGTTTGGTGTAGATTATGGGCCTGTGGCATTTTTTTTTTTTTTTATATCGAAACAGCCGCGCAGGCAGAAGCCTAAATGCCGGAACACCGCGGCTGCTATGATGATCCCAAAGAAATTTTGTTAATACGATTTTTGAACTGCCTAAGGTTAGTAGAACTGGGAAAAGCTTCCTCCCGTAGATTGTTCCACAATCTAGACACCCTCGGGACAAAGGAGCGGTCGTATCGGCCAGTAGGGAAAGAAGGCATCATCGGGCCGTACTTCTTCAAAGACGATAATGGCCGGAACGTAACTGTGAATGGCGAGCGCTACCGTGCGATGATAAAAACTTTTTTTGCCCAAAATGGAAGAGCTGGACTTGGCTGACATGTGGTTTCAACAAGACGGTGCCACATGCCACACCGCACACGAAACAATGGCCCTATTGAGAGGCGAGTTCGGTGAACAGTTTATCTCACGTTTGGGGCCCGTCAATTGGCCGCCTAGATCGTGTGATTTAACGCCGTTGGACTATTTCTTGTGGGGCCATGTTAAGGCTAATGTCTACAGGGATAAACCAGCAACGATTGACGCACTGGAAGCCAATATTGAAGCATTTATTCGTGAGATACCGACCGATATGTTGGAGAGAGTGTGTCAAAATTGGACCTTGCGCATGGGCCATCTAAAGCGGAGCCGCGGCAAACATTTACATGAAATAATCTTTAAACATTAAATTATATCGACCGTTCTATCGACTCAAATAAAGATTTAATCGTTTTTTCAAATTTTTTGTGTTTTTTTTTTTTGAAAATCAAATCCTATACCTCTTAAAAAATCACCCGTTATAACAGTATCAGCGATATAACATCGTAATGCGAAATTTTCAAAAATGCGTAGTATTAAATAGGTTACTAATTAATACAGATAAAACCAAATACATATTGTATCACATACGATGGCCGAAGAACATCGCAGTTATAATAAACAAAAGTCGCCAGAAAGAGTACCAGGTCTTATAGTGGATGAAAATTTGAGCTGGAAAGTAGACCAAAAATGAATTCGGCATTTCTGCTCTAAAGAACTTGAAATACATAATGAATAAAAAACGCTTAATAAATGTCTACTACTCTATTGTATATTTCCACCTCATATATTCAGTGCTATATTGGGGATCGTCTGTTGCGGCCCAACGAATCTTTATCCTCCGAAACAGAATAGTCAGACTTATTCTCATTGCATCATTACCCATTCTAAATTCTTTTACCTGAAAGAGTCCCAGAGATACAGTCTAAGGAATAGTAAAACGCTTCATTGAACAACTATAGGCTCAGCACTACCTATTTGGATCTATCTTCAATAATTTGCCCTCGAGTTAAAAACCATTAGCGATGTAAAAGTCGTCAAAAAACAACTTTTAGCATGCTTGAACCATAAGTAAGTTTTTACTCTCTGCAAGAGTTTTATAATTCTGAATAATTACATATTTATCTATTTCACTTATTATACTTCATACTTTTTCTATTCTTTAGGTATTTATATTTCTCAACGAACATAATTTTTTTGCTACTTATTTATTAACTTATTTCACCTATTTTATTCTAATTTAATCATGTATATTTTTCTTTTACTTATCAAATCTGACCTTTTCCTGTTGACGTCTCATATCCTCAAAGAAATTTCAATAAAAGATATTATCTTTATTATTAATGAAATTGTAATAAACTTTTTTACAAAGGAATTTAATTTTTGAAGGTATACAGAAAAGCGCCTCGTCGACACAAAAATCTTTCCAGGCTAACTGTTTTATGTTTTATTCAACGGCAAAGTTCGAAAAAACACTTTCTCGCGTTTATTCAAGCACTTGTGAATGATTGGTGCAAAAAAGTTACTGAGGATGAAAATACATTCAAAATGAGACCTTACAGGGCCAGTTTGCAGTAACGGTTAATTTTTTGTTGCAAAAAACGTTAAAAAGCGGTGACAGGTGCCTGATTTTGTATCACTGACAAACCGCCCTCAAAGAAGTCAGTCGGTGACATTAGATCAGTCCGTAACATACATGTTTTTTGCTGACAACTAGCTTTTAATTGAACATACATATATCGTATGTTTATATCATTTTGAAGAATGAGCTCTCATTTACATAAGAAATTTCACAGAACTTGTTTTTTCTTTCTATCGATAGAATTATGTAAATGATGGTAACAGTCAAATTTTCGATGTTTACCGTCACAAATCTTCACAGTAAGAAATTCAATATTAAACCAATTCGTTATTCCTCAAAACTAGGTCAAAAGAATGTGCTAAAACTATCGTAGATGAAGCTGTTGGTGTGTCTCTCGTCATTTTTAATCAATGTGACAGAAAATTTCGAAAAATGTCGTCTGATTGTCAGTCCGTGAACCTGGAATGGCTGTAGTGCAATTGCAACTGTCAGATTTCGACTTGTAACGTATACAGGGTGCGTCATCTATTACTTTTTTTTCTATTTTTATTGATAAATGAAGGTTGGTTCATGCCATTTATGTATGAAAAATAACATCAGTCATGTGACCACCGCGGCTTCGCTTACACGCCAACATCCGAACATCAACACTTTCAACGACTTTTCCTAGAATAATCGGGTCGATGGCCGCAATTTCAGTCCGAATATTGCGCTTTAGGTCTTGAATTGTCCGGGGGCCATTCGCATAGACTTTTCCCCAAAGAAAATAGTCAAGAGGTGTTAAATCGCACGATCTCGGGGACCAACTGACATTTGAATTTCGTGAAATTATACTGTCTTGAAATTTCGTGTGCAATAAGGCGATTGTTTGGCGAAATGTGTGAGCCATTGCTCCGTCTTGATGAAACCAAAGATCGTCGGATCCAATTGTGGCCACAAAAAGTCTGTTAACATGCCGCGATAACGTTCCCCGTTGACGGTAATGGCCTTTTCTTCGGCATCTTCAAAGAAGAATGGTCCCGCGATGCCACCAGTCCCTAATCCGCACCAAACAGTCACTTTTTCAGGATGGAGAGTTGTTCATGATATTGGTGTGGATTTTTAGCCCCCCAGAATCTGCAATTTTGCTTATTTACATACCCATTGATGTGAAAATGAGTCTCATCAGAAAAGAGCACTTTGGCCGAAAATCCGTCTTCTCTTTCCAGCATCCAATTAACAAAAACACGCCGCTGTTGATGGTCTGCCGGCTACAATTCTTGTGTTAGTTGGATTTTGTATGGATGGAGGTGTAAAATCCGGCGTAAAGTCCCAATTGTTGCGAACGGTGCCTAGTCGAGGTGGTTGGATCTTCCCGCACACTTTCACTCACTGCGGCTATGTTTTCACGAGTACGAGCTGGACGAGCATGTTGGTATGGTCTTCGACCTTCAGCTGAACCAGATTCCTCAAAACGATTAACATTCCAACGAATTCCAGGCTCTGTAGGGCGTCCATGTCGGCCAAAACTAGTGCGAAGTTTGCGAAAAGTATTTTTTATATTTCGACCGTTTTCATAATAAGTTTGGATTACCAAAATGCGTTGTTGTGTTGTAAACGAATCCATGACTATAAATGGCATACCACATGACTGTTGACTCACATGGTAACACATAAACTTATAGGTAAAAAAAAGTAATAGATGGCGCACCCAGTATTTAGCTCATATTTACATTGACTCATTTGGCAGTAGATGGCATTTCTATCACCTTATTTCCATTTCTCCCATATTTATGTCGGAAAATTATGCGAATTGATTGCTATCTCATTAAATTTATGGCTGACCATCATTCCAGGTTACAATGGAAAGAGATCTGTTCATCCAAAGGTTGTTTGCTACAACTCCGTTACTGTGGGACCTACTAAGTTTCGTAGCAGTCTATAGACCAGCTATATGTTACTGTTCCGTACTGTTGAGAGCATTAACTGCCACTTTGATTCACCAGTGGAAAAGTATGGGCGAACAGAGTAAAGCCGATGAAAGCGAAAACTACAAGAGTTTAATGGGTAAGTGAAACCTGATTAAACCGGAGCAGAAATTTAAATTGGGCGCGATTTTAGGTGAAACAAAATCCGATTCACAACTCGTGACCAAAAATGAAACATCATACACAGGATCGCATTTTAAGGGGGTCTTCTATGTAGCAAGATACGGGGTGTTGAAGTTTATAAATAAAAAACATTTTTTTTAATAGCTGGAATGAACTGGAATTTTGTATGTGGATTTACCGAAGTATGGTCCACATTCAAAAGTCTTGACTCAAACTCAATGTGCACCAGTGGCAGAGTTACAGGGGATCAATGGCATTCTTTTTCCAAATAAAAATAGTACGCCACTGTTTTTTTTTCGCGCAACTTTTTTAATTTTACCTCTAATTTGCTACAAATAATTAAATAATTACTCTTGTGTTTTTTCTTAGAGTGCATTGTTTTCGTAAAAATAAAAAAAACAAATTAGATAAGCAATTTTTATTTCAATATATATATATTCAAAAAATGTTTTTATTCTGACGGATACAAGCGCGGCATCTTTTTAATAAGGCAAAACGTATTTTCGAAAATTTGTTGTGACTTGAATTTGATGTAACGCATTCTTTCTTGTAACTGATCAACAGTATTAATTTGTTCAGCATACACTAGTTGTTTAAAAGCGCCTCACAAAAAGATATCCAGGGGGTTCAAATCAGGAAACCTCGCAGGCCAATGTACGAGTTTGTACTCTAGGAAAAAACACAAGTAGCAAATTGAAGGTAAAATTCGAAAAATTGCGCGTTTCGAAAAAAAAACAGTGGTGTACTTTTTTTATTTGGAAAAATAATGCCACTGTATCTACACCACTGGTACACGTTAATTTCAAGTAAAGACTTTTGGATGTGGACAATACTTAGGTAAATCCACATACCAAGTTTCAGTTCATTTCAGTTGACGATCTTGAGGATATTAAAAAAATGTTGCATAGAAGACCCCCCTTAAAATACGGTCATGTGAATGATGTTTCAGTTTTGGTCACGACTTGTGAATCTTTTCACATATCTTTGCTATTTATGTATATGGTTTTAGGTCTGGCTTTGAAAACATTTAATGTTGACAACATGACACTTATGTTAATACATACAGGGTATCCGCAAAGTTGGGGATTTCCTTTACACGACGTGTAGATCTTGAAAACATAAGCAATTTTTCTTAGTACCATATACACCAATGTCTTAAGGGAACCGAGATAAAGGGCTCTGCAACATCAAAAATATCGGAATACCGTCCTGTAGCCGCGACCCACGATATCCCCGAGTGGTACTAGGACACTAGCTCAACCCGACGACAGAACTGGGTCGGGGTCAGTGTGTCAGGTCAGTATGCAACCTTCAACCGACGGTTACGGTCACGTGTGTAGAGGTAATCGCGTAGACGAGAATCCCTCAACAAGCACTAGAGACGTGGCTAGAGAAGTGCAAGTATCAAAAACTAAAGTGTGGCAAACGCTGCGTGAAGAGGGGCTGTATCCGTTTCACGTCCAACGCGTACAAGCCCTTCAACCTGACGATTTTCCAGCAAGAGTGCGGTTTTGTGAGTGGTTGTTGCATCAACATGACTTTTTGAAGTGCATATTGGTGACAGACGAATCTACGTTCACGCGTAATGGGGTGAATAACTTTCGCAACACTCATGTTTGGTCAGTAGAAAATCCGCACGCTGTCCGTCGGGCACATTTTCAACAAACATTTTCGGTGAATGTTTGGGCTGGCATGGTGAACGGTATGCTCATTGGACCATTTATTCTCCCAAATCGATTGGACGGGATGCAATACCTAGACTTTTTACGCAACATTTTGCCTTCCTTGTTTGCCTGCGTCTGCTCGGTAGCGCATCAGCTGATTTCATTTTCTGTTGGAGCGGTATGATTTCGGGCAGAGACGTACTTAGCCCTTCTCGTCAACTGGAGAGTGAGTACTTTTTCCTTTTTTTTTTTTACTTGGTCGCCCTCGTTTCACTACACATTACCTTTGTTATTTCAAGGG
This sequence comes from Acanthoscelides obtectus, assembly GCA_963669975.1. Taxonomy (NCBI): domain Eukaryota; kingdom Metazoa; phylum Arthropoda; class Insecta; order Coleoptera; family Chrysomelidae; genus Acanthoscelides; species Acanthoscelides obtectus. The sequence continues at coordinate 93,055,436 of CAVLJG010000006.1, forward strand.
TAGTTGTTTCTGAAAAGGAAAACCCCAACTTTGCGGACACCCTGTACATATATTCATAAAATATGTAGTCTATATAATTATAGCGTTGATTATAACCTATGCGTTACATCTTATAGATTTGTTATCTATGACAATCTATTTCCGCAGATATGACAGTAAAGGTAATAGACATCATGGCATTGGGACAACTGCTGCCACCTCCTTTGAGCAGTATCAGAGATGTGATCCCTTATTTGAAATGCTACGAGGTAAGTTCAATAACAGCAAAGTGGTCAAAATGCCACACTCCAAATGGATCGGAGATACATATAATATATTTCAGATCGTCTCAATACTACGAGATTGCATTTGGAGCTACATGAAGGATCACATTCCTTCACCGACACTGTTTGGCCGCGACGCTAACGACATCTATTGGAGAGATCCTGTGATTGCACGAGCACCTGACATTTATACGAATACCCTAAGAATCATTATGCAGAGGAACATTAAATCATTGGGGCACATTTATGGGCAAATGTTCATAAATATTCCAAGGCATGATTAGGAGAAGAAAGATATATTTTTAGGTTAAACCATTCAATGAACAGACTATATAGTGAATTGTGGGTGATGAGATCGCAGTGGAACGGAAAACATGTATGATAAAAATCGTTATTTTTTGGCATTTGTTGAAAAAGTTTTGACATTTCCATTAAGTTTTTAATTCATAAAATGTATAAGCAATTTGTAGATAGTTTTGATAAGAAAGTGTTGGTAAATTCTGCAATGAACTTTATTGAAACACGGACATAATTACAATATGTTCAAATATCAATCGTTCTTAAAATATTGTCCATGAAGAACCTTCAGTATTTACGTCTATACGAATATGTAAAAAATACATTGCTACTCTATAAAATCACAACCATTTTGTTTTTGTAATGTAACATGACATCTAAATCATTAACAAAGCTTACATATGAGGTCTGTAAATTAAGTGTTGAGACTGGCAACGTAGCGTTCGATCTGGCAACACTGGGACGCCGGGCTTGGAGGGGGGACAGGTGAATGTGTGATCCGCATTCAGTATAAGTTTGAACTCGCTCGAGTCGTTTCCTTGTTCGTAGAAATTTTTTTATGGAAGAGTTTTCTCTATTCTAAAAATGAGTGACATGAATTTCAAGCAATGATTTGCTACCAGGTTTTGCTTCAGAATTGCGGACAGTGCAATGGAAACTCTTTTGTCAAGAGCCCAGGTTTTTCGGTGGTTTAAGGCACTTTCAGAGGGGAGATGAACCTCGAATCGGAAGGCCTTCATTTTCAAGAACTGATGAAAATATCGACAAAATCGGGGATCTTGTGCGATCAAATCGTCGGTTGACAGTCAGAATGATCGAGGAAGAGTTAAATTTCACACATACCACCGTTCATCGGTTCAAGAACAACTGGGAACAACGAGGCCAGTAAAAACATTTCAGTGGCTTCTCAGACTCCTTTTTCGCCTGATTTGAGTCCTTGCAACTTTTTTCTCTTCCCGAACTTGAAAAATGACCTCAAGGGAATTCATTTTGGAACAGTCGAAAACATTCAAATGGCGGTAACCGACCAGCTGAAGGCGATTCGAGTATCGGAGTTCTAGCACTGCTACGAGAAGTGGAAGAACCATCTCCAGCACTGTCCGGCTTCAGAAGGAAGTTATTTTGAGGGTGATAAATTGTAATTACATTTGAATTAAAAAAATTTAAAAATCAGTCTCATCACTTAATTTACAGACCTCGAATACAGGGCGTCCCAATGTAGAACTTCAATGATCGATTTATCAAAAGTTGACGTAAGACAGTCCATTGTATAACTAATGGGAACAATTCGAATAAAATCTTTTCAATATAGTGGCATTTCCAGTTGTACCGGAATTTAATACCAACTTGCTTATTTTATATACAGCAACCTGCGTATTCTTCATCACTTCATATACATATATCCTCCTAAACCTAAGACTAACCTTGTTCTCGTTGAAATCATAAAAAGGTAATTTCTATGTGTAAAAATTGACGTAGGTTTTATAAAATCTAATTTCCATTCTCTTTTTTGACTGCCCTGCACTATTGGTTATCCAAATCAGGAAAAAATCTACTAAAGTACGTTCCTTACTACAAGAAGCCGGTTACAGATCACATGGTGAAGACAAAAATACGAGAAAAAATTGTTATAATCCTCTGCATTTGTCATTTTTATGCAAAATTTGAAATATCTCAATAACGGTTAAACTTAGGTAAAGGATGATATACTTGAATTGTATTTAACATCTCGCGTAGAATTCAAAAATTGAATAACATACAGGGTGTACTATTTAAAATAAGCAATAGCAACTTACGGTACAACCGGAAGTGTCATCACTTTGAGAATATTTGATCCAACTTGCTCTCATCAGTTATATTATTAACCCAAATTTTCATAACTGTATTACGTCTGCTTTTTGAGTATTGGTTGTACGTGGGACACCCCGAATTAACAGTGCTGAATATAAACTTTCAGCACAAAAGATTGCGTTTAACGCAGGTTGCATCCGGAATTGCAGATTTGTCTAAAGACAATGTATGTGAAAATTTTCAAAGCGAAGCTAACACAGTTTATTATCCAGACATCTGGAAATTCAGTAACAAAAAATATGAAGATATTAAGATATGATCAAAGTTTTAACAATCACCGACTCTGTGATCATAACCAACTGTATACAACGTTGTTTCATGATTTTCAGCAATCAGTACGATATAGGTCTAGTCTTTTGGAAATACATATGTGACGGAAAGCAAACAAGCAAATACTACAATAATGAGTTTGTCAGTAGACCCAAATTCACTTGTTTGCTTTCTATCATCTGTCTCCAAATGACTACAACTATACCGTACTGATGATGTACTGAAAAACATGAAACAAAATTGTATATGGTTGGTTATGGTCGCAGAGACGGAAAGCAAACAGATCCTATTAACGTTTACGTGTGCGGTATTTGTAATTATCAAAATTCTGTAATTGCACTTCAATTCAATTTCACAAAAAACAAATCAACAACTCTTGTTTATGCTTGTGAATTTTGTCACAACCGGTCCCAACAAGAAGCGCCTATTGACGACGCTCAATACCGGCCTGCCAGCCATGCGCAATGGAGCCATTCATCTCCGTCACCGCATAAGTATTCAACATGTCCTCAAATGGTGAAGTCAATTAAGATTTAACGGCATATATAACAATATTCTTCCACATTATAAAAGCTATTTTCAATGAAATAGTCTTTTAAGAGATTCTTAAATGTGTTTAGACTGGCAATTCTTTAGTTCTGTAGGGTGGTATATGAAAGTCTTCACTAATCCTCGTATTAATTGAATGCATTTGGCCATGTGTTGGGAATTTTTCTCTATTTTTAAATATGTATAAACAATTATATATATATATATATATATATATATATATATATATATATATATATATATATAATCCATTAAGATGTATACTCTGAATCTGTTAAACAGTTCTCTACACGATGTTCTAGCACTAACACCTGCTATACATCTGATAATAATTATTTTCTGTTTCTCAAACACATCTTTTGAATTAGTAGAGATCCCCCAAAATGATATGCATATCTTATGATAGAGTCAACCTGTGCATGATACAAACTAATTAATTGATTCAATGGTAGAGTATCTCTTAAATTTAATAATAGATAATATCGTGAATTGAGTCCCGTTATTACATAGACACAGTGCTGCTTCCACTCCGTACAGGAATCCAAATACACAAAGGAATTTTATACAGGGTGTTCCTTAATGATATGCGAATATTTAAGGGTGTGAATCTACATGAAAAATTAATGTTAGTTTGCTTTATAAACTATGGTCCAAAAATGTTTCGTTACAAAAACTCGGGGTGTTGAAGTTTTAGGAAAAAAATGGAAATTAAATAATATTTTCAGAACCTCTTCAGATATTTCACTGATATTTAGTACGTAGTGAAAGTTAATAAAGTTGTAGATTTTTAAATGCAAAAATAATTTTTAGCTTTAACAGTGGCGTGTGTACGGGTATTGACTTCGATATTTTTTAAGAAAAAAATGGTACGCCAATGATTTTTTGCCCAATAACAATTATTTTTGAATTTCCCGTTCAATTTAAAACAAATGATCTCTCTTGAATTGTTTTCCTTCGATGTGCCATTTTTGAGTAAAAAAAATATTCGCGTATCATTAAGGAACACCCTGTATATTACACAAAATATATTATATTCGGCAGGCGGGAGTGAAAAATTGGATACCAAGTACAAAAAAAGTCGGAGAAAAAATGGCGACTATGTAGAATAATAGCTAAAAGATCAACGTTTCCAATGGTAAATTCGTTTATTCAAATAAAAAATTCAGTGTGCCTGAAAAATCGTGGAAACCTTATTTTTGAGACAACCCTCGTATCTTATCTTTTTCTTATTTCTGGTCGTCGTCTATGTAATTCATCCACTCTACTCAAAAATTATTTTTTATCTGATCTACTTGGCTGATACCGAAAACTATTTGATAGGTATCTTAACATAGCTCTAAGTTGTCTGTTGTATCAAAGTGCCGTATGTCTCCAAGTGATCGGTGATACGCGGGACAATCGTCAGCACGTCAGGCTCTGTTGTGAAACACCTAAGTGATAGTCCATAACTTTAGTAGTCCTGTACATTAACTTTAAGCATCTTAAACTCCTTGTCAGTGAGAAACCTCCATCTGTAACCAAGTATTTGTGAAACTTCCTTCTCAACTGCAGCGTAAGACCGACTGCTGTTTTTTATCCAAGCAGCAAATTCATCTGTCCAATCAGGCCCGTGATGTTTCCAGTCATTTCTAATTATCACAGCGTTACCTCGGATGAATAACCATTTTAGATTTCTGCCATAATAAACTAATAACAGAACCGTCGCTGTTGATATCCGTTCTGTCACTACCTGTAACAAGGAAAGGCATTATAAATGAATCGATGTTTATTCTAGAAATATTTTTTTTACCGAAACAGCCGCCCAGCCAGAAGCCTAAATAACAGGGCTATGAGAAGCTTAAAGAAAATCTGCTAATCCGATTTTTGAACTGATTAAGGTTAGTAGAACTGGGAAAAGCCCCCTCGGGGAGAATGTTACACAATTTCGATACCCTAGGGACAAGCGAGCGGTCGTATCGGCCAGTTATTTTTATTCAACACGGTTCGGGTGGGAGGCCGAAGTCAGGCTCGTCTGTCTGGCAGACTCATCGCACGGCGACATCATGGAGGAGAGCTCTGAGGAACAAAGAGCGTTTTATTTAAGCAATCCATACATGATAAGGTTTATACCCATGTTTACCTGCGTGTTTTAGCATGTACGATCAGCTTTAACTACACAGCGTAGGCGCCAAATGTCTAAACTAAGTCGATAGTTGTTGATTTAGTGTGGAAAGATTTCAAGCTATTATCAGTGTTTGTACTAAATAGAAAGAAGAAAATGACACTCACCAATGTTGACAGATATGTACATCTCTGCACTAACATAACCAGATGTTCATCAATTCTATCTATGAATGATTTAGATCTGTAGAATCTTGGGATGCTCTTATGACCATATATTCTTAGGTCTTCCCTGTAGAAGTCTATTGCTGTCACAAGTGCATCTGGTCTTAGCTAAAAAGATTAGATTTTTTGTTAACTGTATCACACGTTAATTTTTTCCCAATTTATTCTTATTATCTTCATAAAATTATGTAAAAATATGTTTTGAAATTGGGTACTGCGATGACAGAGCACATATTTGACATAGAAATTGCCATTAATTATTATTATTATTATATTATACCAACCCCGATATGCGGCGAATCATAAAGTACAGTTCGAACAGGAGCGTTCTCTTGCCAAATAAGAGCTTTCTCCTTGAAACTTTCCACTTGTAGGTGAACATTCAGCCTTTTATTTTGCTTACGGCATTTTTTCCACACGACTGGTGATACTGGCCTTATATTTATGTCATTAGGTGTGTAGCGGTTTTGAACTATATGCAAATGTTTCAAGTTGGTATCACCCAACAGAACCACTAAGTCGTCTCCCAAGTTTTGAGGGCTTATGTAGAGTTCCTACGATGAGCAAAATGGATAAAAATCAAAATTAAGTGCCGTATCGTCAGTCGTTCCTACAGTTCTCTTGTAGGGCGCCTTTATAGCCTCCTTGATTTTCCTATGAAATGAAAGGCAGTGGATATTACTGTTTCGTGTCAGAGCTCTGTTTTGAGGTTATATTTTCTTTATGAATTCTAAGAAATTTCAGGTTGATAAAACTTGATCTTTATCATCTATTTTATCAGCCTCAAATTTCTTAGGATTCAAAAAGAAAGCATAACCTCACAATAGGAGAAACCTAGGAATACCCCAACCTTTCTGAAGGATAGAAAAGACTATGAAAATCAAGGAAGCTATAAAGACCTCATACAATTGTAGAAACGGCTGTTAATACGGCCCTAAATCATCTAACGCACCATACAAAAATTAATATGTTAAACAAAATAACATGGTAAAATAAGGATGAACATTACCAAGAATACCTACCCATAGATTCAAAAACACGCCCATATGCAACATTTGATACGGCACCCTTGTGGCATTTATCACTCTGAGAGACTTCAACGTTAAACAGCAGATTTCACATACTTCGTCCAAGAGATACTGAGCTTCCTTTGGTTCCAGCATCAAGTCTATCAGTTGCAGATATTCTAACTTTTTAAGATTACCCATCAGTCTTTTCAGAGCCGCAAGTAGCTTACCTAAAAAAGACTCTAAATTAGTACGTTTTTAACAGAAAAATGTTCTTCCTCAGATTAACGTTGGGATAATTCACCCTCTTCTAACAGTTTATTTCATTTGGCAAAAAACTTTTTCAACCTATTTTTCAAAGGTTTTATTGTTTTTTGGACAATTTTTTTTTTAAATTAAGTTTGCAAGTTTATAAGACTAAAGGATTTACCTCCAGTGCCAAACAGACGTATCCTTTCAGAATCATCTCTGTTTGTCATATTGCAAGGAAACGTGAATTTCAAATACTTTATTTTACTCCCAATGCCCACGTCAACGTTCTCTTTCTTTTCTCGCTGTTCGGTGTACCATGATACGATGTTCATGAACTCGTACAGATTGTAGAAATTCAACATCGGCTCTATGGTCAGGTGCTTTATGTTTTTTCCTACATTCGCCATACAACTTTGACATCTGACGTGATCCAGAACGTACTGAAAAAAAATTAAAACTTGCTGAAAGCTCAAAATCTAATCATATGAATTTTGTTAGCTCAAAACATCATAAATCCGTGGTTTCCGTATCATTTCGTTTCATAAACGAAAATTTTCGGCATCTTAAAATATCTGATCACAAAGTTATTCATGAAAACCATTCGCAAGGGAGTTCATGAATCATTTTATCGATATCAAAAGTTCATTTTTCACGTACCTGCCATCCGGAATAATAATTGAACCTACTTCTAGTTAACGTATTATCATCCAGCGTGAAAAATTTCCAAGCATAAGGCAAATGAAAGGCTCTATACCAATTTTTACATACTAAGCTGGCGTAATATTTCTCTCTTATGCCCAAATACGAAAATATTTGTTCCAAAAGCAAGTCTGGTAGTTCTGACCATTTAGAATATACTTTATTTGTATCATCGTCTCTATCCTCTTCTAGATCTATAAAAACGGCTAAAAAAGGAAAATGAATGCTTTCGAGACAGTTGTACAACCATTGATTAACGTATTCCTCAAGAAGATGCCCAAGGCTTTGTTGTATTTGCATGTTTACTTACAGTTCACATTGTCACAGCTATGTTGCCGAGAAGTAATAAAAACAGACCTGACTTTCCTTTTTGAAAAAGATTATTTATTGTTAAACATAAACTCGACTTTTTGAGGAAAGATCAATCCTCAACATCGTAATTGTTCCTAAAACTGGAATTCTCAGGGAAATTCCATAACCTGCGACAATAATCCAAAGGTAGCAAGGCTGACGTCACCTAAAGACGGTGATCAACAGTTACATAGTTGTAAGCATAAATCGTTGATGTCGCTAAGATTGTATGCTTATTTTCGAGCAGATACCGCTTTCACATGGATTGGGTATCTTCTGATGGAATATGTTGATCAGTGGTATATCGCAGTACGATAATGCAGTCGCTTGTATGCTGAAGAGGATAAGATAGGCACTTATTATACTCCATAACCACACTCGTAATAATTATGATCATCATGTTTACACAGCATCTCAAACATTTACTACTGAATATTTATCTCTAAAAATAATGCTAAAATCTATATCGGTTTGGAATCCTCGTTTAGTGGACAATCTAAATTAGAACTTATTATGTACAACTACAATACAAAATACTAATTATGAATGCTTTAAATACTTTTGGCAATCTCAAAATTATTTTCTTGCACTTGTCCAGCTCAGTCATTTCAAGCTTCCCTTTGTATGTTAATTTTATTGCAAGTAGATGTGCTACCATTTCGTACAAAACAGTGAACTTTTATTTTGAAATACTGTGTACAGCATATCGAAATGAGATTTGGTAGATTCCTCAATCAAGTTGCAAGTGATATTTATTTAAAACTCGGTTATCAATAGGCAATTTATCACTGTCACTACTTTTCTACATCGCTGGTCTTGGAAAAACGGAAGAATCATCCGTTGCCAAGTTGTGTATGCGTATTTATATACGCTTAAATAACATTCTGTTATATACGAGTAAAATACGGATAGAGTTCCTTTTGTAAATGACCTTCACTTTTAAATAAATGTCTGTACTATAAAATATTCCGATCCGCCTATCTCTAAAAAAATCTCATCCTTTGAAGCTTACAGATATTTTTTAATAAGCTGAAGTATGACGAAAATGTCTCCCGCCAATTCAGCAGTTACATCAAAGTTTTAACAATATTTCATACTAGAATTAATAAAGTGCTCATAAAATAATTGAGAAATATTGCCCAAATTAATGTGTGAATATACCAAAATGTCAAATAACCACAATACATATCACATGAGCTGTTAGTCAACATAAAATATGCAAAATAATCTGCGAAATACAAGCAGTTGTAAAGTAGTGTACAAGAAGTCGTTTTTATATCCCCAAACCTCAGATTGAAAACTATGACAAAAATATTGTGTTGTTTTATTATTTCAATGTTGTTGTTAAACAATTTAAAAAACACTGTGAATCTGAGGATATCTGAACGACCTCTAGTAACAGAGCTATATACCTTTGGATCCAGACAAATTCTTTTCCTTGTATCGTTCGGCCCAAACTTCGGGTTTGAGGTTGTGTTTTCTCGACTGGGACCACATTTTTTATTTGTTTTAGTTCAATTTACACACCTACAAAACACCCACGTCTATCTAACGTACAAAAAGTGTGTCTGTCTTCTTCACACATTTCCCAAAACAACTTTCCAAGCAATACATTGGATTTCTGTCACAAACGTTTACATAGGAAATACCTTTAGAGCCTGTTGCTTTTGTAGCGTATAGTTTATAAAAGAGATCTTTGGAAAAGTTGTGGTGTCTGTCCGATTTTGCATTCCGGGCTACAAACATATAGTAGAAAAAATGAATCTACAGGGTGTTCAAATATATGAGCAGGTGCTGAGGTCGAACTGAAAGATGGTATGAAAAATACTATCAGGCAAACATTAATTGATCAAGGAAAACTCTTGTATTCTGGCGATGGCTCTTCGACTTTAAAATCCACAGTTATTCCAAAATCAAGTAATTTCTTCATATTGGAGTTTATCTATTGATATAAAGTAAATGGACTCTGGTGTACCTACATGTCCGGCTATACAGGGTGGAAACGTTATTGAAATGGGTAATAGGGGGGTCAAAACAAGTCAAAAAGTTCGTATGACCCATGGTCCAAAAGGTTTTTGTCTAGTTAGTTACAACTTTAAGTGCTTTATATCGACCACAATACAGCAGACGCTCGATAACGTAAACACGGGATAATGAAAACTTGCGCTAATGTAAGCACAAACTTCGTTCTATAGGATCAAACGGAACGCGCGATAACGTAAACAACTCTCGGCGCACGGAAACAGCGCGACGGTAAAATGCTGAAGCCTCGATGATTTATGTCGGGCGTCGGGGACCCCCGATTTATGATGTAGACTGTAGGGGATTCACCTCTGCGATAAAATGCGACAAACTCGGTCAGTCGTATGATCGTTTAGGATACGTTTATACGTACGTATGTATTTCATTTTTGAACTTAAGTGAATACATTGCACGCGTTAGTATATTTTACGACTATGGCATCCACATCCTAAAAAAGAAAGTGTTTAAAGTTGAGTGAGAAAGTGAAAATCATAGACGAAGTTGCACTAGGTGCGGGAGTGACACAGTTAGCAAAAAAATATGGAGTATCGAAAGCAACAATCTGTAAAATTAAGCTTATGAAAACTCAAATTTTACAAAGAACGTGCAATACATTTGGAGGTCCGGGAAAAAGAAAAACTTTAAAAAATGCGAAGGCACCTAAAATGGAAAACTACCTGTATAAGTGGTTTTTAAAATAACGGGAAAATCATGTCCCAGTTAGTGGCGAAGTACTTAAACAGAGAGCGAGACTGTTAAATGAAAAACCGAAAGAAACTGAAAATTTCGTAGCTAGTGATAGCTGGCTACAACGATTCAAAACAAGATATGGAATTCGACTGCTGTCTATATCTGGTGAAAAATTATCAGCACAACCACAATTAGTGCAACCATTCAAAGAAAAATTGATGAAGACAATTACCGAGCTAGATTTAAGAATGGAACAAATTTACAACGCAGATGAAAGTGGCCTTTATTGGAAAATGTTACCAGAGAAAACCTATGCTGCATCATTTGAAAAATCTGCCCCGGGCAGAAAGCCGGAGAAACAGCGAATAATGTTTCTAGCCTGCACTAATGCTAATGGTTCACACAAAATAAAGCCACTGGTAATTGGGAAAGCAAAATCCCTGTTGATTATGACTGTTCAAAAACCGCTTGGATGACTAGCAGTATATTCCTGAAATGGTTCCACAGGTGCTTTGTCCCTCAGGTATGACAATCAATTATCACAAATGCTCTATTCATAATTTGAAGATGTGTTTTCAATTTGTAGGTAAAAGGTTTCCTAAAACAACAGAAGCTTCCAATAAAAGCGTTGTTACTATTGGATAATGCACCAAGTCATCCTCCCGAGCAACAAATGAGGAGCAGGGATGGGTCAATTTTCGTCATGTACGTGCCGCCCAACGTAACAGCGTTAATTCAACCGATGGACCAGAATATAATGAGACTCACCAAACTATACTATAGGAAGTTTCTACTTTCGTCTGTCTTATCAAAGAATCCTGAAAACTTATCTGAGGCTTTAAAAAAAGTAACATTACGAGAAGCTGTTTTAGATTTACATATGGCCTGGAATGAACTTAACCAGCAAACTATTCAAAAATGTTGGAACAATCTCTTTTGTACCAATAATGAAGATGATGAAGAAGACGATGTCCCCTTAAGCGTAATTAGGGAACGTTTGCGATCCAATAATGATAATGTTATTAGTGTGTCATTGGATGTTGTTGATTTATTGAAAACAGTGGATCCCAACATTGTTTGTACTCCTGCTGATATTAATTTATGGAACGAAGATAAGCAGACGAATGATGCTGATAAGGAGGAGGATATGGGCAGTGAGGATGATGAGAACGATCCCATTGAAGTCAGAAGTGTAGTGACTGACGCGCAAGCTATACAAGTTTTTAACCAAGCTTTAGATTGGGCTGAAAGAAAAGAAGTTTCATACACGGATATTTTAGTTCTTCGTAAATTACGGGCGCAGGCACTGTAAGACAATGCTAAGCGCAAATTTACGCAGAAAAAATTGTTAATTATTTTTCTTCTAATTAAAAAAATACTTATCGCTGTTAGAATATTTGTTTATTTTGTTATAAATAGTATGTATTAAACGTTTCTTTTAATAAATCAAATATTATATAAATCACGTTCGCTAATGTAAACATTTCGATAATGTGAACCACACTTGGATTAAATTAGTTTACATTATCGAGCGTCTGCTGCATTACTAATTTTCATAATCTAATCTAAAACGTTTTTAAATTGGGTAATTAACAAATAAATGGCATTAAGTTTTTCTAAGTTAAGCAAAAATTTGTAGTCAGTAAGTAAGTTTCATTAAATTAAATATTTAAAACACACATCACAACAGCGCAGCGCGGCGATCTTTCATTACTCTTATCGAACCGGCAATCGATCGCAAACGGTAACAGTGGTTAATTATTGTTCGTGTACGTCGTCGTGTTTATTGTTTTCGAATCAAGAGTTCGCCGACATGTTGTTAGTTAGTAGTAGACAGATTTCGCCAACGGGTACACCCAGACAGAAGGACATTTGTGCAAGTGTACCAAAGACTTCGAGATACAGGAAGTGTTCAGCCCACTAATATTCGCACTCGTAAAAGACATGTTACTGTAGAGCAGGAGGAACAAATTTTAAATATCGTGGAAATCAATGCAGATATCAGCACTCGGGAATTAGGCCGCCGCGTAGGACTATCGCATACCATAGTCCATAGAATCCTACGGGAAAATTTGCTATATTCCTACCATGTACAACGAGTGCAGGCCTTGTTACCAGAAGACTATCCTCGCAGACTAACATTCTATCAGTGGTTTTTGCACAAAAACATTGAAAATCCGTTTTATTTTAAAAACATTCTAGCGACGGATGTATATATGTACTTTTACGCGAGACGGGATATTAAATTTCCATAACACTCACACGTGGGCCCAAGAAAATCCCCATACCATTCGTGAAGGTCGTAAAGAAGCTTGTGTGAAAAGTGGAGGACGACATTTGGAAGACCTTTAAATACAAAAAAAAGTGCAGTGTGGGTTTTAAAAAGAAAAGCAATGTATATATCAAAATTGTGGTCCCTATTTATATGGGGATTTTTTATTACGTTCAATAAACTTTCACACACCAGGTGAAGCGCTGCTACAGTTAGTGGTAAGTCCGTTTTTTTTAATTGTTTGCATTTTACCAGTACATTATCAAATAATGAAATAATACCTAAGAGCCAAAAATAACAAACTCCATCTTTATTTACAATGCGTTCCGTCATAATTTGCGTCTGGCATTGCGGCGTTGTCAGATTTTATTTTAAATATTTATAAATGCCGTGTTGACCCCCATGTTATATGAAACTTTTTGCTTCTATCACCCATTTAAATAATGAGTATCATAACGTTTACACCCTGTATATTGAATAATAGATTGTGTGACCATTGTGAGATGACCTTCCGAGGTATTCTTTAAGCCATTAACGAGCCGGAACATTGCAATACAAATCATTAAGTTCTTTTCATTTATATGAGACTATTAAAATAACGTCTTGATCACAAAATAACCTCGTCGGTTAAAAAGAAAAGTCCTACTATTCAACGTCTAGCTAAGTATTTGTTTCTGAGAAACACTTTTCGAACGTCGTATATGGAGTACATAGGTAAGAGATGATATTCTTCTTCAATTGACATAGTTACTGTGGTTAGCAAAACTGATACAAATGAGAAGTCTATATAGAATCATGAAACCTACAATGAATTGATTGATATGGAATTGAAATGAAGCAATAATGATGCTTTCTAATATATTGAAATCGATTTTTATACAGGGTGTCCCAGAACTCGAAGTCAACCCGGAAACGGGAGATAGGCCAAGTCATAATAGTATCAGAAAAAAAGTTCTTGTACTTTTCAAATTATAGGCTTTAAAAAAATCCACTGGAATATACCCTTATATTAAGAGTAGTAACTCAGATTTGTTCATTAAGCTGTTTAATTGCATAGTATAATTTATGAATTCGGTTTTATTATACTAAGAGACATATAAATCCGAACACCCAGTTTAAATGGTTTTATTTTAATAAAATTTTGTATAAGTACTTAATGAAGCATAATAAGTAAATGATAAAAATTTCAAAATGATTGCACTGCTTTAAAGCCCTTTGACCTTTAATAATGTGTGGATGCACCCTGATGTGCTACGCATTCTCCAACGCGCCTAGGCATGCTTCTGATCAGGTGGTCAATGCCGTCCTGTGGTATCTCATTCCAGGCAACCACCAACTCCTCTCGAAGTGCTTCTAGAGTCTGAGGAGGACGTTGCAAATTGAGCAATCTCCTACCCATCATATCCCACACGTGCTCAATTGGGGATAAGTCGGGAGGTCTTGGTGGCCATGGTATCAATGTGACATCATTATGTTGAAAGAAGTCTATTGTGACTCTTGCAATTGGTGGTCGGGCATTATCTTGTTGGAAAGTTGGATCTGCCAGGGTGTCAAGATAGGGTAAAAGATGGGGTTCTAGAACTTCGTGGATATAACGCTGCGCGTTCATGTTACCTCTGATGAAGATTAAAGGTGACCTGGAACCATAAGCTATAGCACCTCAAACAATAACTCCAACAGTGTGATGAACATGTCTTTCAACAAAAAACTGTGGATTCCTCCTTTCACCACGTCACCTTCTAACCCTGGCACGACCATCGTGCATGCCTAAACAAAATCGAGACTCGTCACTAAAGACAATACTGTTCCATTCCTGATCCCAGAGTGACCGTTGTCTGCACCACTCAAGGCGATTACGTCGGTGTTCTCGAGTTAAAGGGAGGACCCAGTGTGGCCGGTATAAAAACAAGCCAAAACTTCTCATTCGTCGGTAAACACTTCGCATGCCAATAGGTCTTCCGTGTTCTGCAAACCATTCATTTGCAATGGACCTGGTAGTGGAGAAACGGTCCCTTAAGGCCAATAATCTTAGGCGGCGATCTTCACGGTCTGTTGTTCTACGGCGGCGTCCAGTGCCCCTTGCTCTTTGCGTACGGCCTTCTCGAAGCCATGCCTGACAACACCTAACCACAGTGTCTACACTTCTTTGCACTCTAACTGCAATTGCCCGAAAAGAAAGTCCAGCTTCCCGAAGTCCCACTATACGGCCCCTATCAAACTCACTAAGTTGACGAAATCCTACAGGTCTCCGTGCTCTAGGCATCGTAACCGATCGTAAAGGATGTCAAGAACCAAAATCCGCCAACGTTGATTCTTTACTGCGGCTGAAACATTTTTAGAGCGTTAGTGAATTAAAAAAAAGCAGTATAAAAACCGGAATGTCCAACTGATAAGGCTGAAAATTTGTTCACTTGTTATTTACACTAAGATAAATACATTCACCAACTTTTATTAAAATAAAACCATTTAAACTGGGTGTTCGGATTTATATGTCACTTAGTGTACATAATGTCAAAGTAGCAAATTTTTACTGCACGCCACTGGAGGCAATAACGTTCAATGAGCTTTTCTCGGGTGCAAGAAATTCCACTTTAAGCCAGAGCATGAGAAAAAATACCCACTCTCAAGAGAAACCTCAAAAAAGTCCCTTTCGGGATAAATGTAACACTACTTTAAAATTCGATAATTTGAGTTAACTTTCGAAAAATTTGAGAAATTTCTTTTTTTAAGATAGTCCAACTGTCCACCAGTTTATTATGTACTTTGGCCTATCCCACGTTTCCGACTTGACGTCGAGTTCCGGGACTCCCTGTATACGTATTGTTATAAGTTCTAGATGGAGTAAAAGTTGGGGTAAGACGTAATTTTTTGTCTCCAGTTCAATAAACTTATGACATAAATAAATGCCTTTTGGGATTAATCTTTTACAAATATCGCTTTTGTTTGGAAGCATTGAGGTTTCCAGCCTTTTGCAGATTACTTCAGAACTTGTATAGGAAGTGTAATTGTGTAATAAGTAAATGAAAGTGAATTAAAATTAAAAAAGTTGCATCCTCATGTGGCGAGTATGTTTAAAAATCTGCTTAATGTGTTAAAAGTATCTTTGACAAGTCATTAGTGGGGTATAATTTTGATCAACCAAACACATAGTTTAAAATTGTTCTTTGAAGCACGTCTAAATCGTTAACATAAGTCGGTCCCTTATAAAGTATGGCAGTGCCGTCTGCAAAACTGACTTTTTCACTAGTACTATTAATTTTGAATATACTCCAATAAATATTGAATAACAGTGGACAGAAAATTGTACCTTGTGGTATACAAATAAAAACATTCCTTTATTTATGATTTTGGTATGGTTACTGATTGAGGCCTATTTGATAATTAATTTTTTACTTTAACTACACAGATTTCATATGTCTAAGAAGATGTTGAACAGCTCCACGTAGCATGTCAATTCTTGCAACCGCTGCGGTACAGAAATAAGACGAAAATAACAGCCGGCAACTTATGAATGCGTTTAATTGCACATGAATTATTTGTATGTTTCCCAATAATTTCTAAAGGAGTCTGTTTACGAACTGAATACAATGTTTCGAGGATGAAAAAGAAAAACAGTAATACGTATACAAATCTTCTTCTAGAGTTCTAAAGATATTTTTAAATTTGCATTCATAGATATTATCCTGCAACCAAAGGACCATTAATTGATTAGAAAGTCATCATCGAGAATAGGCAAACAGTGACAAACGAACGTCTTAACATACCTTCATCGTTTTCATTTGTTTTCCAGCAACCACTGTTCATATTTTTTTCACTAAAACAAGACTGCGCGGCCATTAAATCGCTGCTTTATGTGTATGTGAGATAATCACTCACACATAATATTGTGTTTTGGCACTAAAAATATCACAACTTCGCCAGTTATTATTAGCCTGAGAACGTCGTTTCAACGGTTCCTGGTCTCATTTTCAAAACTGAAACACCGGTTCAGGTTCACGAATGGTATTTAGTGCTTTCGTACAGGGCGATGCAATGTTAGTAATAAAAAAGTATTGTAATCGCGATAAGTTTCGAAAATGAGATATTACGATAACTAAGTACCGCTAGGATTTCGATTAAATTTTCACACAATGTTACTACTATTCCAAGGGCGCAAAAGCTTGGTAGTTTTTGAAAATCGGTAAAAAACAAAAAAATAAAAATCGTTCGATCGTTTTTTGGCGTTTCAGTTCCTGATCAGTTTCGGAAAAAAAATGTGTAGCTGTTAAAAAATGGAGGGTTCGGGGGAGTGTGAGGGCCAAACATAAATTTGATGACGGCATACTTTTACATATGGAAATAAAACAACACGGTGGGTAGTTTTAAATGACTTTATTGTTTTTCGAAGTATTCTCCACGAAGATTAATGCGCATCTGCTTGCACTCGAACCAATTTTCGAAGCACTTATTATACTCGTTTGCTGCCAGATCCAAAACGGCATTTTTGAATGCGTCAACTACTTCTTTTGCTGACTGGAACCTTTGACCAGGCAGTCTGTTTTTAATTTTCGGGAAAGTAAACATATAGTTAGGACCAATAATTCCACGTTTTCTTCCGTTAAATACTGCCTTGTTTTTTGGGCTGTGTGCGAGCTTGCATTGTCCTGGTGGAGGATGATTCTTCTTTCGGGGTTGATTTTTCGAAGCTCGGTGATGACTTTTGGCAGTCAAATGGTGGTACACCAATCCGCAGTAACAGTTCTTTGCTCATTAAGAGGAATTGTTGCAATATGACCCGCTTTTGACACAAATGTCGCGACCATCTTTTTCGAAACACTTCGAGAACGGATGACTTTTGTTGGCTTTTCTTCACCTTGGAACACCCAAACAGCCGACTGTCGTTTATTTTCTTGTTTATAACAGTAAATCCACGATTCATCACCACTAACTATGCTGTACACATTTTTTGTGTTTCCGGAATTGAAACGGTCAAGCGTTTTTTGACACCAATTAACCCTGGCTGCTTTCTGCTCTTCAGTCAACAGGTGGGGTATCCATCGATAAACTAATCTTCTTACTCCTAATTCTTCATGTAAATTTTTTTGAATTGAGGTCTTTGAGATCTTCAAGGACGCCTCATTCTCGCGATATGTCACATGTCTATCTTCAATGATGAGTTTGCGCACAGCATCGACGTTTTCCTGGGTGACTGCCGTTTTTGGTGCACCCACCCTGGGATCGTCGCTGAGACTCACCCGTCCACGTTTGAATTCTCCATACCAACGGGAAATTGTCGACTGATGTGGCGCTCCGTTGCCGAAAACAGACAGTAACTCAGCAAGGCATTCTTGTTGCGATAATTGTCTCTGAAAGTTGTAATAAATTATGGCGCGGAAATGTTCTCGGTTGAGTTCCGTTTTTCTAATGACTTGGTGATACTTAAAAAATCACTGTAGTGAGAACACTGCACGTATTGTTGTGAAACTTTGAATTTAAGTTTGCTAAAGAGTGAGGTTAAGATTCAGTACTGACGTTCGATCCGGCGCGGCATACTATGTTTCTATATGCAAAACTTAAGCGTGGTAAGTACAGAGTCAACTTATTTGACGCCATTTTTTGGGTTGGGTTGGACATGAGCAAATTTCCAGTTGTCTGGGAAAGTGCCGGATTCGGAAGATATCTGTACGAGATGCGAAAGAATGTATGGATGGCAAGAATAATTTGTGGCTTTTGGCATAAATGTGCGCTTCCAAAAACCCCACAAGAAAAAGACCGATCGGGTCAAAATCGCACGAACTTTGTGACCAATTCAAGTAACCTCCGCATTCATGCAGAGAATTGCATGATGTTCAAGTCTGTATCGTTCAATTTGACCCAAAAGGGATTGGTTATCATCTATCTGTAACTGTTGACCTTAGGTTGCAGTTTTAAGTTACTGTACCGCAATAAATCTACTCCCTCGATGTCAACAAATACAACCCAAATAATCGATCACGTTAGGAGATGGAATGATAAATAAAATACTTTACTCAAAATAATTATTATTAACATATTTACATCAATAATTATATCATTGAGTCTCATATACAAATATAGAGAAATTACAATACTTACAACGCACTTTTGCAGATATATATTTCTTAAGTAGTTAGTTACTATTTGAATAAATCAAATAATTATCTTCCGATACAAAAATATATAAAATTCCATTCTTATAGTTTACATACTATTTACTGTTGACTAGGGCACTACAGTTTGCTGGTTAAAGACGATATCATTGAACGAATGTTTCAGACGTTCTTATAAAATGCAGAGAGTGTAGAAAAAGATATTCGCACGAAGAAATTCATGCATATATCCAATATGCGATATTGTTTCAACAAGCTAAAGCTTGAACAAGCGGTGCTATGTGTCAAAAATAAGGAATATTTATCACTTAACATTTATTTTAAAACAAACGCTTTGATGAGTTACCTATACATATTTCATATACAGGGTGTTCATTTGAAAACGGATTTATCGAAAAAACTCCGATACAGCTCAAAAGATGTGTCAAGAGGTACAACTTTTTAACCAAAAACTACTTCACCCCTTTTCAGCCTCTGTCCCCCAGGGTCATCCCCTTAAAAATTTTAAATGACAAGGGGTATCATGTAATAGCTTGTTTGAACAGTCTTTCAAAGTGCTTTATTTTGACTTTTGATTTTTTAAATCGGTCGATTCGTTTTCAAGAAAACCTTTATCTTAATTTGTTCAGATAGAAAACAAAAACAAACGAAAATATCACCTTTATTTCAATAAGTGTTCAAAATTTTGCCCTTTATTGGCCAAACAATGATATAGTCGATTTTCAAATGACGGACATTTTTAAAAACATGTGGGATATCATGGCAGCTTCCGATGATGCGTTGACGAAGTTCATCGAAACTTTCAGGTTATAAATATATAAATGGCCCCATAGAAAAAAGTATAATGGCGTCAAATCAGGAGATCTAGCAGGCCATAGGCCCTCTTCGCCCTATCCAGCAAGACGGCGTGCCTCCTCACTATGTTCTTCCGGTTCGGCAATGGCTAGACGACGAGTTTCCAGATAAATGGATAGGGCGAAGAGGGCCTATAGAATGACCTGCTAGATCTCCCGATTTGATGCCATTAGACTTTTTTCTATGGGGCCATTTGAGATATGTTGTGTTCACTCCCTAACCTGAAAGTCTGGACGAACTTCGTCAATGCATCATCGAACACTATCATGATATCCCACATGTTTTTGAAAATGACCGCCAGCAATTTGAACATCGCCTATATCATTCTTTGAACTAAGGCCAAACTCAATAAAATTCAGCGTTTGGCCTGTATTAGCATTACAAGCGCAGTGCGAACAACGCCATTGAGTGCAATGGAAGCTCTGTTGGATCTCCCACCGTTGGATCTGGTGATCCGCGGTGAAGCGAGAGTAGTCGCTCATCGACTGTGGAGTCAGGCTGGGCTTTCTTGAATCCGGTCAAGGGGCATACTGCCATATTAGTCGAATTAGAAAGGGAGGACCCCGTCCTTCTAAGCAGGGGTGATCGTATTACCCCTAAATATCGCTTCAACCGCAAGTTTATTGTGGAGTACCCAACGAGGGAGGAGTGGGACGCCGGTAGCCGAGGACTCTCCGAAGTGAGCGGGCAGGTCTGGTACACGGACGGCTCGGTCACCGAAGAGGGCTCAGGTGCTGGGGTCTCTGGACCTAGAACTAGGCTATCTCTGCCTCTCGGTGAGTACACCACCATTTTCCAGGCGGAAATCTTTGCGATTCTGGCTTGTGTATCTCACATTCTGGAGGAGGGTGGGCCTAGGAGAAGAATAACAATCTTATCCGACAGCCAGGCTGCAATGAAAGCACTAAGTGCATGTAAGATTACTTCGAGTCTTGTATTGCAATGCAGGGAGGCTCTGGATTGCCTCGCAGCGAGGCATCCGGTATCGTTAATATGGGTACCGGGGCACGCTGGGATAAGGGGCAATGAGACGGCGGACACTCTGGCGAAAACAGGATCAGCCAGCAAGCTCGTTGGTCCTGAGCCAGCTCTAGGAGTAACCGCGCATAAAGCTAGGAGGAAAATGGAGACGTGGGTTGCAAGACAACACTCTCAGAAATGGAGAAGTATCTCTAGACATCTCCGCCAGGCACGAGAGCTCATTGAAGGGCCCAGTGCTAAGGATGGACGCTTCTGCCTATCTCTGGGTAGAGCCAACCTAAGGTTGCTGGTGGGACTGTTGTCTGGCCATAACACGTTAAGGCGGCACCTGCACGTGATGGGGGTGGCTGAGGTTCCCTTGTGCGAACGCTGCGGAGTAGAGGAAGAGACCTCGGCGCACGTTTTGTGTCGCTGTGAAGCTCTGAGCTACTATAGGCAGACTATACTGGGGTCCATTACTTTGGACCCTCAGGACGTAAAGGAGCTTGGACTCAAGGCGATTCTCAACTTCGCTAAAAGGGCGAGGCTTGTGATTTAAGTATTGTAGAGGTGCATAAGGGCCCGCTTAAGCGGCCTATGCACTGGCTCCTTATGGTGGCCAGGATGCCTCTAAAATTCAAGATTCATTCATTCATCATTCTTTGACCCATAAAGGGCAACATTTTGAACACGTAATGAAATAAAAGTGATATTTTCGTGTGTTTCTGTTTTCTATCTAAACAAATTAAGATAAAGATTTTTCTAATTTTCTTGAAAACGAATCGACCGATTTTAAAAAATACGGGTGAAAGAGGGTGAAGTAGTTTTTGGTAAAAAAGATGTCCCCCTTGAGAAATCTTTTGACGTTTTCAACTGAACACCGTGTAGAATATCTTCTATACGATAATTTGCTGTACAAATAACTCTCAGAAATATCATTTCACTATAAAATTAATGAATCAATAGAGGTTTAAACATAATATATGTATTTTTTAAACAAAAATAAAATGTTATCAAAAAGAACATTTTGAGTTAACAAAAACTAAAGAAAAATCAACATTATCATCACTAATACGATGTTTGTCATGATTGCACAGTCTTCCAGGTGTTTGCCAAATTTACTCCAGTAGTAGTTTATGAATGAATTTGTTTTTGATCCCACCTTTCCTTAGCTCAAAAGACAGAATTTTTATTCCATAGTCATGTTTAACTATCTTGTAGATATAATTATCTTATTAAGACCGTTTATTTTTTCTTTTTATATTTCAGATTTCATTGTTAACGTTCAAGAACTAATACTGCTCTTGAAATAAGACAGTACCAGACACGACCACTGAATACTTGAGACCAGGCCTAAACGATGCTGATGAGTTGTCAAATAGCACAAAACTACCCATGTCAGTTGTCAGGCAAACGAAAGCTATATTACTGATTTAATTCAGCTCTTTTCTTTTTTTCTCTTTTCATCACATGTCCGTACGTAGAACTTGAGAACTAAATGCATTTTAAATGCAAATAGTTTCAATAATTTCTCTTATCAGTACCATTATCACATAGAAATCACCACGTAAAAACATGAATAGTTCAAATTTTTTGGTCGTTCAATGTGACATTTGTTATGTCCTTTACGATCATTTCTGCGACTTGCCAAGCCATGTCTTCTTTCTTTTTGTGCTCTTCTTCTAAACTCACCACTTTTCTTAGTACATTTCTTAATTTGAACTCATTGCTATCAGGTTCTGGTTCATATTCTGCTTCGTATTTCCCGAGTTCGTTGACATGACCAATTGACAGCTTATGGAATTTTCTGCGTTTCCACAATGTGTCGGGATCATACAGTTCCCTTGTGTCTATGGTCATATCAGCTTTTTTCGTGGTTTTGGGCATTTCCAAAGCCAAAAATGTGTTTTGGCCAAAGCTTTTTTCACTACTACAGTCTGAAGGTGAATGCCTCCTTTCAATGTTGTTCATATAACCGCTGGTCTGTACTGTGTTAATCAGATCTGAGAGGTACTTGTAAAAAAGTTGAGATGCAAGGAATGCTTTCAGATAGTTCTTTTCTAATACTTTCTCGACTATTTTTAGTGGTACATGGAAGCAATCTAATATAAGGCCATCTTGTCCACAGATACTTTGCTCTACAGCTAACCTTACTTTGTCACTAAACCCTAAAGGACAGTGAGCTTGTAAGGAGAAATATTTATCATATAATACCATAGCATCGTTCTGGGCTTCTACAGGATCAAGAAATTCCTTTTGATTATGAAGTTGTTGTTGGAAATTCGTCGCAGCCATCCAAAATTCTAGGAGACTGCGTTGATTTTCTACCTCCAAAAACTCCATAAGGTAAAAGAGAGCTGTTTCGTTGTACAAAATATCGTCTAACACAACATTCCCACTTGTCAAAACATCAATTTGATATTTACAAAAATAATCGCTATCTAAGAATGCTGTAAAATATTCATTCTCCATCGCATCATAAACAAACTTTTGCACCAAATCAAAACAAGTACCAGAAAGCACCTTGTCATTGTTACAAACGTTTTCCATTGTCTCCTTCCTCAACTCTTCCGTACATTTGATGTTAGCTTGAGCTTCCTGTGCTATATATTTTTTAAAAATACTAACGGCTATATCTACAAAACTTTGTACAAACGGTTTCTTATCACTTTTCGACTTACAACTACTATCACTAGGTTCTCTATCACATGCACCTTCTGTCGAAAAGTCGCACAGACTATTCGAGTCTGCAGTATATGAGTCGCAGTCTGTGCTCACTGACAGGCTGTCATGATCTATGGGAGAATGACGTTTCCTGGGGCAGGCTTTCAGGTCAGACCTGAAAAGTTACAATATTTTCAATGGGCAAAATTGCAGAAACCACTCGCTGTGGGATGTTTACAACAAAACCATAAGATTCCAATTGGATATCTAGGACATTTCGATATTAATTTGACACTATAGTGGCTACCTCCGAATGATGGACTACCACCAACGTGTTGTAAAACAAAGATGACAGTATTTAACAGAAACTTAACAAATTGCTCAAATACACTTAACAGCAACAACCAAACAAGGTGAATACGAAAACACGAGCACGCAGTGATACACGCGACGGACGGTGGCCCGAGTGCAACTCTGCCTGCCCTGCCTCTGCTCCGCGCATTATTCCGCCAGGCGACCCCTTGAAATTTAATGGCGAATTGACCAATAAGAGGCGTTGTCCCCACCTGTTACCGAGAGATCACGCGCTAACTGTTATTATTTACATCTCATCTTGAATTTGGATTTAGTTTATACTCTTACACGAGTTTTTCCCTCTCTAGGGGTTTAGTATAGGCGACTTAACTCATATCTAATTTCATAAAATAAGTGAGTATTTCTTACAGTATTAGACTTGTGAAAACTAAATATTGTCGATCTCAAGACCGATAAACAGTAATGGACAAAAGTATACAGACAAATATGAATATTTACCTAAATACCTTTAGAAAACGAATTCATACTTCATTGCTCCATAAACAAATGGGTTATTAGTAGAAAAACTAAATTCCTTGTTTTTACATTATCGGCAATGAACACAATGCAAGTCTGAATATAAGCACTTTTTTATGAGGGACAAAAATATGTAGACAAATTCTTTTCAACATTAGTTTGGTACAGTTTCGTATGAGAAGAGGATTAGTTTGTGTTCATCAAGTATTGTGGAATAAGTTGAGTGATTTTAAGACCATCCCGCGTGGTCCAGAAATTTCTTTCGATGTGAAAACTAAGATCATTGAGTTATACAAAGATGGTCAACGTCAAGTCGACATTGCCAATAATTTGAAGCTGAAGCGTAAAGCAGTTTTGGCAATATTGAACAAATATAAACAAAAAGGTATCTTGGAAGCCTCTAAGTGAAGTAGTCGGCCTAGAAAACTAAATGCTAGATCAGTTAGATTAATAAAAGTAATTTCGTCCAAAGATCCGTTTAAAACCACAAGACAAATAAAAGCCGAAATCGAGACAAAAGGAATTGTCAGTGTTTTTACGAAAACTATAAGTAGAAGATTAAATGATTGGACGTTATTTGCACGTCGCCCGAGTAAGAATCCGCTAATCTCGAGGAAAAACAGTAAGGACCGATTACAATTTGCACGGTTGCATCTTGATTGGAGCATCTGTGACTGGAAGAGGGCATGTTTCAGAGACGAATCCAAGTTCAATATGTTTGAATCAGATGGTGTTCAGACGAATCCAAGTTCAATATGTTTGAATCAGATGGTGTTCATTACGTTAGACTTCCTAGTCGACAAAGATTGAACCCCAAATACACTTTGCCCACTGTCAAACATGGAGGCGAGTCTGTTATGATTTGGGGGTGCTTTTCAGGGTTTGGGATGGGGCCTTTACATAGAATAGATGGCATTATGGATAAGTTTGTATACACAGACATACTAAAGCATGTCATGTTACCCTATATGGAAGACAATATGCCCTTTCTGGAGGAAAAAATATCAGTTCTCAAATGGCGTTCACAGTCTCCCGATATAAACCCCATTGAAAATCTATGGGAATACTTAGATAAGCAAATACGAGATAAAAATTATTCATACAAGGATGAACTTTTTGCCGCTTTAAAGCAAAAGTGGAGACAGAATGATGAATCTCATATCAAGAAACTTCTACAATCTATGCCGAGACGATGCCAGACGGTGACTGATAATAATGGTTATGATACAAAATATCAACACAAACATGGTTGGTTTTCTATAATTCAATGAACTTTGCTTCCGTTTTCTATAATTGTTTTGCTTTGTCTATATATTTTTGTCCTTCATAGTTCCAGTTTTTTTCATTTAATTTTTTATTGAAGGGAGTCTAATGAATTTACTTATGTATAAGTGAGTATTATGCTATAACGAATTATGTATACAGGTTAATAAAACATGTTAAAAAAGAAATACAGCACAAATTAATTTGTCTATATACTTTTGTCCATTACTGTATATGTAAGTTCAATTTAAAAACATTTATTTTTAATACGAAACGGTGAAAACACTACCGGCCTTGATGTGACGTCATACATACTGTAAACAAAGTAACGTCATCCGTATGTCACTCATGGACTAAAATTCTTTGGATACATCTGAAAAACTCCTAATGAACGTAAAAAGTTATAGTTTTCTCGTTTTATTGAAGAAACAATCATGGACGTTGGATTCGTAAAAGCAGAAAGCACAAATTTGCTGAAAATTGACACATTGATGGTTGGTAATTTGTTGCCTTCAACCCAAATGTCTGCTTTACTGAGGTGGTGAGTAACATCAAGGTTTCTTTGTAAGTACGAGCCCCTTCCCACTTCAGTTGGCCCACTTCAAGATTTGTACCAAAATATGCCTTTATAAACTAAACACGACGAAACTATTTACTTCTAAAACAATTTATTTTCTCAAATGCGCGAAGTTAACAAAGCAACAATTGAAAGATTACCATTGGGTAACATCACCTTTATTTTTTATTATGGCTGAAATTCTTTGAGGCATAGTGTTAACCAAGTTTTGGCAAAAATTTGGTGTAAAACAATCCCATATTTCTTGAAGCTTTTGTCTCAGTTCGGTCATTGCACGAGCAGTATGTTGTCGTAGAACCTTTTTCATCTCGTGCCACAAAGTTTCAATAGGTGGCAGATCTGGACTGCTAGAAACCCATTTCAAAAGTGTTACATTATTTTCTTCCGTCCATTTTATAGCCTTTTTTGAGGTATGGCACGCTGCACCATCTTGCTGAAACACAAAATCTTGGCCGGATGTCAAACATTCTTCCATCACTGGTGAAAGCTTCTAAAATTGCCAAATATTTGTTTGTATCCACATTTCCATCAATAAAATGAAGTTTTCCTACTCCTTTTGATGACATACTGCCCCAGACCATAATGGATGCTGGAAATTTCACTTTTTTCTTCAGACAGTCAACATGGAATGCTTCATTTTTTTTGCGAATAACTCTACTGTGACTGTCACCAACACAAACTTCGAATCGGGCCTCATCACTCCATTGTATTGTACACCATTGTTGAGGTATCCATTGTCTATGTTCTTTAGCCCATCTAAGCCGATTTTTCTTTTGCAGTGGAGTTAATAGTGGCTTTTCTTTGGCCTATAAACAAGTTGTGCAACTTTAGGGTTTTTACTTTTTTTTATAAGAAAACTTACCTTGCAAGTGCTAAATCCCACTTTGTGGGCCTCTCTATGAGTTGTGGACCTCGAAATTCTCCTTCCAACAGCATCACTCCACAGAGCACTGAATTGTAAATAATTGGCACGCCTGTTTTTCACGATTATTCTTCTTAATGCTCTTCGGTCGGCATTTGTGATATTACATTTTTCACATATCGTGGCTTAATATTAACTGAACCAGTTACGTTATATCTTCTAACAATATTTCACACACTGTACCGCGATAAGTCTGAGTTTGATTTCCCAGAATTAAAAAATTTAATTATCAGTAACCGAATTTTCTCACTAATAACCTTTCCTCTACCCATTTTGAAAACCTTAACTACCCAAATCTATTTTAAACGTATTCTGACAGCTGTGGTTAATAAAAACAATTGTCATGGCTTTTAGTTTTCACAGCCACCTATGCGTTATAGACTTATTTTGCATTGAAATGAAAATAGGTTGATATGCTGTAATTGCAACATGTGTTATTTTTATGCTGCAAATTTGATTAGGGAGTGATAAAGTTGGTGTTTTCTACTATATATTATCAAAATATTCATTTTTAATATTTTAAACCTATAACACCCTGCTACATTTTTATTATTTGTGTTTGATAAGAAAAAAACTAAGATTTCAATAGTTGGGCCAACTGAAGTGTGAAGGGACTCGTATAATCTATCTGATATAGTGATACACATAAAGAGAAAGCATAATACATAATCTTCCTTTTCAGAAGTGATTCAAAACTAAGCTCATTCGTCATAACATCTGAGATTTTCTCTAATATTGTATTTCTTCTAACACATCTGCAAGGTTAAATCATGCGGTGATGATGCCGTAGGTTACGTTCCACTTAAACGAGACAACAACATCTGTACAGTAAAATGTAAAATATGTCCCAAACGTAATGCCTGCATTTCACTATCGGCGATGATTTTTGATCGCGTGATCGTTCATAATAGGCACGATCATCGCGCAAGCATCCACACGAGCGTCAGTAATAGTAACCACCCGGCGATTCCCTTTGATGCGTATCCGAAAAACCGACAATTCACTGGTCGAAGCTGATCATAGACGATCATCGGGGAGTACAGCCGAGTATGCCCTCTACAGGCTCGTTCTCGCGTGATCGTTTGTAATCGCAGATTGTGAGGTGTGCTCCAAGCAATACACAGCGTTTTGTATATTCATTTCGGGAACTCTAATCCACAACTTTTCTGGGCTTTTTATAGATGTGTTTTTACATTCTTGGATGATACAACCACCATAATTACTAAATTTTTCATGTAAACTGTGCTTACATGTTTAAAAGTTTGAAAAGTTATGCTGCTGTTTACAAATGGTACGACGTGAGAGCCTATGGGCCAAACATGGCTGACAGTGTTTTCACCTGTCTAAGAAAAAAATATTTTTAAATTCAAGTTTTTTGGTATTATAGACCTGGAAAATATATAGTATTGATTTTTTTGGTCTAATAAAACGCATATAAACTATTTAAGACCTACTAAAAAATGTCAACTAGCCTATTGACTTTGTAGAGATGAAAGTTTGATATATCAAAAGCAATTAGTAAATAATTGGTTTGCTCAGATTTCTGTATTTGACAATTCCTGGCAATCAAAAACTCGCTGGTTTAACTCTGCCAGAATAATAATTGTGAACAATACTCCCATGCTGGACAAGCAGCAAAATTATTGTTAGACAAGAAAAACAATGCTTGAAAATTATTTTTTCTATAGTTCTAAGCGCTTTCAAATCTGAAAACGAATTCTTGGAGGGAAAACTTGGTGGAAGGTATGGTTTTTGTAGCTACTCTTTATTATATATTGATGCAAATTAGAACTAAAAAAAATGAATGTGTAACATAAACTCTATTTCACAAGTATCCAACACATTTTGATATCCAACAAGGTAAATAGCTGATCAGCAAGTGACATCTTTGCATTAGTCTGTAACATTGGCAATGATGAATCAGGTGTAAATTTAGTAAAACTTGCTTCAAGCATTTTTTCAATAAAAATGAACTTTTCTAAATAAAAGGGTTGTTAGCATTTACAAATGAATCTGAAGCATACAAAAAACCAAAACAAAATACAGCTCTGTCTACCAGGCATTGATGGATCCATCAGAATTATGTGTTATTTGTCAATATGGGGAATTTTGAAATATTACTAGATAATCAGCTGTTATTCTACTATAATGGATAATTGTGAAAAAGACAATATTTGTATATGTTTTACAATATCTTACCTAAAGGTATCAATGTCCAACCAACAAAGGATGTATGGGGATGCATCTCTAGACTCCATAAATTGCAAGAAGTAAGTCAAGGCATTTTTGTCATACAAAACATCTTGCAATGTCTTAGATAGTCTTGATTTTTCTTTCAGAAGCTCAAAGTCACCTAAAACAATTTCAACAATATGATAAGACAACTAGAGAAGATATAAATATATAGAAAATGTTAAAATGAAAAATATAAATGATAATATGAAAGAATTGCAAAATGTTGTTTTAATGGTCAAATGTGGGACTGATGATCAAGCAAAAAGGTGTTAAATTGGGAGGAGTTATGGGCATAAACGAGTAACTACAAGACCCAATGTTTAAGTAGTCTAGAATAGTCATTAACTTGTTGTGGGATTTAGATTTGACATGTATTCAACTGATGGAAATCCACAGGATATTCAAAAAGGATACAACTTCTTTACTCTGATCAAAACTGCATAATATTGTTGTATGTTACCATAAAGGCCAAAGCTATTTATGGGCAACCAGGACAATCATGGTAGTTGTGTCTTTTTCAAGTTTATGATAGGAAGCTCCGATCCTGATGTTGCTAAATTCTGTAGTGAAGCAGGGCCAACCTTACCTATATCAAACAGGCCTTCATCATCAATGCCAGCCAATGGAGGCAGCCTTTCTTCAACTCTATGATCCCTGAAGGTGCATCGTCCAACTGTATCGTGATCTTTACCTGTTTCACTTGACGTCCTCGGTGCATTCTTCTCATGACCTACAATTATTAAAAAATCAACAGTTAAGAGCACTCCCAAATAGAAATTGCGTATCGTACTTTTTCGTGATTTCTTCCAAAACCGAAGCATTTTATTCACTGACAATTAAGTCTACGGTGGTAACAAGTTCATTTTCGCCGAAAGGCAAGAACTGTATGAAGTTGTTGCTA
Organism: Acanthoscelides obtectus; assembly: GCA_963669975.1. NCBI lineage: Eukaryota > Metazoa > Arthropoda > Insecta > Coleoptera > Chrysomelidae > Acanthoscelides > Acanthoscelides obtectus. Next base: position 93,085,599 of record CAVLJG010000006.1, read on the forward strand.
TTATTTTTGTTTTTCGGGTTCTCAAAACTTGAAAACACACTTTCCTTCCTCCGTGTTGACAAACTTGACATTTAAATGTCAAACCGGCGATGTTTGCTGTTAGAGATGGGTATGAAAAGATTATCCAAATAGCAGGTATTCGCTATTACCATATGAATATGTCCTGGAGAGGGCGCTGTAAAATATCCCAGATATGTCGCTATTCGCTATGCATCGTAAACGAGACGAATAGCAGAGAGAATCTCTTGAGACTGAGATAATAACAGCGTAAAAGATACTAATCGCAACCTATGCAGTGCGACATTGCATATTGTTTGCAGTTAGTGCTTAGTTGATTGTAATCTACCAATTATCATAAATCAAATATTTATCAAAATCAAATGGTAATCCTATTTCTTTGTTAATAAACTCAAAAACAGTGATAATATAAAATTTTATATTTCAGATAAACATGTAAATATCATCGCACACAATTATTTTATGATAAAAAAACAGTTTAAAAAAGCACTTATATGTACAAAATAAATTGAGACAATGTTGGTTTTTATTAGAGGTTTTAAATGTTTTTAACGCATTTGGCAAATGGACAAATGCAACACTTATACATCATGAAGAAAGATACAAAAGGTGACAATAATAAAATCATAATTGCATCCACATAATCACAAACTGTACTATGTGTTATGCATCATATGACACAAAATTGGTTAAGTAGTGGAGGAAATACTCCTGTACATATTAACACTATTGGCAGGTGTGCTTTGCAACAGTGGATAAACTTCTTCCCTGATTGTTTCTGTAAAGCTTTCGGATGATACTGTTTCACTTCTACCGTCTTTTTCCAAAATCCTCCATGGAAGAATCACCCGTTCTGACCCGCTGCTCCATCTTCGGTAAACCAGACAGTTGCAAAGAGCTTGCAATGGGTTCAGCAGAGCCTAAAATTAGAACTGCTGATGGAAGAATTCCGAACTCGGTAGGAAAAATGTAATCGAACTACATCGTTTTTATGTAATAAAAACGGTAAACGTTAATAAAAATTTACTGTTCGAGCCCACTTTAACATAGCTGTTAAAATTCGGTTTATATGGCTTTTGAGTGCTTATTGACATGTAAATCAGGAAACATCACGAAAAACCGTATGTTACTCGTTTCCGTTGATCTATCTGTCCACAAAATTTAACACTTATGTAACTTGGAAAATACAACTAGGATCTTTATGATTCAGAAAACAAAATGCTTTGTGATATGATTTAGACAACAGTTGAGGAGTTGAGTGGAGCAGAGTTATGAGGAGAAATCGAAACTTGTGACCATCCCTAAACATCGTTTCTGTGTGTCTGCTGATTGGTGATTTTTATACTCACCATAAGGTACCAAATTGTAATAATCCAAGTAACTGGCAAATGGAACCACAGTGTCCACAGTAGAATTCCATTTATCAAATTCGGCACCCAGCAAATATAAAAAACTACATTGATCACAGCAAATTTCATCTTAATAGCATCCATGACATCTCTTTCTCTGCTTGTGAACTGACCTGTCAACAAATATTACCGATTTAGGACTGATCTCAGAAAGTGTCTCAGAATCAACCTTCTGGTTTCAAGTCACATAACAAAGAAACAAATGTTCATTTTGTTCACTACAAACCGTAGAAATCAGCATTATTGATTGCATGTCCCAACAGAAAAGCATTTTTTCTAATTGTAACAAAATACAGCTAGGTACACAATTATTTCATTTAAAAACGTACAATACGGCGTATTATTTATCGGGATTAACGGTTAACCTTGCATTATGCTGTAAATAGCTAAGTGCAGCATGTTCTCCTCCCTCTAGCTCAAAAACGGTCATGAATGAAAAAATGTTTGTATAAAAAGTTATAGAGAATTTCATTCTCTATAATATTCGTAATAAATGCAAATGACATTAAAGCAATAGGAAGCGAAAAATTTGCAAAAAACGATTTTTGTGTCGTTTGATCTTTGATATTCTAAAGATGCGGACACGAGATTTTCTTAATTTGTGGGTCCACTTTTTGCCAAGTCAGAACTTAGCATTTTTAAAGTTGTGTCTATATTTTCATCTGATATGTATACTAATGTATCATCTGCGAATATCTGAAGTTTACAATAATCTAAAATATTACAAATGTCATTAATGTATAAAATAAGTATTAGTGGACCTAGTTTACTACCTTGTGGTATACCAACAGAAATATTTTTTGATCTTGATAATGTAGATAAAATTTTGGTTTTTTGACTTCTGTCAATTAAATAGTTTTATAGAATTTTGAATGCAGATCCTTTAAATCCGTAGTGATGCAATTTTTTAAGTAATTTATCGCTGTCAATAGCCTCAAACGCCCTTTTGAAGTCCAAAAACACTGTTACTGTATCTTTTCGATTGTTCATACATCTCCTCCAGTCCTCTAAAACCATTTGTGTTGCCGTTTCAGTTGAGTGTTTCTTCCTGAATCCTGCTTGATATTTCTTTAAAATGTTATTTCCCTCAATAAATTCGATGATCTGTTCGTAAATAATTTCTTCAAAAACTTTTTCAACATCAGGCAGAACATTTATTGACCGCATATTGGTGTAAAACTCAGAATTCTTAACTTTAGAAATAGGAGTTATGGTAGAACACTTTAGATTTGTTGGAAATTCGACATATTTTAAACAGTAATTTATTAAGATTAATATTCTTGCTCCAATAATATCAAAACATCCATTAAACACATTTTTAGACAAAATCTCACTCTTATTTTGATTTGATTTAATTTTTGATATAATCTTCTTGAGACTATTAATGTTTATTGTTCTAAACCCACTGAATGATGCATTATAATCTGAGCTAATTTGACATTGGTTGGGATCCCCGTCAATAATTGATTTTACAATGTCGTTGACACTTTTTATGAAATAGATATTAATTCGATCTGCTATTATGAAAGTTACCTGTTGTACTAGTGATGATTGCCTGCAAATCTTCAGTAGAATACCGATATAACAAAGGATTTGCTATCATAACCACAGTTATCGGTACATATGTTGCAAAGTAATTCGGAAGTATCCTCAGGACCGCGTGACTCAAACTTGACTCGTAGTGACAACTGAAAAAGGATATTTAAAAGCACCTAAAAATAGCTGAAATGCAAGAAGAAAATATATTGATAAAAAATCGACCTGTTTATCTGTCTTCACTACTACTAGTCCTTGCTTCAAGGGTGTCCAGAGAACCTTAGCATTTAGGTCATAGTCACTGTAACTGTAATATCAGTGTCTGTCGTTAATCTGTCAGGTCTGGTGGCCCAGAAACCAGACAAGTTGTAGGGATCTGTCCTTCTCGACTATTTTGAAAATCCTACGATCAAGATGTCTAACATAATTGAAAATATTCGCTTACTTTGCATCAGGAATATATAGCAGGGATAATCCAGTGATTGTAAGAATCGCAGGAATAATCCATGCAGCTAGGTGGTATAATTTTATACGGCTTTCCTTCTGTCTAAGTACCAGTCGCATGTCTACCGCATAACAAAGGGTCCATATCCACGTAGCTGTGTAGAAGTACTGTGTGAAAGCCTACAAAAAGACCTACAATAAATAAATATGATCTTTGGAATTGGCGAATACTCAAATAAAGTAAATATTTACCGAAGATACAGCACAAAACAGGACACTTGATTGATCATCGACTGCAGGCATTATATTTTTGTAATTTATCCATAACGTAGCTCTCGTAAATACACCTAAAAACCAAAAAATATTTGTTTTTAATTTGAATAATAGTTTGATAGCGACTTTATAGATACGAGGACGGTCCGATAAGTACTTGGCCTACAAAAGAAAAACGAAAATTTTGGAAAAGTGGCGATGCTCCAACTTTTTTAAGCCGTCTGAAAAATACGTTTTTTGGAGGTCTGCAAAGTAGGCCTTCGAGTGACTTTCTCAAGTTTAGAAACAAAAAGAAGTCACACGGGGCCAAATCTGGAGAATACGGTGGATTTAACCTAATTCGGCTGAGGTGTGAGCCGGTACTTTGTCATGGTGGAAGAGCACTTTTTTCTTCGCCAAATGGGGCCGTTTTTTTCTGCAATTCGGCGTCGAATCTGCCCAATAATTCGGCCGTGTGACTGTTTTGCCCTTCTCCAGGTAGCCGATGTAGATCACACCTTGTGAATTCCAGAAAACGGTGGTGATCACCTTTCTCCTTCTTCATTGAAGGAGAAGGGTCACCGAACACAGCACCCAAGCGCTCTTTGATTTTGCTGTGCGATTTCCCTTCCAAAAAAGAGAATTGGATCACCGACCGATATTGCTCTTTTTCCATTTTCCTAAAATCCGCGGACACGCTCGCTTCCACGCGCGGTCAAAACAAGACTACGAGATGCTGAGTACTTATCTGACCGGACTCGTATATATAGTTTTTTTATGGATACGCCCAGTACTCAGCCCATTTTGCTCAGTACCCGATTTTGCAGAGTATTAAATTACTCGGTCTAAATCCAAGACGCACAACTTGTGTAAATCAAATACTTATAAATGAGCAAAATAGCTCATATGCCTTTCGCAAATCTTGATATGTTCTCAATAAAAAATTAACGCGTCATAAAAAAATGCTCGTAGCCAAGGTTACAGCAAATTTTGCTGAAATAAGGGAAATGATTTGGATGATTCTTTTAGAAAAGATCGACAGTCTTCTCCAGGAAGCTAGTGTATTCACGATATTTGCGTAGCTTACTTTTTTTTTCACAAGCTTGCAGAGTTCCGGAGTGATGTTTATTTCTCGTGAATGTTGTCTTTAAGCTCCTCCAATGTTTGTGGATTATTGGAATACACTTTTGAGTTTAGATAACCCCACAAAAAATAATCGTATGGCGTGAGGTCGGGTGACCTAGGAGGCCAGTGAATGTCTCCAGGAAAAAGTGATTTCACCGTATCCATCGATTCTCTGGAAGTATGGGCAGTGGCCCTATCCTGTTAAAACCATGTGTTTCTGTTAAATCGACGTTTCGCTCTTACAATAGGAGCAAAAAAAAGTGTCAATCATGTCCTTCACTCGGAATTGACTGTCAATGCATGACCGTTTTCATCATCAAAGACACGGCTCAATAATATATTAAGTGACATATAAATCCGAACACCCAGTTTAAATGGTTTTATTTTAATAAAAGTTGGTGAATGTTTTTATATTACCGTAAATAACAAGTGAAAAAATTTTCAGCCTTATCAATTGGACATTCCGGTTTTTATACTGCTTTTTTTTAATTCACTAACGCTCTAAAAATGAATATTTCAGCCGCAGTAAAGAATCAACGTTGGCGGATTTTGGTTCTTGACATCCTTTACGATCGGTTACGATGCCTAGAGTACGGAGACCTGTACGATTTCGTCAACTTAGTGAGTTTGATAGATGCCGTATAGTGGGACTTCGGGAAGCTGGACTTTCTTTTCGGGCAATTGCGGTTAGAGTGCAAAGAAGTGTAGACACTGTGATTAGGTGTTGTCAGGCATGGCTTCGAGAAGGCCGTACGCAAAGAGCAAGGGGCACTGGACGCCGCCGTAGAACAACAGACCGTGAAGATCGCCGCCTAAGATTATTGGCCTTAAGGGACCGTTTCTCCACTACCAGGTCCATTGCAAATGAATGGTTTGCAGAACACGGAAGACCTATTGGCATGCAAAGTGTTTACCGACGAATGAGAAGTTTTGGCTTGTTTTCATACCGGCCACACTGGGTCCTCCGTTTAACTCGAGAACCCCGACGTAATCGCCTTGAGTGATGCAGACAACGGTCACTCTGGGATCAGGAAGGGAACAGTATTGTCTTTAGTGACGAGTCTCGGTTTTGTTTAGGCATGCACGATGGTCGTGCCAGGGTTAGAAGGCGACGTGGTGAAAGGAGGAATCCACAGTTTTTTGTTGAAAGACATGTTCATCACACTGTTGGAGTTATGGTTTGGGGTGCTATAGCTTATGGTTCCAGATCACCGTTAATCTTCATCAGAGGTAACATGAACGCGCAGCGTTATATCCACGAAGTTCTAGAACCCCATCTTTTACCCGATCTTGACACCCTGGCAGATCCAACTTTCCAACAAGATAATGCCCGACCACATGTTGCAAGAGTCACAATAGACTTCTTTCAACATAATGATGTCACATTGTTACCATGGCCACCAAGATCTCCCGACTTATCCCCAATTGAGCACGTGTGGGATATGATGGGTAGGAGATTGCTCAATTTGCAACGTCCTCCTCAGACTCTAGAAGCACTTCGAGAGGAGTTGGTGGTTGCCTGGAATGAGATACCACAGAAGGACATTGACCACCTGATCAGAAGCATGCCTAGGCGCGTTGGAGAATGCGTAGCACATCAGGGTGCATCCACACATTATTAAAGGTCAAAGGGCTTTAAAGCAGTGCAAGCATTTTGAAATTTTTATCATTTACTTATTATGCTTCATTAAGTACTTATACAAAATTTTATTAAAATAAAACCATTTAAACTGGGTGTTCGGATTTATATGTCACTTAGTATACTAGAGGATATGGCGCACCAAACAGTTACCCTTGGACTATGAAGCTGTTGTTGATGTTTCTCTTTTGGATTCGTTGGTGCCCAATATCTGCAATTTTGCTTGTTCACATAACCGTCTAAGGGAAAATGGACCTCGCAACTGAAAACAACGATCTCGAGTCTGCGCTGCGTAGGAAAAAGGTTCAACATCCGTTCGGCACAAGATTTCCGTAATAGGTAATCACTTTCCTTTAAAGCATGGACTGATTGGATTTTATAAGGGTGAAACCCCATTTTTTTCTTCATTGTGGCATGCAGCGTTGACCTAGGGTTCCCAAAGTAGCGGAATGCTTCTGTATAGAACGCCGAGAATTTTCAGTGACCGAATCACTTACTCGACGCACATTGCCTCCGGTTGATACAGTAGGTGCGGGGCCAGGAGTGGGTTTCACAGAACCTCTTAATCCACTTTTCCAATAGGTTCTTAGTTGAGGCGTTTCTTGGTCGGTGAATGTTGTATCGTGTATAAAATTTCGATAGCAAAAGCACGATGCGCTCCGGTCCAACGTTCCATTGTGACTATTTAGCCCTCACGCCGAACGCGTCGATCAAGATCTCTCCCCACTTCCTCCCGTATAAGGTTGCCGCGTAATTCAAATTTGAAATGTGAACTTTCCTACTAAACACCCTATACCTTTTGAATGTCTTACAAATGTGGTTCATTTATTATAGGAAGGATTGGAAAGAAAATCAAAAACGTTCCAAATATGAATAATGTCAAGATATGGTTTCAATTCCAAAATAATATTGTAGCTACTGAATTCCTCAGGCAAAAATGTATACCTGTAGGTGTTACAAGACTTTCAAAGTCTCGAATATTAGAAAAAACGTCTGAAAATACCGCCAAAATAACGATCCTCTCTCAAAAAAAGTTTAAGCTTCTCAATTGTTTTTTTGTGATGCGTTAGGTTAGTAAATCAATTTTGAGAAGAAAGTGGCCTTTCAAAGACGCAAATATCTTAACCTTGATGTACCTTGGGTTTATGAAAACACTAGCACTCGGTGCATCCCTACTATTAATCCTAACAAGACTTTTTAAATGCGCGAAATATCTTAGGACAATGTTCATAATACCTAGAGATGCTAAAAGATCGGCAACAGCCAGCCATATTATGATCCTTCGTCCTCTTAGTGCAGAACATGAGAACCATCTATGATTGTTCGAAAATTCTTCTCTGGGTAAAATCTGAAAATATTAATGCATAAGTCCATGCTGGCATGCCACCGCATTTTCCCGGCTGATGACATTAATAATTAATACAATTATTGTAAGCTGGTAGCCGGCATAACACTGGTCCAAAAATGACACGATATGAAATATTTTTTGTTTATTAAAACCAAAACTTCCAAGATATAAACCACACATTATTCAAACGTTCATAAATACCATATTATTTATTCTATCCAAAAAATCATATGTACCTATGACAGATCCTTAATAAGCAAAAAGGGCGAGGAGGATGTCATTTTAGCATATCAAAGAATTATTGCAGTTCAAATTCTTGATACAAAATGTCCAGTTCGTGAGAGATGAGGCAACGCAGAGGAAAGCAACTATACAAGTTTGTTTGCCAATGCAAACAAAAAAGATAAACATTGATTTACCTGATAGATAGCACCCAAAATCCCCATCGCAGATGAAAAAATGCAGACACAGTTGTATGTGTCCGTATTGAACTCATCCATTATGGTTAGAGCTACATCTGTACCATTTGCTGGGTGGCAGCAAAACGTTTGAATTGTTGGATCTGCCATTCTAAAATCAAATCCATTCCTCTTTGCCGCAAGAAGTCGTACGTGAAAAAAGATGCCCCTCAAGTTTTTTTTATGCGGAAATGATGCGGTTTGCACTACATGGTTCTGGCATTGAGGAGATGATGCTAGAAAATATATCGAATCAGACCAATGTTACTGAGTTACTGTGTGAACTTTTTTCGTAACGTAACATGCGGTTATCTTATACACTTGAATGTAATTTGATAACGTTGGTCGATACTACGATACAAAGAAGACCTAGATTTCTTCACGAATTCTGTGGGGATTAGGATAGGAAACAACTTAAAATTAATAAGTCGGCTAATATTGCTCATAAAGTTCATATCAATACTAATATGTGTTTAAATTGTTTAATTATGCAAAAGTTGTTTAATAATCTTGAAATCGTGTTATCTTTGTTATAGAATCATCTGCACGTAGCCAGAAAATTGTATCATGTGCATCATGTGTTGCATAAGATTAATCGTGTTGTGAAAAATTACGTGTCATTTGTCACTGTCAAAGTACTGAATAGCAGACAGAAAAGTGAAAACAATAGCAACTTTTTCTCTTATATTTGTGATTTCTGTTAAAAATTGTTGATCAACTAAAATCCTAGCTATGTCGAAGCCAGGATCCTCAAGTGAACCCGAGTCGCAGGCTCAAACAGCCCAGAAGAACTGGGAAATGGCCAATAATGTAGAAGTGGTGAGCTCGGTGGACGAAATCTATCGTTACGACAAAAAACAGCAACAGGATATTCTAGCTGCTAAACCATGGGAGAAAGAGTATGTTCACGTCGTCATAAAGTTATGCATACACTAAGCAAAATTGTCGTTTTAGTCCTCACTTCTTCAAAGACATAAAGATATCAGCGTTGGCTCTACTAAAGATGGTGATGCATGCAAGATCCGGTGGAACTCTGGAAGTCATGGGGTTGATTTTGGGCAAAGTTGATGGGAACACAATGTATGTCATGGACTCTTTTGCCCTTCCAGTTGAAGGAACAGAGACTAGAGTGAATGCCCAGGCACAGGCTTATGAATATATGAGTTCTTACATTGAAGCAGCGAAACTGGTAAACAAAGCAATAAAACGTGATACTAATTTATAAACATTGAAATACCTCAAATAGTAACCTGATCTTTAAAACAGCTGATAAAAGTCCATTGTTTCCATTCAGCTTCTGAAAATGCCATAAACATAATACAGGCTGTCAACACTGCAGATGTATAAGTATTCAGAGATTAGTAAATGTCTAGCTTTTACAGATTCCAAAACACACAGTGTGAAACAAATCTAAAAACAGGTAGCTCCCTACATAGCAGATATGCCAATTGAGATGAATGTGTGAGGAAGGTTTTACTGTGACCAAACAACAAGCATGAAAAGATCTATAGATAAACTGACTCTTCAAATGGCAAGCTTGATTTAATTCACTTACAACAAGTTCTATATAATAACAATAATCTTTATTTACAAATACAAATGCTATACAACAGCTGAATACCACTTGTCATACAAATAGTATCAACCAAACAAAATTAAGGTTAAAATCTTGCTTCAAAGCATATTCAAATCTGTCAAAACTCTAGTATGGTTACTTGAAGGCTCATTAACTAACATTCGCTTATTTTTAAACAGATATATGAGGCATTCTTGAATTAACACTCCAAAAACTGTTAATATACCGAATTGCTTGATTTGCCTCTACATGATTCATTCGACTTCAAACCTAAAATATTTCTCAATATTCTCTTTTGTATTAAAAAAATTCCATCAGTCACTACAGCTTCCAAATAAAAATAAAATAATTCCATACCTTAATCTAGATTCAAAATTTGAGTGATACACAACTTTCAATGTTTTTCTATCCAAATATTTAGCAATAATTCTTATAGAATAACATATGTATCTTATATGATTGTCCCACCTGAAGTAGCTATCTAATTAAAGACTAAGAAATCTAGTATTGTCAGACACTGTTATTGTTGTACCATTAAGACAAATTGAATTATGAAAATTTGCTCTACAGTGAGTAGTTCGAAAAAACATAGCCCAAGTCTTAGTTCTATTAAGATCTTAAGACTCCACAGTGCCCTCATTTGCCCCTAAGTAAACCGTACACACATAGTTCATTAATTTTTTTTTGTTACAACCTAGAATCTCAGGTCTATGAAAGTAATGGAGAGAAGTTCATACATTTTTTTAATGAAAACTGTAACATGGCTTGCAATAAAATTACTGTAGTTATTGCATAAGTTGTCTGTTTTTTGGGCTGCAAACAGTTTGAATGAAAGCAGTGATTTTTTGTCTAAAAAATTTTTTTAAGAATTTTGTAATATTCCTCTACATTAAACCCTTCCATTTGTAGTCTAATATTAATTCTTATAACCATATTAATAGATAGCCTTAGCTGATTTTTTTTAAATTACCACAAATATTTAGGAAAAAGAGCCTATTTATTTTTACTTCTTTTGTTTATTAAAAAATTGAGGGTTGCCTGCAAATATGTAAAAAAGTGGCCATAGATTCAACTTTTGTAAAAAAATTTGAACATGTCTGGATTTACCCAGATAGATTACTTTTTATTTGAATGTGCATGGTCTGCCTTGTGTTAAGACTACTTTTTCTACTTATGCCTTAAGATCTTTTCTTATATTTTCTTATGTTATCTTATATTTTAAGGTTGGAAGACAAGAAAATGCAATAGGGTGGTATCACAGCCATCCTGGCTATGGCTGTTGGCTATCAGGAATTGATGTCAGTACACAAATGCTTAATCAAAACTTTCAAGAGCCATTTGTTGCTATTGTTATTGACCCAGTCAGAACAATATCTGCAGGAAAAGTATGTTTAGGAGCTTTTAGGACCTATCCTAAAGTAAGTATGTTTAAATGCAGGATATATCCTGCAATATTCGTTTTTTTGCAGATGAATCACAATTTTATTTCAGGCTTGATCAATACTGTTGAAATTCAGAACAGATTTGAAATCTATTGAAACTTATGCCACTGAACATAATATTCAGTTAAATCATCTAAATCTATATTAATTGTTGCTCCTAAAGGACTAAGGCCCGTATCGTCAGTCATCCCTACAATTGTATGGCGCGTTTATGGCCTCCTTGATTGTCATACTGCTTTCTCTCCTTCAAAAATTTCTAGATTACACTTGTCCCGTCAGCGTCAGCGCTCTCCTATTGTATATGTTTTCTTTTTAAATTGTAGGAAATTTCAGGCTGATAAAACATGATATAACTCAAAAGCAAGCACAATTTGATGCAAATAGATGTTTGTGACATAACCTTAAAATAGAGCGCTGACACGGAGAAGTAGAAAACTATGACAATCAAGGAGGCCACAAAGGCGCCCTACAATTGTAGGGACGACTGACGATACGGGCCTAAGAAATCATATTAAAACTAACATTAATATAAGATTGACTGGCAAAGTTATTGAAATTGAGGAATTAGCCAAAAATGTAGTTTTTTTAACAATACCTGTTTCTCTTAAAATATATGTCGATAACATTATTGATATGATTCTCAGTTCTTTTTAACCCATAACTTGAAAATGGTGCAATAAACGCACGTAAAGTGCAATATTTATCATCATTTTGATGGTACATTTTTGTCGTCATTGTAGGGATATAAACCAGCAAATGAGGAACCCTCAGAGTATCAGACAATTCCTTTAAACAAAATTGAAGATTTTGGTGTTCACTGTAAACAGTACTATTCCTTGGAGGTTTCCTATTTTAAGTCGGCTTTGGATAGAAGGCTGCTCGACTCCCTATGGAATAAATACTGGGTGAACACTCTCAGTTCATCTAGTCTACTTACCAATGCTGACTATACTACTGGGCAGATTTTCGACCTTTCTGAGAAGTTGGAGCAGTCTGAAGCTGCAATTGGTAAATTTTATACACTTTCAGTGAAAATTAGAAATTAAGTATCGACAGTTGTGCATGCAGAATCAATGTTGCATGAACAAGGTTCTTTTGAGCTCTCTTTTACAAAATCAGAATTCTTTCACGTTGCTCAACACCCTTGTTATGTACTCTTTATTCTTGAACATCTGGGTATAGCATGTTCAATTCGTTGCTGCTAGAGGCAATGTTCCAGGCAGAGACATCGACAGAAGACCAGGACCAGCAACTGAGCCTCAGATCATGACATGAACATCCCTGCCAAAAATAGTTCAGCTTATTTTCCACTGAACAAGAAATTAGTAATGAAAGTATATAGCTTCATCCATAACATATTTTTATTTGAGGTTTCGCCAATATGAGTGGTTGAAATTGTCAAATAAAAATATTTTACGACGGCCTAAGAACCCAAAAACCAACCAAATAACACTGAATGATGGCCGCGAAAGCCATTCGCATTTCATTCAATCATAACCTCAAAAAAAACTGACAGGTGCTAGGTAGTTGCAACAATGGGCACGCAAAGGCAACGCAATCGAAGTCGAAATCGAGTTTCTTTTGGTGTGAATAGTCCCTAACAGATTTTCTGTATCAATGCTATTCTGTTAGTCCCAGAACTCGCTCTTCTGTTGCTGTTTCCAGTGGAAATAAATAGCTATAGGATGGCATACATGTTTTGGAAATCTCTTTTGTTTCCATAAAGTTATAAATAACACTTTTCACCGGTGCTTTTCGACTTAGCACTTCTATTTCAAGCTTTGTGTATTAGCATCTTCAGGAAAACTACAAAATTACATATAAGTGATGAATAATTATGCGCGTTTCTGTGGGTTTTTCATTACAATGCATAATTATCGCTTGCTTATACAGGGAAAACTAAACTTGTCTAACGACTTCAGTTCAATGTGTACAAGAGAAGCGCGTGTATCAACACATCTTAGAAAGAGATAAAAGTCGGCAGAAGAGCTAAGCAACGTGGCGATGAGCTTCGATATCCAGCTGGCCTCTATCCCTTTCTAACATATCTGTCTATACAAACTCAAGCCGTCAGACCAATTTGGATTTCAATGTATGTATGTTATGTATGTTTATAGTTTTCCTGAAAATGCTAATAAACAGTGGCGCAAAGTTGAAATAGAAAAAAGATCTTGCTCATTTGACCAATCGTCGTAGCACCCGCGAAAAATGCGATTTATAATTTCATGAAAACAGAAGTTATTTTTAAAACCTGTATGTCATCCAGTAGCTATTTAAATTTCAAGGCCTTACGCAGAATTTTACACGATTCAGTTTAGTAACAAAAGATAACGTATACCCTATTTGACCAGTATCCATCACGCTTTGACGTCTACTAGGTGAACATCTGATCAGCAAGTGACAATCTGCAATGTCGGCAATAATGAATCGGGTATAAATCTAGTAAAACTTGTTTGGGGAGTTTTGTTTTTTGTATGCAAATGAACTTTTCTAAATAAAAGAGCTTTTAGCAACTACAAAATGAATCTGTAGCGTACAAAAAACCAAAACAAAATACGGCTCTGTCTACCTGGCGTTGACGGATCCATCAGAATTATGTGTCCTGTGCCGATATGGGGAATTTTGAGATATTACTAGATAATCGGCTGTCATTCTACCGTGATAGATATTCGTGAAATGGGGTATGCTTGCAATTCAATTTTTTCTAACCTCGAATTGTCTATATGACCAATCAGCGTTGTCAGTCATAATCTATTGACTTTTTCACTGGTATCCATAAAGGACATAATTCTGACGGATCCGTCAACCCCAGATAGACAGAGACGTATTTTGTTTTGTTTTATTTGTACTGCTTACAAATTCTTTTTAAAAGTTAATTTGCATATAAAAAAACGCTACAAGCAAGTTTTATTAGCTGTTCACCTCAGTAGACGTCAAAACGTGATGAATACTCGTGAAATAGGGTTTATATAGCCTCCCCTTAACCACTTTTTTTAACTAGGTCGTGGAGGGTTTATAGTCGGCGGTGCAGATCCCCACGAAAAGAGGACAGAAGACAAACTACTCAAAGCCACAAAAGACAGTTGCAAAACTACTATTGAGATCATCCATGGATTGATGGCCCAGATGATCAAAGATAGGCTTTTTAATAGTGTTGCTCCAAATAGCGTCACTTCCAAGTGATTGGATCCCTAACGATAGGGTTGATGAAGATTATGTATTTTGATGTGTATTTTTTTTTCAATATGATGAACTTTGTATCTATAAATAAAATAAGTATAAAATCCTATCTCTTACATCTTTAGTAATAGCTTATTTGGAACTCTAGTCGAGTATGCTATTTTGAAACATGTTGGATATCGCCTTGACGAGAAAACACTGTAATGTGATATATTTGAAATAAAACAAATAACTGGCAACCAAATCGTATATTTTACAATATAAAAAATTTCTTAAAAAATATCTTTACAAGTTAACAGCCACATGTCTTGAACAACTGCTTGTTTCGTGTACAACAATCGATCAATCGGAATGATCTGGAATTAAAAGAAGCAAATAAATACAATTTGTAATATAACCGAAAATTGTCCTATGGGTCACTCTTTTTTTGCTAATCTTTTCGCTCGTTTTTTCTGACCTGCTGGTTTTCCATAAAGGAACAGTAGGAACAGCTGGATGGAACACAGCGTGAAGCCGACTCCATTTTGGAACTGAAACAACAAAAAATATTTCATATTCCTGATGCAAAAAAAACATAGAATCTTCTAGTAGGATTTTATAGACGACATTGACGGTATCTCCAAATGAATTGACATCGACCCTCACCACTTTCAGTTGCTCCATTTCATTAGAACAGACCACATAAGAAAAGTAGTCGCTCGTTGTTTTTACTGCATAATTCATTTTTGATATATTTCAGGTATCTAATACTTCAAGGTAAGCGAGCTACTATGCGTATGTACCCTACTATTGTATACTTACTATGATGAATGCATTCTTGATGACAAGACCATACAACAACCATAGAAACGTCACTAGTGCGGCCATTACAGTTAGAGAAAAAATAATCGACGACGCATCCTTTTTCTCGATAATGTTTCTCTGAAAATGAAGTAAAAATTTAGTCTTCGCAATAATTGTGAATTTGGAGGTTGAGTCTTTGGTGACGAGTGAAAAGCGAAACGGCGAGGGTCAACAGTTCACGCGATCACGATTCAGTTTATTTCAAGAAGCCGACCAAGAAGGATCTTCCGATTGATAATTGTGCTTAGAGTTCGGAGTAAAATCTGATATACAAGGTGGACCAGAAAGACGTACGAATTTCAAAACCTCATTGCTCGTGACACGGACACAGGTAGTGGGGATAAGTATCTTGGTGATCGGAAATTCGGTCGACAGGAGCGTGTCACCGGTGAGAAGCGTGCGTTCTGTGTTAAGGCTTTTCACAAAAATGGAGATTCGTCCACTATTGCTCTGAGTTAAGTTTATATGATCTAAATCAATATCCTAGTGAAAGTGTGATCAGATCGTGGGTCAAAGAGTTCAAGTCCACGGGTTCGACACTGAATCAGCAACCTGCGGTTACATACATACCTTACATTGCAAATGCGGATTACGATCTGCCTCGATCTCGACTGAAAATCCAACGTGATTGATACCGAGCGTGGGCGGTCACTAGCCTCTCTCCCGATGACATCAGAGGCAAACTCACGAAACCTGATTCAGACGGAAGCAATTCCACGAATGGGAGGATCAGATAGCCTGTCATGCATTAAGGTGCACGCCCATCGAGATGAAGGGAAACAATTTGCGCCTCGCGGAAATAACAATAAATAATGTTCGACGCAGTAGGAGTGAGTCAAACATTGTCGAGTGACAATGTCGCGCGCCTTCCGCTCAATGAGCGCCCTTGACATTATATGGTATTATATAAGTGCTCACTTATGTTTTGGAGTAAGAAATCGGGGACCAACAGATCATTGAAAAAAGTAACTCGAATGTTATTTATCTGTGGCTCTGGATATACACTGTACTTTATGATACATTTCTCTTAAGCTAACTTGTCAAGATAGCATCGAACCACGAAGACTAGCGATAGGAGGTTAAACTACTAAGTGTATGATGTATGAAGCCAATCCTTTCGCTAAGGGTGATTTTTCTCTCGAAAATGTAGTGGACATATTGAACATGACATCTGCGCATTGAAAAATATGATATAACCTGCCGCAATCTCTATGAGCATTTCACTTACGTTTCGCCATGCTTTGTAGGTTTATAAGCGCCGTTTAAATGGTCCGTATAATCATACGATTGAAAATGATCCGTTTTTACAACTTCTCAACAACATTCTGTATTGGTATTCAACCACTTACCACATCTAGTAGTGGTGCTCCAAGCAACATTAGCATGAGTATTGTGACGACCATTCCATATCTGAACTCGACTTTATCAGCACTCTCCACATGGGCATATCCAATAACCACAGAAACAATAGCTACAGCTATTCCAAGTGGTCTGAGAACTTCATTGTACTTGTCTTTAGAGTAATGGTAATATACACCAATATATGCCAAATTCAGTATGATACCTACAGTGTTCACTTGCAGCATAGCGGTGTCGTTTAGGATCAAGCCATGCTTCAATACCATAGCACCCCTAAAAAAATGGCGTCAAGTAGATTCACATAATGTAGCACGACGATCGGGCAACGTAATAATGATTAACCTCGCCGCTCGCTAGCCACTGCAGTCAGACCAAGATGCAGGTACGAGGTCTGTAAATTAAGTGATGAGACCGGCAACGCAGCGTTCGATCTGACAACACTAGAGGCACCGGGCTTGGAAGAGAGACAGGTTTTTCAGTGGTTTAAGACATTTTCAGAAGGGAGAAGGTCGATTGAAGATGAACCACGATAAAAATATCGACAGATATTAGATAGATATCAGAATGATCCGGGAAGAGTTAAATTTGACTGACACCACCCTTCATCAGATCAAGAACAACTGGGAATTGCATCACGATAATGCTCCTTGTGTCACAGCAATGTTAATAAACGAGTTTTTAACCGATCATGTGGCTCCTCAGCCTCCTTAATCGCTCTACTTGAAGTCTCGTGACTTTTTTCTCTTCCCGAAGTTGAAAAATCAACGCAAGGGAACTCATTTTGGGACAGTCGAAAACATACTGTCCAGGTGCTATGAGGAGTGGAAGAACCGTCTCCAGCGCTGCGCTCAGAATATAAAATTGTAACTATATTTGAATCACTACTTAATTTACAGACCGAGAGAAATGTATAAATAATAATAAAAATAATAGCTTTTATTTACCCTGGGGGGTGTCAGCTGAAAGCTGCTTTTCATAGCAACCAGCCAAACAAAATTAAAATACAAACTTTGAGGAAATTCACAATGTGAATATACAGGGTGGCGCATCGAAAACGAAACAGGCGCATTTACTGGCAGCTCAGTTTTTTTTTAAAACGCTCAGACCCGTCGATTTTGTTTTCGAGGGGGACACAAGTTTGGCAATAATCAGTTCAGTAGTTTTGAAGATTTATTGATTTAAAGCTTAAATAAAACTAATACATCATCATTAGTGGAGATCAATCCATTTGACAGCAAAGTAATTTAAAAATGAAGAAAGAACTGACCCGTTAGGCAAGTAAATGTTGAAAATGGCCACCATGACTCTCCATGCAATAATAAAGACTTTGCTCAAAACACACATTTTGCAATATTTGAGGAGTAATTTGAAGGCACTCATTCACAATTCCTTGTCGCAGGTCTTATAATGATGTTGGCCGAGTAGCATAGATTTTGCTTTTTAAATGACCCCACATAAAGAAATCCAATGGTGATAAATCTGGCGATCTTGGGAGCCATTCAATGGCACCTCTTCTACCAATCCATCGATCTGGAAACGTCTGATCTAAATATTTTCGAACTCGTAATGCGTAATGTGGTGGGGCACCATCCTGTTGGAACATCAACCTATTCGCAATGTACCGCCGATCATTCTGATTTTCAATTATGGCTGTTAATGCAGGATCTATGGCGTCTTCCAATAATTCCAAATACACTTCACCAGTCAAATTTCCAGGTAAGAAAAAAGGACCAACTAAATGATCGCCAAAAATACCAGCCCAAACATTAAATTTTTGTAGCTGCTGTATATGAACCTCATGATAAATTCTGGGATTAGAATCGGACCAATATCGCAGATATGACGATTTACTACGCCATTTAAGAAAAAGGAACATTCGTCGAAAAAGCAAGTGTTGAATAGAAAATGTTCATCGTTTATAATTCGTTCACTCATATCTTCACAAAATTGTAATCGCCGATCAAAATCGTCTTCATTAAGATAAATTTTATACGGATGAAAACGACGGGCCTTCAGAATCCGTTGGACAGTACGTCCACTAACTCCACACACAGTCTCCAATTTGCGGGTACTTAACGTAGGATCTCAATAAACTTGTCCTAAAACCCCCACTTCTTCGTTCCTTATGGGATCTTCAATGTTGCGTTTTTTATTGGCGACTGACCCAGTTTCCCGAAATTTAGCTACGAGTTCTAGAACATATTTTCGATGCACGTTACTGTTCTCATGTCGCTCATTAAATATTTCTGCTGTTATATTAGCGCAATGATTATTTCCGAAAAATATTTCGATAATTTCAACTCTTTCTGCTGTGGAATATAGCATGGTTAATTTATGTAATAAAGCGTTACAAGTTATTTTAGCAACAAAGTTTGTTAACTATGTGCTAAATTCCTATTTAAAATAAGTACCAGATCTTTCCTTATCTTTCTTCAAGAAATAACTTTTTTGCCACAAAAAAACGCTCCAATAGCTATTTTCAACAACAAAAACAAACCATGGGCGTAGTGAAGAAAAGCATTTACTTATTAAGTAAATTGTTTTAGTCAAATTTCTTCTGAAAGTTGTACAAACTAATCTGATGTACCTATTAAAGTCTACTTTAAGGTTTAAATCAACAAATCTTCAAAACTATTGAACTGAAGCTCATGTATTTTCCATTTAAGATTTTAGGGTTGTGTGTTGTGTCACACGTGTTAACGTGATTTTTTGCCAAACTTGTGGCCCCCTCGGAAACAAAATCGACGGATCCGAGCGTTTTTCCAAAAAAAATCTGAGCTGCCAGTAAATGCGTCTGTTTCGTTTTCGATGCTCCACCCTGTATAAATAATAATAATAAACCTATTAAGAGTAACTCACAGCTAACACCAAGATGCTAAAATATACATGTGGAGATTGAGAATAAGTATACAGTTGTGATGAAGAACAACAAAGAATAAAAATAGGGAAAAGTTTAATTCGACCCAAAAAATTAGATATAGTCACAGCTAGCAGATACGTTATTTATTACACAAGTTAAAAACTAGACAATATAAAGAATTATGACATATTTTCAAAAACAACTTTCACTTAAAATGTGCCACTAGTAAAACTTTAAAGCTGACAGGGAGCTTATTATAGAGATATGGTGCAGCAAAAGAGAAACTCTTAGTAAATAGGGTGGTTCTATGATAGGGCGTGTTAAGGGTGTAACCAACGAAGCGGAGGATTGCCGCATGATGTTGACTTCTCAAAGATAGTTTATTATTTAAATATGTAGGGCATTTGGTCAATAAAATGCTATGAACCAAGCACAAAGTGTGAACCAACCACCTCTGCCTTAAAGTCACAAAATTGATATAAACCTTCCAGGGACACCCCTCCACCTCCCCCCCATGGCCTCAACAATCCCAAATTTTTAACTGCTTCAAAAAATTCTGAAAATGATCATAAGCCTCTGCGACGTCGAAAAACCAAGTACGAACGATTGTTGTTTTTCGTTTTCTTTTTCCCTAGCTCCGCTAAGCATGGACCGATTTTCAAAAACCACAATTCTTTTTCGTCCTTGGCACAATAGCAACCTTGTCTGAAAATTTCGTCAAAATACTTTCCCTGTTATAGATGAACCAAGGATTAGCGGACATACAGACGGTCGGCACTTTTACTTACTTATGGAAGAACTTCATCTAATAGCTAAGTACTCTATCATAAAATATCCATTCCATATCCAACTGAGTTATTAGCTATGAAACAGGGATCTGCCTGATCAAATACTGACAACAAGAGCATAACAAAATTTCCCCAATGGATTACTAGATTATCAGTGAAAGGGTGTAAAATAATAAAACTGATTTTCAGCTATTTAAAAAAATGGTGTTCATTAGATTGACTTTGCACTCTTATTAAGCTCAATAAGTCTGTTTGGAATTTTGATAAATAATTTGAATGTAGTGTAGTACAACAGTTAATCTTCGAAATATGAGATGAAAGACATAGCACTGGAGACTTAGCAGATGTTAGAAAATATTAAATTTTTAAGAGATTCAAATACATTACATTATTATTACAATTGTGAATTATTGATAATTGGCTCTTAGCTAGGGTAAATGTTAATACCCTGTATTTATTATCTTTTCAAGATTTTTTAAGGCCAATGTATATTTTTTGTAACCGGAAATAAAAGCTATTATTATTAATCATGCACAACCAAATTTTGGGAGTGGGGATAAATTACTTGGAGATCTCAGTAAGCCTTTTGCTAAACTTTATCTCACTGATGTGCATTAATATACAGGGTTATCCAAATTAAGTGTCCACCATTAGTAACTTTGTTATTAGTGAAAATACAAAGTTGTTTGAATTAGTAAACTAGTAGCATTTTTAACGCTGGTAAAAATGAGAAATAAAAAAAAACAATTGAGAGTCGTTATTTTGATTTTTTTCAGTAAAATAACATTTTTTTAAATGGAAACCCCTGTATATTATATTTTTTTCTGTTAAAGCATCAAATTTTAAACAAAAAAGCTTACAATAACTTTTCTCCTAGGTTACAAATTGTTGAAGTTATGGCCTCCAATCTGAAACAATTAAATTGTATCGACAAACTTTATTTTCAACACCAACTTATAATCTTACAAAATACAATAACAATTTTTTTTAAAGAAGATGCTCGAAAACACCACCTTGTTCTTCAATACATTTTTGGGCACGTTTTTCAACTGCTCGAACTGTCTTAAGTATGGTCCTACCATCTATCTGGGTTATCTTTTCCCTAACTGCAGTCTTTAACGCGTCAAGGTTATCGTACCTTCGCTTGTAAATTTGGTTCTTTAAGTAACCCCACAAGAAGTAATCAAGTGGGTTTAGATCTGGTGATCTGGGAGGCCACTGTATTGGGCCATTTGTTCCTATCCATTGATCATTAAAAGTAGTACTTAGAAAATGATAAGTACCTCTGGATTTGTGGGCAGGTGCGCCATCTTGCTGAAAATGCAGATGATGTCTACTTATAAGATCCAATTCGTCTAAGAAATTAGTCAGAATTTCTGACATAAATTCCACATACCTTTCACCAGTTAGGGTTCCCTCATAAAAGAACAGGCCAACAATTTTTGAACCAATTATACCGCACCAAACGTTGAAACTGAAACGGACTTGTGGGCCTCTTGGATGTACTAACAAAAGATTTTCTCTTGACCAATAATGGTGGTTTTTTCTATTAAACATTCCAGAATTTGAAAAATTTGATTCATCTGTCCATAAAAGGTAACGAAAGTTATTTACATTTTGGCGACAGAAGCTAAGATACCAATGGCAAAAAACAAGTCTTCTCTCTGGATCCCCTGCCAAAAGCGTTTGAACTGGTCGGTACTTATACGGAATAAATTTGTATTTTTTTAAAATCCTTTGAACAGTACCATAACTGAAATTAGAGTCCTTGAGAATATCTGCTATTGAATTCTCACGATAAGCTTCAAAATATCCAATAACTGCAATTTCGGTGGCCTCGCTTATTATGAATTCTTTTTTTGCCCTTGTTTTAGCAAAAACATTTTCGTTGCCCCTAAATTTTCGATAAAGTCTCAGAAAATATCGTTCATACGGTTGAATGCGAGCGGGATATAATTCACTGTAGTATTCTCTTGCTCTCAAGGAGGATTTTCTGCACACTAAATAGCATTCTAACATATCACACTTTTCTTCATGGGAGAACATTTTTCTTTAAATTAATGACACAATAAAGCTTATAAACAAGTATTTACACTAATGTTTGACATTATTTGATTTTATCATTGTTTTCCAAAGCCTTCTAGTTGCGAGTATGTCCAGTTTAACAATTTGTCGCTTATCTTAATGCTGTCAAATCGCGAACGCCATGTTGTTTTCATAGCCGTCTTAATATTATAATACTGCAAATAATTAAAAATATTTATCGTTATTTTGACTTTATTTTTGACTTTAGCGGAAAAGTCATTATGAACTTTTTTGTTTAAAATTTGATGCTTTAACAGAAATAAATATAATATACAGGGGTTTCCATTTAAAAAAATGTTACTTTACTGAAAAAAATCAAAATAACGACTCTCAATTGTTTTTTTTTATTTCTCATTTTTACCAGCGTTAAAAATGCTACTAGTTTGCTAATTTAAACAACTTTGTATTTTTACTAATAACAAAGTTACCAATGGTGGACACTTAATTTGGATAACCCTGTAGACATTTATTATTATATCTGTGTGCTTTCCAAATGCTGTGGAATTTTTAACTATAAAAATATCTGAATAAACAATTGTTACATCTTTGTGGTTATAAACAAAGCTCAAAATTCACCTAAAACCTAAATTAATCAATCAGACATGATTAAGTTACTTGAATGCTTGTAGATAATCATTATCATGTTTTATACTTACATTGCAATACCACCAATAAAGGGCATAGCAGGGGTTCCTTGAGTTGACTTTTTATTATAAATATCCCTGCATAGTAAGACTCCAGTGAACATATGAGCTATGGTGACAATACTGGCTACCTGTGCTACCACATCTGTATATGGTTCTAATGCATCTATTATATAAGACATCTTAGGTAGCAAATATCACAGATACTTTCTCTAATAAAACTGTAAAAAATTAATTTATCATAAATATTATAATTGAACCAATTGATTGTTTTTGATAACTAATATGGGTTATTGCTTAATTAAACTACATTTACACATTTTGATGAGGTAAGGATACTTAATAAGACATATTACATAATTTTGTTTTGATAACAAGGCTTTTGTTAATTGGACAAGAAAACATTATCTAGAACAATATTCTTTTATCTGATTATAGCAAAACATTTCCATTCAGACATATTCAAACAATAAAAAGGTCTATCTGATTAAACATGAATAAAGTGTTCTGATCAAAAGATAATGGCACTTTATAGTTTTCAACACAGGAAAAATATAGTTTAGAACTGGCTGATGGTGCCAAAATTAGTTTGAACTTGCAATTATGATTCTTATGGAATATAATGTCAAGAATTTTATATCCAAACTTAAAAACCATAGGTAATTTTCTTGATAGAGAAAACTGTATTTAAGCTTTAGAAAATTACATGACACACGCCTAACATGTTAGATATAATATTTAAAGCCATTGGGCATAATAGAATAAAAATGGAAAATAAAAGATCATTTTCTACTTATTTTCTTCTATTTAATATTGAATAATACTTAAGCTATACCATCTACTAGATATTCTTCTGCTTAGCTGAGAGTATCTGTATTATACCACATATATGTGTATCTAAGTTAATATATTAGAGGGTCATGTATGTATATTCCTTGTTGGGACTTACCAATGTATATGGCGATGTGTATGCACGTTCTGTTAAATCAGAAAAATTGCAGAGTATGCAGTACAATTATTATGAATTATAGCACTGGAGGGGACAATTCTTTAATTTAAATTAGATAGCTGAGGAGTTCATGAATCTCATTGTGAGAACTGGCACTGCGGATTATTTTCAAATGATAGCCAAGGACATCTGAAAGTGATAACGTCAAAAAAATTGAATTCAATGTCACGTTTTGTCATAAAAATAAAATCATTTTAAATTTGAAAGTTATTTCCACCAGAAATTTTGACGGATGTCCGGGCACGGTCGACGGCCCTAAAATTTATGACACTTCTAATTTTTCATTGAGGTTATTTGTCATAAAACAGCAACTTGCATAGATGGATTATTCACTAGATAGACACCAACAAACGCATAATAGCAGCATCGTGTGTGTGATAGTCAGTGGCGTAACCAAGTATATGTCACTCACTGTGAGCTGTTTTCCAGTGACCCTGTTCAGTAACTGGGAGTAACGCAGTAGTGCCAAGCACAAATACCGTTAGACTGCACGTTGTATTCTCATGCATTGTTTCTGACGCAGTTCGAGGGCGTATCACTCTCAAACCAAAAACCACTGGAAAGCAGCACTGGGAATACTAAATTTGCTTCTACAGGGATGCGTTCGTAAATTGTTACAAAGTGTACTTTGTACAACATTGTAACAATTTTAGCGTTCGTAGTTGCTTGACGTACCTCTGCCATGCGTTCGGAAATAAAACAAAGTAATCCTTTTGGAACGTAAAAGTGCGCTTTTCTTCTCGTGCTCTAAACCTTGGTGATAAAAGTGTTGTCACTGATCTCTCTTATGGTTCATTGTTAAATAAAATACAGTGGTATCAGTAAACGTGATTAGAAATTAGTCGGCTGTTATCAAGTGTCATTACCTGTAATAATTTGGGCGTTCTGAAAAAAAAGTTACACTGTATTCCAGAGTAAAATTTCATTTGTCAATTTACATATTCCTTTACTGTAGGGTATTAAATTACCAAGTGACTTACAAACGCACTCCAGTATATCGTTGCGGTTTTAGAAACGGTAAATAAGAAGAGGTTTTGAATTACTTTGCTGTCACATATCTACATAAATATTTGCTAAGAATAAATCATTCATAAACAGAACATGTTTGATTTGAAGTACATTATGTTGACTTTTACTCTCTGTGTGCGTGATAATTATTCGAGACTCGGGACCTGTCAATTCTTGGCAACTGGATGTTTTCGGCTTGTTTTGCATTGAGATTTAATAAAACAGAATGAAAGTACCTAAAATGATTGTGCGTATTAAACTAAGTTTAAGTAATTTGGGTACTTGAACAAATGTGATAACGCGTACGGGATTTCAAATAATTTAAACTTCCAATCTCAGACCTTACGGAAAGTGAAGAAATTAGTAATAGTACAGCATGTGAGACGACACGTTGAAGAGCTCAGGACAAACGGCACGGCTTTTATGTAAAAAACCTATAAAACTTCAAAAAGCACCAACGAAATGTCATCTTGCAGACTAGATAGTTCTTAGGGTGCAAATAGTTCATTCCACGTTTGATCGCTATGATCGCTGTGAGCGTCTATCTATGGAGGAGTGACTCAACTACACGCATTGTTGGCTGTAGAAAGCAAGTACGTACATATATCTTTTGTGAAGCCGAGTAGTCTGTCGTGTTTATCTCTGAAAAGATCTAAAAGAAAGTTGGTTGAATAGCAAGATCGTATCTGGATGATTATGTTTATTGGTCTGCATGTGTATAAAATCAGTGATATTTGCTATGTGAGAAAATTATTACTGAATATGTTGCCAATGAAGTATATCTATTAACTGTGCCTGACGGGTTATTTATATGTTGTCCTTTCTGAAGACAGGTTTATGTTCAAAGATATAAATTACGAATATTCCCGTTTTTTTGTGTTTTCCAAAACTTCAAGGAGCAATACGGGAAATCGCCTCCGCGCCCGCGTTGTGTGCAATTGAGTCACATCACAGAAAAATTTGGAATGACGCATCACACTTCAAACTTTTTCGCAGCGTTTTACATCTAGGCGCTGATTTGTATTTTCTATTGACATCGCAAAATAAATTTCTATACAATATAAATGACTGGAAATGAAAAATAATGTAATAACCTTTTCACTTTAATCACTATTCCTGTCTGTAGCATATTTTCTCATCTCTATCATTTTTAAATTCAGCAAATTTGCATATGTAATTTCCAAAGTGAATAAGAAGTGCATGCTTGACTAATTTCTAGCTTTGAATCTCAAGTAAGTGTATTTGAGACAAGAAACCAATGGATTTATCATCAACATATATTATTAACACACAAATCACTATGCACCTATGCTCTGCCGTTTCCTTCCAGCTATAGTATACAACTTACAGCTTAGACCTCCAATAATGACATCTCTGAAATAGATGTTACTTGACATCTCTGAAATCACACGTACAACTACAAAACGAGTTCACAACAAGTGTCCATCAGCTAGTGCTAAGTTAACATCTTATAATCAAAATCACGAAAGATGACTATTACGTCATACCATAAATTGTACTGAAGTAATCAATGGACATACGTCGATGATAAAATCACTATGTCATGAATTTATATTATGATTTTGCGAAGTTAGGTTATTTCACTGATTATTTTTATTTTCATTTTATTTCATGGTTTTGAGTGATACCGTAATAATAATTTTAGTGGGGAGATTTGTTTGAAAAAAAACAGTTATGTGTAGAATACCTTAAGACATGAACACCAAAGATCAATGTATTATTGGAAAACAACCTAACCTGCTTTAACACAACCTAACTATTCATCTCTCCAATATGATCAATCATGCAACATGAAAACATCGTCTTTATTTGTCGGATACATGCAAATTAGCAATACAGTTTGTTTAGTTGGTCTCTGTCTAACATATTTGAAACTTGAGTAAAAATATTCACGAATCGCTGTCGTTTGTCTTTGCTATAGACTGAAATGATGACGTAATCGTCATCTTTCGTGATTTCGACTTTATAGAAAAATCTACGTTATGTCAAAAAAAAACGACCTAATGTGACTTTTCATAGCCCTCCAGACTCACGGCGAGAAGTCTGGGCGAGACTTCTCGCCGTGAATTTGTGCGAGAAGCAAGAAGGTGTCTACACTCAGCGAATACTCTTCTGTTTTCTCACCCTATACACCCTTTGACTCGATCGAAAATACCGACACTAATCGGAACCGGAGAACAGGCGAGCGCGAGAGTGAAACGGGCGAGCAACAGATCACAGACAGACACAGACTCACCACATTGCCTCATTATAAATATGTATAACTGTTTGTTTCAAAACAAAAACTCCCCACTAAAATCATTATTAAGGTATCACTCAAAACCATAAAATAAAATACAATGAAATAACCTAACTTCGCAAAATCATAATATAAATTTGTTGTCATTAAGCTCCTGACATCGTGATTTTATCATTTACGTACGTCCATTGATTACTTCAGTACAATTTATGTTATAACGTAATAGTCATCTTTCGTGATTATGGCTATACTTTATGACCCATCAAAAAGTTACAAACTGTGTTCGAATTTAATTCAATTCTTACGTGAATGTTTGAACACACTTTAATGTAGGGGCTCAAGAGGGCCCAGGAATGGTTTGAGGGGATCCCGGGCTGCAATGCAGTTTCTGCCGCTCTCTAAATCCGCCAATGTTGACAGCGCTAGCGAAGATTACATTAGACTTGGACGCTTGCACCCTTTCGTGTATTCGGTGGACCCACCACTGAAGGACTCAAAAAAAGGAAAGATGTTTTCATTCTGTCATGACACTGGTCTCTGGCGGCATTAATTTGTTGTTTTGTGACCGGCTTTTGATTGGCGTACGCACGCGCAGAGTGAAGATGGCGGTCGTGAAGTAGAAATAATCTTTGGGTGGATGTTTACCTTTTTATTAGTGAAATATGTGAATTTTCAATAATTACAGTGCCGTTGAGTGAAAAAATAATTCAATAAATTATTTTAGAACCAATATATGGCTTCATAGCCACGGATTGCTCGTTTTTGGTGAAATATGTGAATTATTTTCCATACGTGATCTTCTGTGTGTCAATCATGGCCGCCTGGAAACCCCACGTAAATAGGCTACAGAAATAGTTTTTTCGAAAGATATACCTGAATTTTGAGTGTATTACGTGGATTTTCATATTCTGAATTATTAGAACAGTGCATTGTTATAGACATTAACTAGAAAATGGCAGAACCATCGAAGACTGGTGTACCAAGGTAATAATTTAGCTGTGTTTATGTTGTATAACATGAAAGAACCCTTGTAAACAAAATTAATTTTATAGAATTATGGTGTTTCGACCTACGTGGGAAGAATTTAAAGATTTCTCCAAGTGCATAAAACACATGGAATCTAAAGGGGCTCATAAAGCTGGATTGGCAAAGGTAATTTATTTTGTTTTAGGTATAATGTAGGTCAGTAGATGTATTAAGGTATAGAACTTCAAAAACTTGTTTTTTTTTTAAACATGGTGAAAGTTTGCTAAAGCTTCAAACTAGATCAACTTCCTGTGGCAAGCTATTTGAACTCAATTATAAAATTGATGACTCATTCACCCAATCATGAACTCATTAATAATAGGGGTTGCATGGATATAGGGGTTACATCCTGTTTATTTATAAAAAATATTGTATTTACTGTTAAAGATATATTATAATCCACTTTTACTACATGCATTCCTAGTGTATGATTTTAAAACATATTTTAGCTCCATTTTGCATTGAGTAAATAAGGTTTCATGCCTGATGCAATGATATCAAATATATAGGGGGTTATTGTAATGAGGCATCACAAAGTGCCATCTATTACCAGAATTGGCCACTAGCTAATATAGAGGGTTGTCAAAATAAAATCTGTATTACATTACTAACTATAATATTTAAGATATCTTGAAATATATTTGAAACTATAAAGCAAAATGTTACTGACAATAAAGGGTAGTTTTCATACAGATTTAAGGTTACATACATACATTATCAATTTAGAAAAATGTGATTTGACCTTCATTTTGTAGGCAAAGTTAGAACAGCACAAAATTAAAAATGTCAAAGGTTAATTTTCATACAAATATAGGGTTAAAAATACATTACCACCTTTGAAAAAAATTACATTTTTTTTTATGTCTGTTTTAATCAATCATATTGAAGGTTGTATCCAGGTTGACATCCTGTTTGAGAAACTTTACAACTTGTATATAATTTTCAGAATGACACAATTTACTCGGAAAACTAAGTTATAGTATATTCTGTCTGAAAATACCTACCTACCTATTAGCATCCTAAAAGACACTTAAAAGATTCTGCATCTGTGAGATAAGCAGACCACAATAAAATTTATAAATATATTTTGAAAAAATATTGTTTGACTCTGCTCTTGTCTCATTCAAGGCACAAGGATCTTTAATTCCTTTTTGACACCTGTTTAATTGTTGTTTGTTGTAGATTTATCTAGCATTAATGCTACAATATCAGTGTTACACAATATGCCACATAACATTTTATGTCTACATATTTTCTTTTCAAAATATTACTATGAATCCTGGTTTTCCATGAGTTATTTTTTCAATTTCCCTTTAAACATTCTCAAATTGGCACACATCTTGATATCATTACTTAATTTATCAAATTCATACAATCCTTTTTGAAATAATGTACATTTAAATTAAACTAATCAATGTCTGAAATTAAAATAGACATTAGAGAAGAAATATTTGAATCCTTTTCACAGTAAGTCATCTACAGGTAAAGGTCAATTGACACTGATGGTATGAATCTCCGTACATTCTGATCATATTCCATTTGCCTTAGATATTTATAAACATAATAGTAAGAATTCAGTTCTCATTACTTTAGCTTTTTTCTTCTGTAGGTAATTCCCCCACCAGAATGGGTTCCCAGAAAGGGTGGATATGATGTAGATAATCTTAGTGTTGTTATCCCAGCTCCCATCTGTCAAGTGGTCACAGGTAAACAGGGCCTATACCAACAGATCAACATTCAAAAGAAACAAATGACTGTAAAGCAGTATAAAGATTTGGCAAATTCTGAAAGATATGCTACTCCTAAACACTTTGATTACGAAGATCTTGAGAGGAAGTATTGGAAGAATATCACCTATGTTGCTCCCATTTATGGAGCTGATGTTTCTGGAAGTTTGACAGATGATGATGTTAATGTAAGAATTTGTCTCTAATATGTAGCTTCCTATGAAACAAACTCATAAAACGTATGAACCAAAAATAAACATGTATGGATCAAGTGTATTGAATTGAATTTGTTTAGTAACACATTTTTTCACTTATTAAGATTCACTATGATTTTTAAGGAATGGAACATAAATAGACTGGGAACCATTCTGGATTATGTAAATGAAGATTATGGCATTTCCATTGAAGGAGTAAATACTGCATATCTGTACTTTGGCATGTGGAAAACTACTTTTGCTTGGCACACTGAGGATATGGACCTGTATTCTATTAACTACTTACACTTTGGTGCTCCAAAAACATGGTAAGCATTAGTACTGTCATTGATCAGTGCATTATGCGCAAAAAAACATGCTTTGATGTTTCTAAAATCCATCTTGACCAAGTTCTCTGATTATTCAAAAATACATTTACTTATTTGTAAAACATAACATGGAAATGAAAAAAAAAATTTACTGTTTTATGCTTTCAAATATAGAAACTTGAATCACCTGTTTTCTATTTAGGTATTCCATTCCACCAGAGCATGGGAGAAGGTTAGAAAGGCTGGCAAATGGATTTTTTCCAGGTTCATATAAAACATGTCAGGCTTTTTTGAGGCATAAAATGACATTGATATCACCACAGATCCTGAAACAGTATTCCATACCATACAATAAGGTAAAAATACTTATCATTGTGAACTAATCATTGCCCTGTTAATAATAAACTTGTCTCAATGATTCATTATTATCAAATAAATACATTCCTCTAGCTCCATTAACTTGTCTATTAATGATTTATTTTTATGTAAAGAATCATTTGCTAGATTATAGTTTTTTATTGGTTGTGATTGTTGATTGTGAGTTTGATCAGTTTTTATGTTTATGTGTAATTATGGTTATCTTTCTATTATAGCTAAATGTCTCATAATTTTCAGATTACACAAGAAGCTGGGGAAATAATGATAACATTTCCATATGGATATCATGCAGGTATATATTTTTAAACAAGAATATTAATTTTGAGCTCAGAAGCCTTATGACATGAAATTCGGTTCTGATGTAGTCTTTATTTTCAGGTTTCAACCATGGCTTCAACTGTGCAGAATCTACAAACTTTGCTCAAGAAAGGTGGGTAGAATATGGAAAAAGAGCATCACAATGCACATGTAGCAAAGATATGGTCAAGATTTCTATGGACACGTTTGTTAAGAGATTTCAACCTGATAGGTAAATATAACTTGAACTTAAACATAAAATCAATGATTGTGTATTCCACTCCCCCAATAATGCTATTAAAAAAGACAGGTTACTATTAATAGTTTATTCAAAGGAAACTCATTCGTGTATTTATTTCAGATATGAAAATTGGTTGAAAGGTGAAGATGTTGGCCCTCATCCAGAAGAACCAGATAGAAAAGTTGCAGCACCCTTGCCATTGCCCCAGGATATTCTGTGCAATAAAAATAATCTGACTTTGCCACAGAGCTATATGGAAGGTAAAAAGGTTAAGAAGGGCAAGATGGCAGCATTCAACCAGTAAGTATGCGACTAGGGTATTTTAATTCCTTATTTATAATTCTCTCATCTATACCACCTAGATGATGTTACTGTGTATATACGAGGCCGGTCCGATGAGTACTTAGCATACAAAAGAAAAACGTAAATTTTGTCCGCGGACACGGTCGCTGCCACACGCGGTCAAAACAGAACTGCGAGTCCGACTCGGCCGAAATTTTGAGAATAGCCGTCTTCTAGATTGCACTACACGATAGTAAACTTCTCTTGCGATAGTGGCGCTATCGGGCGACGACGCTAAGTACTTGTCGGGCCGCCCTCGTACACCCGTTAGTCAATGAAAATTCTGTATCTCATTTCTTCCCTTCTAAGATTCAATCTCACTGAATTTCCACCTGCTTTACAAATGGAACTGATGCAAGAAGACCAGATGGAATTTCCCACAGATGATATTCCTCCTGATGAGCAACAGTTGGAGGTTTTAGAAGATATTTGGCTCAAAGCTGGAGAAATTGGTAAGACAAACTTGCTAAAACATATCCATAATTGTTACATTACCACACAAACAACCATAAATGTGTATGAGTCCAGAGTCAGAAAAGTTCAGAACAACTGAATCATTAGTTTATTAATGAAAAATTGTTAGATCCAGTTTTTTTGAAACTATGCCGACCAAAACTTCACCTGAATAAATGCAAGGAAGTATTGCATGCAGTTATGTGAACTCTGTTTGCTCTTCTACTTTCAGAGGCAGAAGATGCGTCAGTTTGTGATGCAGGTTATAACATAAAGAAGAGCAGGAAGTACTTCCAGAAGAAGAAGAAAAAGAAGGATGAGAAGGACAAGGATAAAGAAAAAGAGAAAAAGAAGCGGAAGGCAGAAGACTCAGAAACTGGAATTAAGAGAGAGTATGACGATGAGCTTACTGGGCTTTATTCTGAATGTGATAGGAAAGATAAAAAGGTAAATGATTTACTCACACTTCATAGTAATTCATTTTTCAATCTTACCTGTCTATTTAATTTATATTGTTAATATGAAAATGTGCATTCTTTTTAGGTCTGTGGTAAAATTGTGAAACCAATAGAAGATGAACATTTTGAAGATGCTGCGGCTCACCTGATGAAGTCATTGCTTGCAGATGATTTGTTGATAAATAAAACTAAGGTGAAGAAAGAGAAAAACAGCGGCGAAAAGAAAATTAAAAAACGTGAGTATTAGCATTCCATTTTTCTCTCCAAATAAAATTGTACATCAGAAAATGCACCTTTATGCATAGAACATGTGTACCTGATTTCATAAAGATATTTACAATAGTATCATAGTTATTATAAAACAGATTTTTTTCTGAACGCTTTACTATCCTCTATCTCAAAGGTTAAGACATTTACAAAAATATGCTCATATGATTTTTTTTCCCTTTAAATGGGTTCAAGAATCACCTTAAATATAAAGATACGAACCGAAAATAAAGCATAAACATAACCTATACTTACCTATGAAACGACACATGCTCTTCTGCCTTATGGGCTTATGTGCTCCACAATTATTAATTTATGTTACTAAGTACATTGGAATACCTTTACCTGGTGTTAAGTTATCAATAGGTACTGAATACCAACTATAGATAGAAAGTATTCTCGAAGATTTCCTCGCCTCCATTGAGGGACATGATCCAACATAGCAAAAATCCAAATGTATATAGATAGGTCTATACTCTTAAGTAGTCAGTGGTTGTAAAAGTTCCCTAGTATTTTATGATTGATCAAATGCTTACTAGGTTATTGTATCTGTTTCCAATCGAAGTGGGTTTTCTAGTCAAAGAACCAAAACCCGCCACGTCTACATCCGCAATCAGTTCAACATCCAACGGATCACAACTTTTGGAGGACGACAGTCAGAATGAGGTGAAGAAAGAAATAGACGACATTATCCGAGCAGCGGCGGAAGAACACGAGAAGAGTGTCCGATTGCAGCAAACTACTTCCGTTTTTGATACTAAAATCGAAAGTGGTAATGGTGGTGAGGAAAACAAAAATAAGTTGGATTTGAAGACGTATCGTAGACCTAAACAAGATATGGCAGCAAGTAGTAGTATGGGCAAAGTGCAAACTATAAAAACCTCCAGAGGTATGCAAGTAATATTTTCAAATGTCTGAGAAAAGTTTAGCATTATTGCTTTCTGTAGCTTTGTCTGTTATTGGTGAGACTTTTGGTCCGTTGGCTATTTGGTAATTTGTGTATGCTCTACCTGACCTTACTAGACCTTTTTCACCTCCTGTAATGCAAAAAGTAACATCCGATTTTGGAAATCATTTTACCACTATAACAAAGACGGGCATTTTATAGTTTTAGGATACTTTTTAGAAGTTTCTGGATATTTACATATTTTTAGTGCTCTTGTTTTGCTGCTTCTTTAATATCTTTCTTATTTCGATTTTGCGCAGTAGCGAAACAATCCCCTGTTAACGAGATAAAAAAGCTCCGTGAGTTACACAAAATAAGGAGGGTTTATTTCGTAAGGTTATATTTTCTTTATTAAGCCCTGTTGCCGGAATTTGTAAAGCTGGATTACAGATAAAAATAATTGCAAGAAATAGGCAGTGTTCTAAATAAGTTGAATTGTCATGTTTGTTGTTATACAAGGTCTATCGCAACGTAAACAGGACAAAAAAAATGAACACACATTTTTTGTTTCGGAAAATCGAATTTATTTCATTCAAAATAGTCTCCTTTAGAGCTAATACAGCGATTTGCACGGACCAAAGGATTTTCAAATGATGATTTTAGCTCCTTTAACATGGTCGTCTACGCCTTTTGGATGGCCTCTTTGTCGGCATACCGCTGCCCCTTCATGGCCAAATGTAGTGTACTACCAAAACTTTTCTATGAAAAAATATTTCAATGCTGAAATTTTCGGGTTAGCTCCAATACTTTCAGATTACTGTCACTTTAGTGATCATAAAAACTCTTTTGTTCGTCGAAATTCGTTGTGCTGCTGCTATAAAAAGAAACCTTTCGGTTGGCTTGACGATTCGTTATTTTTTCTGCACGTATTAACTAGATCACAATTTTTTTACACTTAGCTCAGTTTTTGTTGAAATATGATTTTTTTTATATGGTTGAGTAGTTTTTAATACATGTTTCATTTAGGCATAATAACAGTGGTTGGATCTTCAGCACCAGTAATAACCAAACCAAA
Organism: Acanthoscelides obtectus; assembly: GCA_963669975.1. Lineage (NCBI taxonomy): Eukaryota > Metazoa > Arthropoda > Insecta > Coleoptera > Chrysomelidae > Acanthoscelides > Acanthoscelides obtectus. Next base: position 93,120,555 of record CAVLJG010000006.1, read on the forward strand.
AATACCCGAATATTTGCCTGACACCAGTGTCAAAATAACACCGGTTGTACCACCCGTCAAAACGAATTATGAAAATGCTTTCTTGAACTTCCTCAAAAATAAAGATGGGACATCTGAAAAAGTCAAGGGCAAAGGAGCATCAGGTAAGTACCATGTAGTCAATATGAAAACATTTAGGTGACAATACATTTAGACTCATGATTAATGATGGAAAAATTGAAATAGCCGAATCATTGAAATGTCTGGGTATATATTTCAAAAATATCAAAAAAGATAAATTACTTCTATAGAGTATCCCGTAATTTCAGCATGAATTCCAAAAAAATTGTGTATACCACCATAATTCTTCCCCATTTCTTCTATTGTTCAACTATTTTGTTTACAGCAAATAAAAACATTTTCAAAATTATAAATTCTACAAAATAAGGTTATGAGAATAATTTTAAATAAAAACAAATACACCAAGATTAGGTCTATGTTAGAAGAACTGCAATGGTTGAATGTAAAAAAATTATATCATTTTCACAGTCAAACTAACAAATCATTTATTACCACAACATTTAGAGAACGTCACCAGATTAAACACAAGTCATTTTCTGCAAAATTGTCATAGTAGCATAACTAACTATGAATTTCAAAATGGTGTATTTAAATTTAATAATTTGAATAGTGATATTAAACAGTGTTCGAATTTAAAAATGTTTAAGGTGAAGTAAAGAAGCATTTTATTAATACTCAAAATGCATAGCGATGTAATTTTAATAGACAAGAATGTTAAATTGCTGAAAGTTGGTTCAAAAAAAATGTGTAAAAGAATAATTATGCTAAATAAATCTTCAACAAAAAAACAAAAAACAATAACAACATAATATGGATATGCCAATTTTTGTGGGAAAATTTTTTATTCGACAACAAAGAAGGAGAAAACGTGTTTTTGGGATTCAATCGAAAGTGTTGGCAGGAACGAAAAAACTCTTCATATATGATCGTCGCATTACCAAGTGCCAAAACCTACATCTTACCTCGGTCTTCGACCATAACTTTTTTTGCTATTAGCAAAACAAATTTTCTCATTCTTTGTTGTCGAATAAGAAGTTTTCCCACAACGATTGGTGTACCCATTTGATGCGTCCATGTTTTAAATACCCCCTTGAACAACTTGCAGCAATAAAACCAGGGGTATTTTCGTCTAATATGATTAGACTATAATCTTATTCATGATATCTTTATCTTGTTAATAGTTTTGCCAGGATCTTCTCGTATGTATTCGTTCTGTAGCTATCAGAAAACAAATTTGACGCCTGACATGTTTACATTGTTTCCATTTTCAGCCGGTCCTGCTGCGGCTCGCAGGAAGTCTCAACCAAAACCGCCAACACCCAAAGTACAAGTATCCGCTAGTCCAGGGAATTGTAGTCCACGAAGTAGCTCACTGTCGTTAAATAGTACAAAGCTTAGTAATAGTTCAAGAGCTTCCACGCCAGAATCTCCTAAAAAATCGATATTGCATCATACTTTTTCTGCTAATATGTCGCCGTTGTTGAATAATCTGATAGAACAACAGACGGGCGTTAGAATAGAGAGAGTTCAAGCGCCGAGTACTAGCACAGAAACTGTTAGACAACATCTTCAGACAAATCATAGCAACGTGGAGTATCAAGATAGCATTTTGGAACAAATTATTGGAAACATTGGTGGACAGGAGGATTGCACAAATTACATCACGGTAAGTTTATTACATACAGTAATGGACAAAAGTATAAAGACAAATATGAATATTTACCTAAATACCTTTAGAAAACGAATTCATACTTCATTGCTCCATAAACAAATGCGTTATTACTAGAAGAACTAAATTCCTTGTTTTTACATTATCTGCAATGAACACAATACAAGTCGGAATATAAGCACTTTTTTATGAGGGATAAAAATATGTAGACAAATTCTTTTCAACATTAGTTTAGTACAGTTTCGTGTAGAAGAGAATTAGTTTATGTGCATTAAGTATTGTCGAATAAGTTGAGTGATTTTAAGACCATGCCGCGTGGTCCAGTCAAACGTCAAGTTGACATTGCCAAAAATTTGCAGCTGAAGCGTAAAGCAGTTTGGGCAATATTGAACAAATGTAAACAAAAAGGTATTTTGGAAGCCTCTAAGAGAAGTGGTCAGCCTAGAAAACTTAATGCTAGATCAGTTAGATTAATAAAAGTAATTTCGTCCAAAGATCCGTTTAAAATCCCAGGTCAAATAAAAGCCAAAATCAAGACAAAAGGAATTGTCAGTGTTTCTATGAAAACTATAAGTAGCAGATTAAATGATTTGAAGTATTTGCACGTCGCCCGAGTAAGAAGCCGCTAATCTCGAGGAAAAACCGTAAGGACCGATTACAATTTGCACGGTTGCATCTTGATTGGAGCATCTGTGACTGGAAGACGGTATAGTTCGAACAGCCTAAGGTTATGCCCGCTACGTCATCACTTTATACCCTCTCCCTTGCGTCGATTGTACCCTATAAGAATATAGAAAATTGTTGTGACAGTCTCTGGTAAGATTTATGGACATCTGTTACCGCCCTCTTAATGTGGTCCAGTACTAATCGTGGCGAATATTTATATCGTAGAAAGCTTAAAAATGTATGTGGTCTTCAATGTCCAGAAATTATGTTGCTGTTGACGCTGTTAAGGGACATCCCACTCTCAGAAAGCCATAGGCGGAACGTTTTTTAGTGCAAGTTTCAGTCAGTTGAGATTGTTGACACAATTGGGATCTGATGAGACGTTTCTTCGACTTATTTATTTTTTTATTTATTAACCATATCATATTTTATATTTGATTGTGTTGAAAATTATTAATCTTATGGGGTTTGTGGATATTTGATGGAGATCCATAAATCAAAATTTAAAATAGTGAACAGGTACCTACATATAATAGACACAATATTGAAGGGTAAAACCCCAAAGTTGGCAAACAACTGAAAGAAATTAAATTAATCCTAAGACTGTGATCGGCTTATATCTATACCAATCATGAGATTTCCTAGAGTGCATCATTAGTACCTAGATAAATAGGCTAATACCAATATCAAGCGTAGGTAAACAAAATTAGTAGAAACAAATCTAATAATAACAAGTGTAAAATTGAACTACCTGGAATAATTCCCGGTTGCTAAATCCCTTCGTTCCTAAGTAGCATTAAGAGGATGAGTGTTAATCAATCACATTTATTTTACCTGCAACAGATATATAAACCTGTCCGTTAGTCATAAGTTCAGTTTGTAAACTAATTTGAACAAGGCACCGTGTGTAAAAATTGTCAAATAGATTGCAATATAGTGGAAATTTTTACTATTGATCAAATTTAAATTATTAATAGTTTTGAACCAGTGATCTAAACAATGTCTGTGAAAGAGATTGGCGTGAAAGGAAAGGCGATTGGGAGTCAAGGAAAGGAAATTATCAACAATGTCAATAACTTCATGGTACAGGAAAGTGTAGAGGGATTAAAGTTTCCACTTCAACAATACCGGTATGTATGAATGTAAAAGATTTTTATAATTATTGTCAATTAAAACTGATTAACCCATTTAGGAAACGTGTGTTAGCTGCCACGGGTATAAGTAAATGTACTTATCAAAAAATAGCTAAAGAGAGCAGAGATGGAATATATTCAAGCAACTTTTCATTTTCATCCCCATCTAAAAAGCGGCAACGAAAATCACCTGTTGTGGATAAAGTGACTGCAGGCCAAATTGAATAAATGAAAGCAATCATATACGATTTTTATATTTTGGAGAAAAGAAGACCTTCGCTGAAATGTAAGTTTTAAAATTGTAACCGTAGCATCTAGTCATATTTCATTTTAAGATCTTTTTAGGTATTTACCAAAAAATGCAAGATCGACAACTTAATTTTGAGGGTAAAATAACGACTTTGAACAAACTTTTGAAACAAATGGGATTTAGGTCAGTATTCATACACACTATAAGGTTTTCGATTTACAACGCTATAAATATAATTTATATCTACAGATGGAAAAGAACTACTGATAATAAAAGAGCTCTCATGGAAAAATATGAAATTCGCTTGAAGCGAATCGAATATCTGAAGCAAATTATGAAATATAGAGCTGAGAACAGGAACATAATTTATGCGGATGAAACATATATACATTCTAGTCATACCCCAAAAAAAGGATGGTCAGATGACAATTATGACAAGGAACTAAAAACGCCTTTATCAAAAGGACAACGAATGATTATTGTGCATGCTGGTGGAGAATTCGGCTTTATTCCTAACGCCTTGTTGATATTCAAATCAGGTATTATTTGTGTTACAATGATGTAAAATATTTCCAATATATTTTTACATTTACTGGATTATATGTATGTATTTTATTTTCAGGCTCAAAATCTGGGGACTACCACAACGACATGAATCATTTGAACTTCATGAAATGGGTAGAAAGCCAATTGATCCCAAATTTGCCTGAAAATTCTGTGCTTGTAGTTGACAACGCTTCTTATCACAATGTCCTGGAAGAAAAAAATGTAACGTCTTTTAGCCTGAAATCAGAGATGATTGACTGGCTAGAAAAACATCAAATTCCTAGTGAAAAGTCATTGACTAAGGCCGAACTATATAAAAAAATACAGGAAAATAAAAGAAGATTTCCAGTCAAATACAAGCTAGATGCCTTAATGGAACAGCACGGGCATAAAGTTTTACGACTGCCTCCATATCATCCGGAGCTAAACCCAATCGAGAAGATTTGGGCTCTCGTAAAAAACTGGGTTGCTCCACGAAATGTGACATTTAGGTTGTCTGATGTGGAGCATCTGACCCGTAGCAGGTTTGAAGAAATTGGAGCAGATGAGTGGAAGAAAATTTGTAACCACGTGAAAAAATATGAGGAAGCACAAATGGAAAAAGAACATCTTCTCGACGATCAAATGGATACGTATCAATTCAATGTGAACACAGGGTCATCATCAGAAGATAGTGACGAAAGCGACTCAGATGAAGATTTGAAGCTAAACACACTATCATCTGATAGCGATTAGATTTTTTAATGATAATATATAATTTGAATTATAACCGTCTTTAGTTTGCTCCCTCTTCTAATTCAAATTTGCTTCCGAACAACTTAATGCGCATACTAAATGAATATAATAATACAAAAATCAATTAATGATCAATGTCTACACAACCTATTCACTTTATTTTATACTTCAAATAAAATAGAACGCCACTGCGCTCTGTCCACGACCGCGTGATGAGCGGACCCGCCCACGATGACGTAGCGGTGATATTCTAAGAGCGTTCGAACCCTATGCTTCAGTGACGAATCCAAGTTCAATATGTTTGGATCAGATGGTGTTACGTTAGATGTCCTAGTGGACAAAGATTGATCCCCAAGTACACTTTGCCCACTGTCAAACTTGGAGGCGGGTCTGTTATGGTTTGGGGGTGCTTTTCGGGGTTTGGGATGGGACCTTTACCTAGAATAGATGGCATTATGGATAAGTTTGTATACACAGACATACTAAAGCATGTTATGTTACCCTATATGGACGACAATATGCCATTAAGATCAAACTAGAATCCTAAAGTTTCAAAATGTATTTTTATAAATACAGCCTTGCAAAAATCACCGAAACATTTGGATTATTTTTTTTTTTTGAGTATTGTATAGCATCCTATACCTAACTCCAACCGTTTTTAAAAAACATCAAATTTTGCGTAAAAAATAGCTTCCACAGAAGGTCGATAAAAGCCTATGGATTTTCCTATATTTATATATCTTTACCAAACGATCTGTAACTTCTCCTTACAAAAGGAGGCTACTTTAATGGACTTTATTCGATATTTTTATAATTAATAAATAATACAGAGTAATCGCAAGAATTGAGCGAAAATAAAATTGTAAAAAATGACAAAAGTCAATTTTTTCCAACAGATTTTCAATAACTCATTGAATATCTGCCTCTTGTTTGAGAGTCACGCTGTGTATCACAAATGATTTATGTATTCCAGACTAACAACACAGATGTAAACCTCCAGCATACAAGTGGCGGTGTCATTGGACAGCACTTTGGTGCAGTGTATAACACACTGGACCAACAAAATATTCAAACTGTAAATAGAATGCCAGAACTGACACCGCCAGAACCGTCCAATTCCGGAGTGGAACATGACCAAATGCCCCAATTGGCAGTTCAAGGTGACACATTCATCACTGCTACTGACTCTCCTCCCAACAATTATAACCCCAGCATGTTGTGGAATAGCCAGAAGTATTTCACTGTGAACAGTTGCTCGAAAATGATCTATGACAATCCTGATAGGTAAATATATATTTTTTTTCATAACGGTAGAAAAGTATGAGAATCAAGGAGGCTATAAAGGCGTTCTACAATATTGTAGGAACGGCCCTAAATCATAGTGTTTTGGCTCTCAAAAATACCGCATAAACTACTAAAGAATACCCCATATTGTTAATTGACAACAGATCTGTACTCGGGTCGTATTAAGAGGGGAGGTTGCGGCTGTATGTTGTTATGAATTTTTGTACTTCATAAATTCTCATAAACTACTTGACTAATCTACTCCAATTTTATTATGGTTATTTAGAACTACGAATCCTACGAAATTGAAGAATCTCAAATATCTGCATCTGCATCAGCAATAAAACCAGACTTTACAATTGTTTCGCAAACCAGGGGTATTTTCGTCCAATATGATTAGACTATAATTCATGGTTGTGTAGTGCCCGCGACAAAAACATAACGTTTCTTCTCTGGCAGCCGGGTGAAAATAGTATTCTCAACGTTTACGTTAACCTTATAGATTTATCACACATCAATCGCAGAGTTGAAAATAAAATATAGATCCCCTTCGTTTTCTTTGATACACGGTCTTAGCTTAGTGTACTTCTTCCATTCTGGAAATGTTACGCAATTATTTTTTCGTAATGTTTTATCGATCTGTTTTTTACAGATTCTATCCTATGTCGTATGCGCCTATCACGTTGGATATCGAAGACAATAAAAAAGTCGTAGTAGAAAACATACCCGAAGATGTATCAGTCAATATCACATCATTAGAAGAATGTAATTTTCAACACATAGGTCTTGAACTCGAAGTTACAGGACAGAAAGAACTCGACTCGGATTCTAGTGATTCGTCGAGTGATAGCAGCGACGATGATAGCAATGGTAGTGGCTCAAATTTCTCAGATGAAGAACATCAAAAAAATATTTCAAAGAAAGTAGATAACGAAGAGGTTGATGTTGTTACTGTAGATAAAGAAAACGTACGGAGTAATTTGAAGAAGAAGCAGTGTTCGAAGTATCCAGCATTGGCTAAGGCGAAGAACAGGAGGCGGAATCAAACAGCGTCCACTGCCCTGAAATCTACGATGAAACAAGCAATTGGGAAGCAAAAATCTAGGAGGTGTTTATCCGAGATTACTGTAGGTAAGTTCTTTTTAATAATTATACAGGGGGTTCCAATATTCCTTGGACATAGAAGTACCACGTTTTAGACTCAAAAGTCGATTGTACATGATTTATCTCTATGCAAAAGTGCTTCGTTTTCACGATAGAGGGAGTCAGTTTTTTAAGAACCGATAGTCCGATTTGAATGAAATTTGGGACACACGTTTTGCTAGACGTAATAATACTTGACTTTTACAAAAAAAAACACGGAGGGTTGGAGAAGGGTGAAAACTACGCCCATCACTACAAACATTTTTCGAGACCCTTTAAATTTCATTTTTTTGTCTCATAAAACAGTGCATCTCGCAGTGTTGAGAGAGAGAGAGAGAGAGAGAGAGAGAGAGAGAGAGAGAGAGAGAGAGGGGGGGGGGGGAGGGAGAGAGAGGGAGGGAGAGAGATAGAAATTTTACACCCTACGGCAGTCTGTCAACTCCTGTTACTACAAATATTAACTTTTTTTGGATTTTATTTTTACAATGTAATGATGAATAATGCATCTTCAAACTGGTGTCTCAACCTTACTGCCAACTTTTCTCGTTCAGGAAAAATTGCCACTTATTTCCCAACCAAGTATTCATCATCAGCAGCATTTTGACGCCCACTGTTGTGCAAACAGTTATCCTTAAGGGTCCTTATGCGTTTTCATAATCGCTGTTTAATTAGGAAATTTTGAAAAATTTTCATCAGTTTTTCTTCAAATAAAAATTGTGCATAAGTTAACGAGTAATCTTCTAAGTATTATACCATTTTGGAATGCTTATTAAATGCGCCAACTTTGAAGGTTACTTGCCAAACTCTCGTAGTACATTTTTTTCCAGTACAGCCAGTTAAAGTTGAGCAAAGTTTTACTTTGGAATACTTGGTTGGGAAATAAGTGGCAATTTTTCCTGAACGAGAAAAGTTGGCAGTCAGGTTGAGACACCAGTTTGAAGATGCATTATTCATCATTACATTGTAAAAATAAAATCCAAAAATAGTTAATATTTGTAGTAACAGGAGTTGACAGACTGCCGTAGGGTGTAAAATTTCTATATTTTTTTCAAAGATCTATAATTTTCAAAACACATACATAAAATTTTTTTCTGATAGCTGTTATGACTTTGCCTATCACCCGGTTTCGGCTTGACGTCGACTTCTGGGACAACCTGTATGTTAGAAATTGTGTCGAATCTGTTTAGGATCGCCACAAATTTTGTAAATTGCATCATTGGTTGGTTTGGCAATACCGCATCTCGTACAGTCCAAGGCAGGGTTTCCACCCCCATGATCATAGATGAGGGATTTCGGGCAGTACCATCTAGCGCTTATTGGGGAGCGTCGTCCTCGTCGGAAATAGATTTCACCTACGCACGCGCAGGCAGTGATAATTTGTATCGCGTAATGATATTTGTAACAATAATTCAGGATGTGTTGATTTTATCACTATCGGTGGCAATCAAAGATAATTCCAAAGTAAATTAAAACACTAAGTCGCATGCAAATTGAAATAAATAATTCTGATCAAAATGTGGTGTTGACCTTCGCTCTTTAGCTTGTTCCTATCTCTTCTAACATGTGTTGATTCTCACTTCTCGCGCTTTTTTCTCGTACACAACTCAAGGTGTCAGACAAATTTGGTGTTCCCTGTATAGATAGATAGGAGAAGATATTCAACAGCCAGCTTCCAAAACACAGCAAGTTGCCCTATTTTATTGAGAAAATGCTAGGTCTGGATGTAACAGGAAGGCGCTTGGGTAGTCAAAAGCGGTATAAAGCACAGGCTACCTGGAACAACACTTTGTTCCAACCGTTAAGTATTTTACTCATAGCTGCCTTCAATAATAGTATAGTATTGTTTCCCAATGTGCTCAAGTGTTGATCATACATTAGGCAGCAGTGGTGGTGTAGTGGTTCGAATGTCATCCCAAGAGAATTTTTCTCTTGGATATGGATGTTGTGATGCCCGTCCGTAGGTGATAACGGTCTGACTGTCAAACGCGGAGGTACCACCCAGCGGATCTTTAAGAGTCCGTGTGGTGTCCCTCCCTTCCCTTGTATCCCCCTATAGCCCCACGGTACCCAATGGATGTTTGGGCATTCGGCCTTCGTGGTGGTTCAACCATAAACAAAATACTGAAAAACCTGTTTTTTTCTACAGGCGCGAAGAAAAGTCGGCGTCTGCCAAAATCGAATCTGTCCGTCGTCCGCGAGATGTTGCAGGATTTCAAGCGTCGCTTCGACTTCTCCCCCTCCACCGTTCCTCAAGCTGCTTCCGATCCGAAGGCTCCCCTTAGCAAATATTTACGTTATAAAAAAGCAAACTTTACTCCGTTAGAATGCCGCGTTGCGTGCGTCGATGTGTTGAAGAACTTCAGCAAAGACGTACAAGAGTACCTGTTGTCCGGCCTGACTTTGTTCAACGTCAGCTCAGTGCCACTACAGGAAAAAGTTGGAAGTATTAAGGGCAGGCATACCGGAAGGCAGAAACAGTCTGCCGACAAGGTAAGAAATAGATTACTTTCTATTCAGCTTAGGTTATGTGGTCCACACTTTTGTTTTTGATCTCACCACTTCAGGTTTTCAATAAATAATACAAACGTAGATAACCCTAGGTATATGTAGAACGGTTTTTTAGACTAGAAGCCGAAAAAGTTAATATTGTTTTTAAATGGAAATTTGTAGTTAATTTACATTATCATTTCTTCATGAGCTGCAATAAGTTATCTTTTTTTATAAAAGTTAACTCATTTTTAATTTTTTATAACTAATAGCATTGATCGTCTTCTTCATAACTTACAGGCAACCAATTATACTTCTTTCTCCTATCTCGTTCTCGTTCGTTTACTCATAACTAGTTCTATTGGATCATCGGGGGCCTGTAATACCAGTCGTTCGTAGTAAACGAATTCATTTAGTTCAGTCATAAGAAGCGTTTGATTGAACTAGTTCGTTCGCGAACTATACACCATTGCATGGTTATATAAACTTGTCATAGGTTATTTTGAAGTGTTACAAATTAGTGTTAGAGTAATAAATTAGACTTTAAACCAGGCCTCTCCAACTCGCGCACTTTGTGCTGGTGCGCTCCGGTGCTGAACCCAGCGGCACCGGTGCCGTTCCCCCTCCACCTCGACCGCACAGCCGTCGCGACAGAGAGAAACATATAAGCCGACTGTATCTCGGGCGCGGGCCATTTTTCAATAGCACAAGACAAAGTGGACAGGTTTTTTTGGCGTCTTAACGTGCATCTTTTTTTAAACGATGTCATTCAATCCTGCATGGAAGAAGCCTATTTTTTGTAAATACTGATGGAAAAGCAAAATGTTTAATTTGTCACACGGTATTGAGGCCAGAGGTAATTATTAATTTGGTCGTAGTTGATTATTATTAATGGTGTCGTAATGAAAGTTATATTGTTGCTTTCAAAATCGCAAAAAGTGGGAGACCGTTTACTGACGGTGCACTTGTCAAAGAATGCTTAGTGGAGTGTGCAGAAATATTGTGCCCAACTACTGTACGCAACTTTCAGACAATTAGTATGTCCGAGCAAACAATTTCTCGTCGGATACTTGAACTTGGTGCAGATTTAAAAGAACAACTGCGGGAAAATGTGCCCATTTTGTGCAGTATTCTATAGCTCTCGATGAAAGTAAAGACATTTCTGACACAGCATAGTTAGCTGTTTTCGTTAGAGGTGTCGAAATAGTCTTTGCTATCACCGACGAACTACTAGACGTTATCCCGCTCAAAGATACAATGGCCGGAGAAGATATTTTTGAAGCTATAGAATACACAATGAATGAAATGGGTATACTACTAGAAAATTTTGCGTAGTGTTGTTACTGATGGAGCGCCAGCAATGTTATCGGAAGCACAAGGTTTTACTGGGCGAATGAAAATAGAAGTACGCGACGCTGGGCTACCTCCGATATCATCGGTACGCTGCGTATTACATCAGGAACAACTATGTGCAAAAACCTTCCGTAATTTCAAATCTATTATGGATGTAGTAATAACATGTGTGAATTTCTACAGAAAGCAAGGTCTCAACCACAGGAGTTTGAAGTATTTTTCAATGCCTGCTATAGCTTTCAGTCGGTACGACAGAAACTTCTTCACATGAGCCTACAATTTCCATCAAACCTTGTAGGCTTCATTGGATTCGGTGATGACAGTGACATTCTCTTGTCACGCTGAATCTTTAAGTCGTAAGTCGGTGTGACAGGTACTTCTGGAAGGATGCGCCCCGTCTAACTGAGCTCACCCGAGTTGGAGAGGCCTGCTTTAAACAGTAAAACGGTGATTTCGTTAGAACAGCAATTTCTTGATGCCGTTGTTTTATTTCAGAAAGCGCTTATAAAAGTTGGCGACACAGTATGGGCGCGCCATAAGAATCACCGTTACTACACAGCCACGGTGACTGAATTGAAAAAGGAGAACAGGTTGTGCGTATTCTTCCCCCTGGATCAAAGCTTCTCCAAGGATATTCGGGAGAGCGACATCGTCGATTTCGACCAGCTGCGTGAACCGCCCTCTGTCGGCCAACGTCTACAGATAAGATGGGTTGACGGATATGTATATGATGCTGATTATATCGGCAAGCTGGAGAAATATATTTACACGGTGAGTGCGTTTTCCATAAATAGTTGAATTCCAACAACAAACCAATTAGTCTACAGCACCAGCTACCAACCAAGATTCAGGACCAACTTTTTGAGGCAAATTCACTATTACCACGCCACTACGAATATTTTGCACCAATCTTGGTGACGTTTTCAATACTTAGTGTGATCGGAACCGGTGAAAATTTTTTTTTGGAATGAGGTGTCAAATTCTCTTATTGCAGCAGATTTTTCTTCAGTTCTCATTCAAATCCGATTGTCCTTAACTGGAGGCCTCTTATTTCTGGTTATTTAGATCCGTCTCGAATACCTTGTGAACATACGTACACTGAGAACCAAATTTGTCTGTCGGCTTGAGTTCAATGGGTACGAGAGAGAAGTGTGAATAGACACATATTTTAGCTGAATCTGCCGCGTTGCCAATATGTTAGTTTATTCTGTGCGTCACAAATTCTGCAACATTGCATCATTGGTTCGCTTGGCAACGCCGCATCTCGCAGATTCCAAGGCAAGACTTCCACCTCCACTGCTAGCTGTCGCAAAATGTAACCATAACTCGGATGTTTTGATTTTATCACCATCGATGGAAATCAATGACTCTAAAATAAAACACTAATTGATATAAATAGTTTTTATCAAAATGAAAACAAAATATTAAATTAAATGTTCGAACAGATCTTCTTGGGTTTCACAATAACCTAACCTATTGTAGAAGCCTGTGCGAACTTTTTCTGGTGTAACATATTGGCAACGCGGCAGATTGCACAATCTTCTGCGTCACCGTTGCTAGGCAATGTGGTGATGACGTTCGCTCTTCAGCCGGCTTCAATATCTTATGTTGTAGACTATAGTCAACGCCAAACAAAGTGGCGTGCACGTCATCAAGGTGGGTGTGTCGAAAAATTTACATTGTTGCCAAACTTTTTGTAAAATAATAAAATTTATTATTTACATATCTAGGTTTATAAGCAATATTAACCTCAAATGAGAACAAAAATAATAGTATAATAAAATTATAGATCTGTACTTGCATAATCATTAAGTATGACAATTATTGATCAGATGACACTATGAAACTACCATATTTAATTGATAGCTTAAAGGTACTGAATAAAAATCCAAATGGGGTCCTCCAAATTTTATGCATGGTATTTATTTTACAGAATTCATACAGAAAAATGCATTCTAAAATTAGGTAAGCTACTGGTGTAAGCTTTTTCTGTACAATAAAGTTAGTCGGAGTTTCTTTCTTCAGCGCTGTCTGAATCTGAATCTTCATCACTCTCAAAGTTGATTATTAAAGGTTCGATGTCTGGTCGATCAAAAATTCGTTCTCTTTCATACCATTTAAAAATTTCTTGCTCAGTATGTCGAACACTATTTTTCCACATGTCTGGGGTAACCGTTTTTAGAGCCTCGTTCCACATATCCAAACAGTCTTTTTCACTGTTACCATCTCTACCAATATGTCTGTTATAGTAACCTTTTGCTATGCCCCAAATTAACTCAATAGGGTTAAATATACAATGGTAAGGAGGCAGACGAAGAACTTTGTGCCCATGTTGTTCCGCCAATTCATCAATCACGTATATTTTAGGTGGTTTGTTTCTAAAAAAGCAGTTATTTTAAGAATAGGAATAAACAAAAGAAATATAAACTGTCGACCAAAATATATATAATTAAGAAGCATTATGTACCGAGCAACAATACTCAATAGCTCTGTTTTAAACATTGTGTTTAAAAATGGTATGTTTTGATTTGTCAACCAGTCTTGGATATTTTTTTTTGTCCATGCATTGTTGGGCACTTTGTTCAATATCATGCTGTGATAAGGGGCGTTATCCAGTATAATCATAGATGGACTCTCCAATTTTTCTAATAACTGATGTTGAAACCATTTCAAAAAATTGTCCTGGTTCATCTCTCCATGGTAATCGCTCAATTTTGTTTTCGAAGAAAATATCGCTTCACTACCCTCAATAAACCCATTTTCATTTCCAGCATGTAATATAATGTATCTAAAATATATTAGTTTTAAATTTTATAGTTCAAATTGTGTAAAAGTACATACCTTTTACCATCTGTTTTAATAGCTTTCACGCTTTTTTGGTTTCCATTTTGCCAAGAGCGACCTATGGTCCCATTTTGAAATATCCAAGTTTCATCGAGGAAGACAAACTGGTATAAGGCCTCAACCTTGGCTTGATTGTATTGCCTTAGAAATTCCACCCTTTTCAAAGCTATACTTGGTAGTTCCATGAGCCCTCGTCGCGGATTGTCCTTAAGCCACTTAAATCCAAGATCTCTAAGCAACCGCCTTAAAGACGTGGCACTACCATCAAATAATGTCCTATCTCTTAATCGAGACCATAAAGTTTGTATCGTAACTTGTTCTTCTGAAACCATGTGTAATATGACATTATAATTTAGTTAACAAATTAATGCAAATTTCTGATAAGTTATAATAAGATCTTACTTTTGTGATACATATTATAGATCACTTCTCGAATGGCACTTGTATCCAATGTCGCTGTGTTGGTTACACGTTTAATATAACTCCGCTTTTTCTTGGGCGATTCTAAATTTGCATCACTTTTCACACCCTCGGAAATACGACTAACTGTCCTTAAACTAATTTTTAAAGCAGCAGCAACACGTTACAAAAAATGAAATAAAATTTCACTATTATTAATATACATTACATATAATTATTAGTAACCTACCTCTTGAACAGCATTTAAAGGCAACAAAGGCCCGTTGTTGTCCCTTTCTTGCTCAAAGTAGTGCATTAACGAGGCCACGAGTTCCTTACACCGACTATTTAACTGTTTGGGCATCTTTATATACCAAAATTGCCTTTATCTACTCGTAAAATGAATAATTTTGTTTTGAAACAAACAGTTGTTGATTTACAGTATGCGGGGCCAAAGGATTTATAAAGATTTGAAATGCCACAAATTGATTCAGTGTCAAAATTAATACAAATGTCAGTTCCCAGTTTAAATAAGTTTCAAGTTGACAATGTGTCAACGCTGCGAAATCGGTTTAGTGCGTTTACATGTCGATAAGTGATTGGAGCGTTTGCAAAACATTTTATTTCGCATAATGCGTCTAAATTTGTCAGAAAGCAACTTATGTGATATTTTAATAACAATGTTTATATGACTATTAACCATAATAAGAGAGTAATGACCATTTTACAATTTATATATCACATTAATATAAAACTGCAATAGAGCAATTGTTTGTGATAGAAACCTAGGCATTAGGTCGGGGAATTTTTATCGTGATGACGTGCACGCCACTTTGTTTGGCGTTGACTATATAGTGACATGGTAACAACAACAGAAAATTATCATTTTTACAGGTGATATTTGAGGACCTATCAAAATGCGTGTTACAAAGGGAACACGTGTTTAGTCTGAAGGAAAGTATACCTAAACGCATACTTGGCAAGTTGGTGAGTAGTACACAAGGAAAAAGAAGGAGAAAATGAAAAGTAATTATACAAACAAAATTTTTAGTCTATGTTTTTTGTTACTATTGGCCATAAGTTTTTGTTTGTAGATTATTGTAGCATTTCAACTTTTCGTTTTCTTGTATGTAGTTAGTTACTAATTCTTCAGAGCTAAAATACTTGGGCGGAGAGGCCACACTCAGATATGATATGCCCACATTTGTCCATTTGGAATCTCTCTTACTTTTGGATCAATATAGTCTAAAAAAATGGCAAAATCGTTGGAGGATATCGTGCAATGTGTCGTGCCAGGACAAAAAGACGCATCTATTTTTCATTAGTGAAATATAAGCCTTTTTTCATATAGATATTTTACTGCCAACACTTAATAGTATAAGCTCGAGTGATAACGATGAATTTTGAGAAATAATGCTATTTTGTTGAAAAATTGTAACACAAAGGGAAATCAAATATACTTTTATGATAAATTTATTGTTTCTTCAATGTGTCAGTACATTTCGCAAGATATTAGAGGTCATTATCGCGTGAATATAAATCAATAAAAAATTACTGACGTGCTTCATTTTTACAGGTTTTTTAGCAATAATTCAAGATTTTTTGTTCGCTTTAAGTATTAGAAAATTTTTGTTGTAGGATCTTGAGGGTTGAAAACCTATGCTAGTTACATGCCATTAGCAATAAAATATATACATAAAAAATACTAAAGACCTTTAATGAAAAATATATGCAAGACTTTCTTGGCACGATCCATATTCTTCTAGAGTGTAGTCACGTTGTAATTTAACCAAATGTTTTGTACCTTTTTCCCAGACTGTTCTTATTTATAAAAAATTGCCCGGATTCATAGCAGTTTTTTCAATTTTGCACGTTCATTATAAAGGGTGTTCAGATAGGGACGCTCGATGTTTGAACGGCGCGCGCAGCTGTCAAATTTTGTGAGGTTATTAAGTTAGTCTTTACATTTAATCATGGAGCAGTACACGATTCAACAACGCGTGGAAATTGTGAAAATTTATCGTCAAAACAGATGTTCGGTTCGTGAAACGTTCCGCGCATTGCGTCCAATTTATGGTGCGCATGACCGTCCTGCTGAGTCCACTATTCGACGTCTGCTCAATAAATTTGAGAGAACTGGCTCAGTGGCAGACCAAACAACACCCGTACGACAACGAACAGTAAGAACAATCGAGAATATTGCTGCTGTGCGAGAGAGCGTGCGTCAAGACCCGAATCAGTCATTGCGGCGACGTGCACAAGAACTTGCCCTTCGAAAGACCTCAACATGGACAATTATGCGTCGAGACTTGAAATTGCACGCGTACAAAATTCAATTGACGCAAGAATTGAAACCGCAAGACCATGGACAGCGCCGTACATTTGCCGCATGGGCTCTAGAGCAGTTGCAAGTCGACCCTGCATTTGCACGAAAAATCATCTTCAGCGACGAGGCGCATTTCTGGATGAATGGGTATGTCAATAAACAGAATTGCCGTATATGGGCTGACCAAAATCCTGAAGTGACTTGCTCATTTGCTATGCATCCTGCTAAAGTGACTGTATGGTGCGGTTTCTGGGCTGGCGGCGTAATCGGTCCATATGTTTTTTGAGGACGCTATGGGCAACGCGCTTACGGTCAATGGAGATCGGTATCGCGCCATGATTAATGATTTCCTGTGGCCTCAACTGGACGATATGGATCTAACAGACATCTGGTTCCAGCAGGACGGCGCTACGTGCCACACCGCACGCGCAACGCTGGATTTACTGCATGAAAAGTTCAACGGTTTCATTATTTCGCGCGGCGGCGATGTGCACTGGCCACCAAGATCGTGCGATATAACGCCTTTAGACTTTTTCCTGTGGGGCTACGTGAAGTCTCAAGTGTATGCGGATAAGCCACAAACAATTGCAGCATTAAGGGCCAACATCATTCGCGTCCTCGGACAGGTAGACGCTGAAATGTGCGGAAAAGTGCTCGAAAATTGGACCATGCGAAAGCACGCTGTACAGCGCAGTCGCGGTGGCCATTTAAACGATATAATCTTCCATACATAATGTCGTCGAATGCTATTTACGATCAATATAGACTTTTAGTGCTGACTTAAATTTTTTTCCTTTTTTTCCATTTTAACTTTCGAGCGTCCTTATCTGAACACCCTTTATAAGAATAACTCGCATTAAGGCATGGCTGCAGAGGTAACTTCTTACTATTGTCACAAGGAAGAGGAAGAGTGCTATTCTTCTCCACTAAATTTTTCCTCTCTACAATAATATTTATCTTTGTTCAGCATATTTGTCTAAAAGGTAATAATGGGGTATAACACTCAAAGTAGAAATCAGGCGGTTTACTAACACAAGTCTCCAATATATTCAGGCGGGCGGTATGCATTTGAGCTTCTTGTATTATTTTGTGAATAGGAATCGCAGTACCTCCGCCATTTATTATAGCTCTTTGTTTTGGATAATCTGGCATCACTATCATATTCAAAATATTAGCATTCACAAAAAGCTAGTCAGTATAGGATAAGTTTCAATTTTAATATGCTTCGTACACAAGTGTTTGAGTAATCAGAGAAGTGTTCTTGAGGAACTGCTAAATGACAACAAATACAAAAGATACTCTTACATGAACACTTTTTGCAGTGTAGTCGAATCGAGGAAAAGACCATAGAAAGCATTGATGTTTAGGTACTAGATATGTTTACTTCGCTATATTGACTTTTCAGTCAGATTACAAATAGTCATGTAAGCCACTTCACTTTAAGGTGATTGAGGATGCATAGATATATACTTGACTTTTTAGCTGTTATTGATTTCAAAAGTACATGCTATTATTAGATGCATGCCTGATTATCCACTAATTTTCTGATTATTGTGAAATAAAGCCATGGGGGGTCATTATAATATACTGAGGCAGGTACAAAGATACAAAACACTTTGAAAAAGGGATAATTACACTGTCACAAAAAACTCTTGCCGATGATTTGCGCGCCTTGGCAAATTTTCTGCAGGCGCCCATGAACCTCGCTCGTGATTATTTTCGAGATTTCGTATTCTCAAGGTGACTAAACTATGGAAAAAGAAAATCCATAACATGCACCAACAGAGGTGGCAATGTTGGCACCTAAAGACGGTGGTGGGGGTACATTGAAATGATCCCATATATGTTTGTCTTCTAATACCTCCACTTCTCTTTTCAGTCATATGCAAGTGATATGAAAAACAGAGAGCATCTCTATGACTTAGAACGACAGCTTCCTGAGAAAAGGCCGGTTAAGCGAAAAATCTATGAGGAAGATTAGTTTTTAATTAAAATTTTAAATTCTTTTTACTATAATTTTGTTCAAGACTGATGTTAAGATTATATTTTGCGGTAATCGTTCTTTCGTTTTCGGTTCATAGTGTGAATTATCTTTTTTGTGATTTTTGAATACATATTTTTAGTGGTCTCTTTATAGGTAAATTGTGTATCACAATTTATTGATGCCTTTTTGTAGATTAGGTTTGTGATGTATTTATTATAGGTGATGTGTAAATACAAAGATTTATTACCCTGAATAATGAATTTGCTTCACCCTGTAAAAATCTTGAATTGTAAGATAAACTCTAATTACAAAAGTATTAAACAAATGTTCACACTATTCCCATTGCCTTATTTTGCCACATTTAGGTCTAGTCATATCTTCAGATACATTTGGCATTGGCACATGGGATACATACAATTAACTGCCAGGTGAGATTTAGCTGATTTCAGTTATCCCTACCTGGATCTGAATTGATATTTGCTACATACAGGATGTCACACGAAAAACTGCAGTGAACGATTACTTAAAAAGTTGGCGTATTCGGGCGAGAGTGGTGGGGAGAGTGCCGTTCGAGTCGGGTGTTTCTAGCATTTTTACCAGCAGACATTATGGAGAGGTGGACGGTCGTGCACGGCGTACAAGTTTTGTCCGACATAATGGCTGTACAGCGCGAGTTTCGTCGCCACTTCAATATTCATCGGAATCGAGCTGTTCATTCTCCAAACACCATCCTTCGTTGGGTTCAGTCACTTCGTACACGTGGTGTACTGATCAACAAGAGCTCCACGAATGGTTCGAACCCCTGAAAATGTGGAAAGCGTTCGACAAGCCTTCCTTCGCTCGATCTGCTCGGCAACATGCTTCTGAACTTCGCTTTGGTGTATTTTGCATATGGAACTCCACTTTCACCCCTACAAATTGGCCATTGTGCAACAGTTACAGCTTGAAGATTACGCACAATGAATGAACTTCGCACGTAGGATGGAAGCGCTTAGAGCAACGATAAACGTTATTCGCCCGCTCTTCCCTGGTCGCTTTATTTCCAGGTTTGGTGATGTTCATTGGCCTCCTCGGCCCCCAGACTTATCCATCCGCGATTTTTTCCTATGGGGACACCTCAAGGCTTTGCATACGAGCATAAGCCCCGAACTCTGGACGAATTGAAGGAGGCAGCAATGCATCGTCAAAAACTGTCACCAGTTTCACAATTATCTCTATCTAGCAGTTAACTGTCAGATTTGTTCATATAATTTGCAAAGATAAAAAATGGATACACTGTAACATTTTTTTTAATTTTCACGGCTTATATTACAAAATTCTTTTTGAAGATCACATTCTAAATTACAAATAATCCTACTTTAAAGCAGCCTTCCTTTACATTCCAGGGAAGCGCACAGGCAGTACAACACCCTGTTTGGTACACTTCCAATATCGTAGTTATAGTTCCAGGTCAATTCAGTGCCAGCTCGGATGAACTGGGAACTGAAAAAGGCCACCCAAGGAAATCGGGGATCATGCGTGTCCACGAAGACGTTCTGGACGAATATATTCGGCGAGCAGGAATGCTAGAATATAATAATTTGATTAGATACAGGGTGTTTCAGAAGGACGTGCTAATATTTCTAGGGTAGAAAGTACATCCAAAAATAACAAAAAAGGATCCTATAGATATGGGTTCGAAGATGCTCTTCTACCGAGATACAATGTGATGAAGTTTTATTTACGGAATCGAAAAAAATTATATCTTTCACAAGCAAACGATGTGGTTGCTGGGAGGAGAAAAAGTGGCAATGTTATTGTGCAATTTATTTAGAAATCCCACACAAATAAAGAAAAAATAAACTATTTTGGGAAAATTTGGTTTTCTGTCTCTCCTCGGAAGTACTTTGAGTTTCGAAACATTCTAAGCGGTACTTTGTTGATTACCTAAATACGCAACTTTGCCCCCATTTAAACGACTTTGTATCTCACAATTTCCGAGATCCAATGGTGAAGGTCGAATTTGAAACACCCTATATATAGATTAGAACTTCTAGATGGACATAGGATACCTGTTGTTGTGACCTGAAGGGACTGAGATAAGGGCTAAGAGCCACTATGGGGGAACATTATTTTTTAAAGCTAGGTATACTCGGTTCTTTGATGCAGTGTAAATGGGCACTTACAATTTTTTTATTTGTAAATATTTCTAACCGGAAAAATGTTTTTTTCAATTTTTAGCTTTAAAAAAATTAATTTTTTATTGTAATTCCGCCAATAATAACCAACTTGGAAAACAAATTGAGCAAACGACGATTAATGGCCACTACGACATGTCGGTGTACGTATCGGGTTTTCCAATAGGGACTTGACAACTTGAACTTTTACTGAGAACGCACCTTTAAATCAATTACCGAACTGTCAATGTCAAAACATTCAGTAAAGAAAACATTTTCATTATGGTGAAGTACACGAACGAACAACGCTTACAAATAATTAAAATTTACTACCGAAATCCGAGTCGGTGACTGCAACTTTAAGAGCGTTTACGCAAATTTTTGGTCGTAATTCTCCTCCCAGTAGACAAGCAATTCATAGTATAGTGAAAAAAATTGAGTCTACATATTCGCTGCTGGATGTTCCCGTGATAGCGAGACAGCGGGTTGGTCGAAGTGCCGAAAATATTGCTGCCGTTCGCAAACGAATAGTCTATTCTACGGCGTTATCAAGAATTGCGCATCGCTCAGACCACACTATTACGAATTTTGGCAAGAGATTATCTTGGACTGCACCCTTATAAGATCAAGTTAACTCAAGAACTAAAGCCGTTCGATCATATGAACCGACGCACGTTCTCGAATTGGGCTCTAGAAATGTTGCAAGAAAATGACCAATTTAATCGGAGACATCTTCAGTGATGAGGCGATTTTTGGCTAAACGGCTTCGTCAACAAACAGAATATGCATTATTGGTCATGTGAAAACCCTCATGTGCTTCAAGAAACATCACTTCGTCCACAAAAAATAACTGTATGGTGGTGTCGTTGGGCCATCAAAGATCGCTACAGAGACATGGTGCAACGTTATTTTTTTGGTCAATTGGATTATGATGTGTTTTCAACAAGACGGTGCCACAAACCACACAGCGGGTGAAACAATCGACATATTGGAATCAAAATTCGGTGAACGTGTTATATCGAGAAATGGTCCTGTCGAATGGCCGCCTAGATCGTGTGATTTAACACCTCTAGACTTTTTTTTTGTGGGGCTACATTAAATCATTGGTCTATGCCAACAAGCCAGCGTCGTTAGGGGAGCTCAGAGCCAATATTGAACGAGATACAGCGGTTGTTTCTGTCGAAATGTGTGGCCAGTCATTGAAAATTGGGTTCAACGAATCGGTCGCTGCGAACGTGCCCGTGGTTGACATATGAACGAGGTCGAATGCCATACATAAATGTTTCGAGTATAATTCAATCCAATATTAAAATTTTTGAGTTATCTCAAATGGTTTAAGTTTTATTTGAAAAGAAAGTTGTCAAATCCATAATGGAAAACCCTTTATATGCGTGCTAGGACAGCCGTTACACTAGGTATGGAGTGACGTCACACATCACCCTCAGACAGAAACAAAATATTTCTGAGGGACGCAGCTTTGAAAGTAGACTTTATAATTTTTAGAGATAAATCGATAATTTTTCACTGTTTGATCTACATATTGTTGGTTATTTTATTCTGAATATCATGAAACTTCTATCATCCCTATAAGGTACCGTTAATTTAGAAGGACTTGTTCAGAACCGACCCAGCTCTACTACAAGTAATCTGCCCTTTCGGGCAATCATTTGTAACAAAACTAGTAATTTATTACTTACATTAAGAAACCTTCCGATATTTCCAGTATTTTTGGCGTCCATCACATAGACACATTCGTCTTCCCCAAACACTTCCCTAACGGAAGTGTACCGTAGGGACTTATCATCAAGCCCTTTTGCTTTAGAATCGAAATTCAACACTTCGCGCCCCTCTGAAATAAAACAACATGCTGTTAAGGAAGTTTTAACGACAAATATATGGAGAACTCTATCATCTGTGAAATATGGGTAATAGGCGTGCAGAATTACGGGGGCTGGAAGTGTATATACTGCTGCAAAAAAAAATAGGATATCCTCCCCCACCGTCTAATTTTTCACCCCTATTTTTTTTCAAAAATGATCAGGTTCCTCTGAAATGTCAAAAAACCAACGTTGAAAGATCTTTGTTTTTTCGTCTTTGGCCCTTTTCTCCGCTGCCTCTGGACCGATTTTCAAAAAACCTTGTGTTAAAATTTCATCTAAATTCGGACAATACTTTCCAAGTTATAGATGGGTCAATGATTAGCGGACAGACACAAAAACAGATCAGTAATGTATGTACATGTCATATAATATACAAAAAACAATATCTCATTCTGAAAACGAGAGAATTAAAATTACCATTTTAGGAAAAAATTAAAAACGAAACCGTAGACACCTTGGCGGCGACAAAACTAAAAGCGGGCTCTGAAGAAAACAATAATTTTGAATCTAAGTTTCCTTACCATCTTCTTCATCGCTTATAGTAACAGTTTCTATACTGCCAGACAATTGATCAACAGTGAGCTTGGGTTCTTCTTTAACTTTTGGTTTTTCTTGTTCCTTAGTTTCGTTGGGTTCCGTTTTATCATCATCGATGTTTCTCGCTCTTAGTCGAGTCCTACAATAACAAAATGAATAATTGAGAAGTTGGTTCTTAAAAGGAATGTGTCGAGAACACCATACATGAGTTCTTATTACGAGAAACTAATCTCGAAAACTCTCACCTGATACCTTCCCTGCTGGTTTGCTTCACATCAACCTTTATCGGCAATGAAAAATCGTTATCGATAGTGTAACTGTTACGTTTCTTGGATTTCTTGGTTTCTTCCTCTTCTTCTTCCTCTATCGGACTCTTTTCTCTATAGTCTTCATCTTCCATAACCTCAGCTTCATAATCTTCTTTGTACTTTTCCACTGTTTCTATGTAATCTAACTCTGCAAAGTATTCATCGCCATATGCCATGCCATCCTGAAAAAAATCGAACGTAAAATAAGCTTCGTGAATAAAATTTCTCAAAATATATTTCTCTATTGCCAAACTATAAATCATTTAGGATTGTTTCCGCTTACCTGATTGGCCATAGCTTCTGTGTGTAAAGTGCCTGCATATATACAGATGAAGGTACCCTGCGGAATATCATTGAGACATCTAATGCCCCATCCTCTGTTATGAGTTTTAAACACTTGCAGTTTCAAGCTCATCGGATTTTGTACTACTCTATTCAAACAAGTAGAGCTACACTTACACCTGCAAAAATTCATTTTTTTATTCGCTCAAATAACGCAAATCTTAAAGAGAGCATTAGGAATAATGGATAGAGGCATACTGTTAAGTAAATCGGAGATATATTCGCAAAACTACAAGTCCTGCAAAATAGAGCTATGAAATAATATTGAATAAAAATAAGTACACCAAAATAAAATGTGGGTTACAAGAATTGCAGTGGTTGAATATAAAAAATATTTGGTTCTTATTTTTATATTTAAAATAAAAAATCATCTTTTGTCACAACATTTAGAATAGATTTGAATAATCATTATCACAATTATTATGCAAGAGGAAATTCATTTCCAAAATTGCCATAGTAATATAACTAGCAAATCACTACATATTTGAGAAAGGATTACTGAATTTAATAAACTAAATAATGTTATAAAGTCTACTTGTGATTTGAAGATTTTCAAAAGAAAATTAAAGGAATTTTCCATGGACAGTGAACATTCTTAGAGGTGCTAATTATGTTTTTCTAAGTATCTGCAATTGTTGTAGTTTTTTAACAATGAAATTGTAGAAATCATGCTAAATAAATATTAAAATCAACATATCTGGAAAGGTATTGAAATGTTTTTCAGGTTATCTGACCAAAAGGATGCAAGTAACTAAAATAAATAACATTTCATCAAAGATGGAAAATGATTTAGGGCTTCCCCAAGGTAGTATCCTGGGACCACTTCTTATCATCTTGTATATAAACGATTTTTCCAGGATACCAAAAAATTGGAATATCCAAAATTTTGCAGATGATACTTTAATTTATGTAAACACTCAAAATATTCAGTCAGGTATCTGCCTCATTAACAGTGATTTAAAACTTGTATCAGAATGCCTAATATCTAGCAAATTAAAATTAGACAAAGAGATAACAAAAACTATAATTATTGGAATAATGATATTACAAATTTATACGTAAATATTAGTGGCAAAAACATAGATTTTGTAGATTCTTTCAAATACCTTGGCGTACTTGTTGACAGTAATTTGTTTTTTGAACTAAATTATATATTGATCACAAATAACTCTATACAGAAAGTAATTCATTTATAATACGATTGTACTGCCACGTTTTTTGTATAGTGCAAATCTTTTATATCTGGCCAATGATTCCGTTTTTCAAAGATTATAGATTTGACAAGGGTGCTATAAAAGTTTTGCAAAATGAATCAACAAACGGACGCACGAGGCTGCTTGTTACTGCATGTTGAGACATGTCCATGAGAGCATAGTAGCCGCCAGCTGCACGTCTGTTGATTTAGTTGTTCATTGTATTGATAGTGTAAAGTACGGACTGTGTCATCGTGGTCACGTAGTGAGATAAGGGCAGTTTTACGGTATACCTTTACTCGTGATTTAAGTATAGACCAGTGCTTGAAAGAAAAGAACCTTGCATTAAAGAATGATTGTCCTCATCGAACGACTATATTAAGGTGGTACAGAGGATTCCAAAGGGGCAATTTCACTGTGAATGACGCTGAGAAGGAAGGAAGGTCGCGAAGGACAGGAACAGAGGAAAACATTACTGCTGTGAGGAAAATGCTTGACGAAGACCGGAGAGTGACATACCAACAGATAGAGGAGACCTTACACCTTCATGCACCAGCAATTCATTTAATTCCGCATGACCATTTACATTTACGTAAGGGAACTTTGTTCTCTCGGGGTACCGCATAGTCTGACGAAAGAGCAGAAGACTCGTCGTACGACTTGCCGAAACATGTTGAAAATGTTTGTTAAGGGGCAATCTCGTAATAATCGACGAATGCGCTGGTGCGTTATCGTGATAAAACAAAACTTTTTTTTCGCCAAATGAGGTCGTTTAATTTGCACCTCGTGCTTCAAACGTTGCAATAACTCTGCGTAGTATTGACCAGTGATAGTCTTACCCTTTTCAAGGTAATCAATGTATTTAATTCCTCTTGCATCCCAAAAAACAGTAGCCATAATCTTGTTTGCCGATAAAATTGTTTTTGCCTTCTTTGGAGTTGGTTCCCCTTTTCCAATCGACTGTTTGGACTATTCTTTACTTTCAGGAGTGTAGTGGTGGACCCAAGTCTCATCAACAGTTATGAATCGACGCAAAAATTCGTTTGGATTACGCCTATACAGCGCCAAATTGTCGGAAGAAATGGTTTGTCGACGCAGTTTTTGATCGAGCGTTAGCCACCCACCTTGCACACAGCTTTTCCATGATCAAATGGTTGTGCAAAATATTTCACACACGTTCAGCTGACATCTTACAGGTCTCAGCTATCTCGTGCACTTTCAACCTGCGGTCTTCCAACACTATTTTATGGATTTTCTCAATCATTTCTGAAGTTGTGACCTCAACGGGCCATCCTGAGCGAGGCTCGTCAGAGGTGCTGACACGACCCATTTTAAATTCAGAAACCCACTGCTTAATAGTTGAATATGATGGGGAGTAGTCTCCTAGTGTTAAATCCATCTCTTCTTTCATTTGTTTTGGTGTAAAACCTTTCAAATAGAAGTATTTGATGACAGCACGTTTTTCCAATTTTTCCATTTTTACGAAAACAACGGACGCGTCGCGCGCAATGTGCTCTCAAACGCAAACTAACGTAGCGATTGATTGGAACTGTACATACAAGCTTGGTAGGAATGGTTATATATACTAAGTGACATATAAATCCGAACACCCAGTTTAAATGGTTTTATTTTAATAAAAGTTGGTGAATGTATTTATCTTATTGTAAATAACAAGTGAAAAAATGTTCAGCCTTATCAGTTGGACATTCCGGTTTTTATACTGCTTTTTTTTAATTAACTAACGCTCTAAAAATGAATATTTCAGCCGCAGTAAAGAATCAACGTTGGCGGATTTTGGTTCTTGACATCCTTTACGATCGGTTACGATGCCTAGAGTACGGAGACCTGTACGATTTCGTCAACTTAGTGAGTTTGATAGGGGCCGTATAGTGGGACTTCGGGAAGCTGGACCTTCTTTTCGGGCAATTGCAGTTAGAGTGCAAAGAAGTGTAGACACTGTGGTTAGGTGTTGTCAGGCATGGCTTCGAGAAGGCCGTACGCAAAGACCAAGGGGCACTGGACGCCGCCGTAGAACAACAGACCGTGAAGATCGCCGCCTAAGATTATTGGCCTTAAGGGACCGTTTCTCCACTACCAGGTCCATTGCAAATGAATGGTTTGCAGAACACGGAAGACCTATTGGCATGCGAAGTGTTTACCGACGAATGAGAAGTTTTGGCTTGTTTTCATACCGGCCACACTGGGTCCTCCCTTTAACTCGAGAACACCGACGTAATCGCCTTGAGTGGTGCAGACAACGGTCACTCTGGGATCAGGAATGGAACAGTATTGTCTTTAGTGACGAGTCTCGATTTTGTTTAGGCATGCACGATGGTCGTGCCAGGGTTAGAAGGCGACGTGGTGAAACGAGGAATCCACAGTTTTTTGTTGAAAGACATGTTCATCACACTGTTGGAGTTATGGTTTGGGGTGCTATAGCTTATGGTTCCAGGTCACCTTTAATCTTCATCAGAGGTAACATGAACGCGCAGCGTTATATCCACGAAGTTCTAGAACCCCATCTTTTACCCTATCTTGACACCCTGGCAGATCCAACTTTCCAACAAGATAATGCCCGACCACATGTTGCAAGAGTCACAATAGACTTCTTTCAACATAATGATGTCACATTGTTACCGTGGCCACCAAGATCTCCCGACTTATCCCCAATTGAGCACGTGTGGGATATGATGGGTAGGAGATTGCTCAATTTGCAACGTCCTCCTCAGACTCTAGAAGCACTTCGAGAGGAGTTGGTGGTTGCCTGGAATGAGATACCACAGGAGGACATTGACCACCTGATCAGAAGCATGCCTAGGCGCGTTGGAGAATGCGTAGCACATCAGGGTGCATCCACACATTATTAAAGGTCAAAGGGCTTTAAAGCAGTGCAATCATTTTGAAATTTTTATCATTTACTTATTATGCTTCATTAAGTACTTATACAAAATTTTATTAAAATAATACCATTTAAACTGGGTGTTCGGATTTATATGTCACTTATATATATAGGACGCCACTCCTAGTGGCGCCATCTATTGGTCAGGCCGGAAACTTTTCACCCCACCCTCGTATGTAGCCATTTGTTCTAAATAAATCTTTCTACTGCTACTAAAAACGTAAAAAAGGGGGATACAAAATTTCTGATTCGTTGTTTTCAAATCGCAAACAGAGACGCTTTATTGGATTCCAACTATTGTGCGCATTAAAATGAAAATACTGACAAAAGATTCTTACCTAGAGTTGCACTCGTAGATTCCAGTAATGACTTGTTCAGGCAATCTCCTATAAATATAACCAATTGAATTTGGATCTACATCTTTTCCTATGTATTTAGCACCTTCCATAGTCATTTTCCAGCAAGCACATTTAGTTTTATCCTGCAAAAATGAAAAAAAAAACGTCCAATCAGATGTCACACGGTCTCCTGATATATCATTTTTAGTGGCAAAGACAGCTTAAAACTAAACTATACCATAATTACATGATTAGTAAAATCTAATTTATGATCAATGGTCAGTCCCAAAAATTTGATGGTGTCGTGTCTTGTGTATTAATTATTTATTTAACTTTGCATGTACACAGTGGTTTAATAAAATGTACTGTTTTTTGTTTAAAACTTACAATGCAGTTATCTTCACAATTGCAGCCACATAAAAATTCAGGGTCCAAATTCAAGTTCACACCTTCCATGGGCACCCTCTTGATACTATAGTTGCAGAAGTCTAACATTTCATTGTTTATACCGTTAATAACTGGTATTGGTACCTGTTCCAGACCTAGACAATGAGGAAAATGTAAAATTAAAAAATCCCCATGCTAAAATTATTGTTTAGATGTTTTCTATGATACTTATGTAATAAAGCATTGATACTTTCTTTAACGGGACCAAGCCATAGAAAAAATAATGAATCACAATAGAAAAAATATGTCCGATCGTTGTTTTATCTTCATTCAAAATATTTTATATTCCACATTAAACGTAAAAATAATATTGTGGTTCAAAATACCTTTTGAAAGATCCTTAGGGTCGGGGTTGCATTCAACAGCAAACTCTGCTAAACATCTCACCATATGATTAAAATCAAATAGATCCACTGTCATTTCACTTTCAGTTAACCTAAGAAATGTACGATTAGTTTCAATTCTTAATACTCTGTTTTAAAATCAATTGGAATCACTTAAAAATTACGTAAAACATCCAGTCATAAAGATAATAAACATAATTCTTAACAACAAAGCTAACTATAGTTACTAAGTTGAATACAATGGCAAAAGTGACTGAACGGATTATCCTCAGTTGCCAGTTGGGCGATTGATTAATGATGAAAAAATTGAAGTAGTCGAGTCATTTAAATATCTTGGCAAACATGTGGATAGTAAGCTACTGTTTCACGAACATTATGAATATATTATTTCAAAAATTTCGAAAAAGATCAATTACTTCTATAGGGTTTCCCATAATCTTAGTATGTTTTCCAAAAAAATTGTGTATAACACTATAATTATTTCCCATTTTTTATGTTGTTCAACCATCTAGTTTTCAGCAAATGAAAACATATTTTCAAAAGTACAAAGAACCCGACGACATCCTTGAGAGCTTCGATGTCGTCTCCCTTACTAAGGTACCGCTGAGGGAATGCCTAGATCCCTACTTCGTATGGGAAGGGGGCTGTTATGAGCAGACAGACGGAGTGGCAATGGGAGGTCCACTTAGCCCAGTCATAGTCAACCTTTTTATGGAACACTTTGAGAAGAAGGCGGTTGAGACATCGGAGAACAAACCAGCAATTTGGTTCCGGTACGTGGACGACACCTTCGTGATTTGGAAACACGGCACGGACAGGCTAAACGAGTTTCTGCAGCACCTCAACGATCGGCATCCAAGCATACAATTTACCATGGAGATACAACAACTGGCCTTCTTGGACGTACTAGTCAGGAAGCGAGGTAACAAGCTGGGTCACACAGTGTACAGGAAACCAACGCACACAGACAGATACCTGCACGCTTTGTCCAATCATCACCCAAGTCAGAAGTATGGAGTCATCAGAACACTGACAGAACGAGCTCGCAGGATTTGCGAACCGGAGAACCTCCAAAGAGAACTTGAACACCTGAAAACTGCGTTCGAAGCAAATGGCTACAGCAAGAGGGACATCGAAAGATCAATGGGCTCGAGATCAGCCAGGCAACGTGAAACCGAACAGCGTTCCACCACCTCTCAAGCGTATCTTCCATTTGTGGCAAAGGACAAGAAGGACCCACTCTCAGCTGCAGGAGTCAACCGCATACCGTGTTCATGCGGCAAAGTATACATTGAACCACGAAAAGATCAATGGGAATGAGACTCAAGGAGTACAAAGCAAATTGCCGGCTAGGACAAACTGAGAAGTCTGCGGTAGCTGAACATTCACTAAGCAATGGGGACCACAGGATACACTTTGGGAGCTGCAGGTTGCTGTCATCTGTCAACGGCTATCATAATAGACTGGTCAGGGAAGCTATCGAGATTTACAAACATCCAGATAACTTCAACAGGAAGGAAGAGACCCTCAGACTCAACCCGATCTGGCACCCGATCCTCAGAAACGCCGGAGCAGTGCCAATCGACATCCCGAACTCAACCGAAGCGGAACAAACCACGTCACCTACCCTTCGGGATAAATACAACCTGCGCAAGAGAAATCGTCAGTCTACATCCAGCATCGGAAATGGAAGGACCTCTGAAGAAGCTGCCACTCGTACTAGCGAAACGTTAGGAAGAAATTCCAACCGACGACGGCCCCGGATCAAGACAGCAGTTTAAAAACAAATATGCTATTATTACGTCTATATTAGAACTGCAGTGGTTGAATGTGAAAAATTTCATATATTATTTAATTCTCGTTTTCATATTCAAATTAAAGAATCATTTATTACCACCACATTTAGAGAACTTCACAAAATTAAATAGTCATTATCATAACTACGAAACTAGAGGCAGTATATATTTTCATCTGCATAATTGTAATAGTAGCATGGTTATGCTACTATTACAATTATTATACTAAATCTATATTTCAAAAGGGAGTATTTGAATTTAATAAACTGAATAATGATATTAAACAGAGTTTGAATTTAAAAATGTTTAAGGTGAAATTAAAAAATCACTTTATGAATAATCAAAATACTTAGTGACGTAATTTTAATAGACAAGAATGCAAAATTAAACAAAAATATGTATGCAACCTAAGCATTATACAAAATTGTTATTATAGCATTAATGCTAAATAAATCTTCAACAACAACGACACATCTTTTCCCAGTAGCTGCCGCTATTGTCGAGGTGTGTTCGTGCCAGATCAAGTCCTCGGTGTTCTGGACTCCCACTAGCCGTCCATCGAAACCGAATAAGCACTACGTCGCTTCTTGTTCGCCAACGTACAGTACATACTGTGTTTGAGAAGCATTACACTGTACAAGATTCTTATGCCCCCAGCAGTGATAACCTTCGGGTCTCTCGTCAGAAAGGGAGCAGATGTTAGTCTTTTTTTTCCTCTTCACTGGCAGAGATCGGCTTGTCGCTCTGAGTTCCTGCATGTAGAGTGCTGTGATCCGCAAAGCTGTACAGGAAAGAAGGTCGTTGATATGTAAGAGGAACAGCGTCGGAGCCAAGGCCGATCCTGAGGAACACCCGCGTTGACGTTGTGGGAAGAAGAGGACGATATCTTGCAGCCAGAGAAAAAGTCAGCCAAGCATCTGCAAAGCTTCTCTGGAAGCCCATAGGATGGAAGTTTGTATAAGAGGACAGCGGGCACAGCTGATCGAACGCTTTCGTGATATCAACATAATCGACATAAGCCTCACGATAAGACTGGATGAGTTTACTCCACAAATTGAGTGAGGTAAGCTAGAAGATCCTCTGTGGATCGATGGTGCCGAAAACCATACTACATGTTGCTTAATCAAGCAGGACCTTCGAGATAGTCCAGAAGCTCGCGATTTATGAACCTTACTTATAACAGAAAGCAGAGCTATAGGCCTATAGTTGTAAGGGTCGGTCGTAGATCCTTTTTTGGATGGGTTGGACATGAGCACATTTCCAGTTTTCTGGGAAGGTGCCGGATTCGTAAGATATCTGGAAGAGACGCGAAAGAACCGGAGCAAGGTCCGCTGCACACCTCTTCAATACAAAGACAGGAATAAAATCCTGACCAGAAACTTTGTTGATGTCAAGCTCAAGTGCATCCGTCTTACTGTCTTATGCCTATCTGTTACTTCCCGCATAGTGAAACGCTTCCATTATTTTCATTGTTAATGACAAAAGATTTTCGTAGCCGTTTTACTTTACCTTAGATAATAATGAACCTCAGCAATATTTCTAAGTAGCCTTCCGCATGGAGCCTTATATACGATTTCTTTCTTGTTACCGCTTTTCGCTTTTTGAGTCATTCTTCCCCATCCGCACAACAGCGGCTTCGACAGAGGGTTGTGACCCCTTAGCTGGTTGAAGTTATGCGTTAGGTACTCCTTACACTGGGGCGAACAGTCGTGAGGTGTATAGGTACGCTTTATTATTACCTTCTCGTGAGGTGTGAAGTACTGTAAGGAAAATAAATGGTTATCGTTAAGGTGATACTAGCGCTTTACTCAAGAACATCAGGTCGTACCACCTCATACATTTAGCAGCAACCAAATCGGAATGTAAGTGGACCGTACTTCTAGTATGATGGAAACTAAAAGTTATTTCAAAAACTAAACAGCATCTGTAGTAATGTTGTGATGCTGCCGGTATAAAATTTGTTTCAGTTGAAAAGGCTATAATAACACGAGAAAACTGCGAAATCGGAATCCTCATAAGAGCCCCCCAACTAACCATTATCACTCCTATTATAGAGTATTCCTTACACAGCATTGTATACTGTAAGAACATTGGCAAAACCCTCTTAGAACAGCTATACAAGCGGAATGGGCATACCTAATAGGACACTTCAGTCATTTAAGAGGTTGTATAAGGGCTGCAGGTAACAGTTATACAACAAAAGTGTAAACCTCTTGCAGCCGCTATAGGACATTTGCGTCAGTGCAAGATTCCGTTTTTGTCAACTATACAACTATTCTGTTACGTAATTCTACTTTAGTGCAACCAAACTATTTCTTATGTATTGCGCAGCAAAACAACAAGGCTCGGGATTGTTATATAAACGTTACCATGGATGCCACAACACAACTATTTTGACTACCACGCAAATATGCCGTATAAAATAGTTGTATAAACGTTTATGCAACAGTAAAAACACTGTCCTATAAGGTGTGTTATAACTATGCTATAAGAATATTTTAAACACCTCATTTTAGAGCAAATATGCTGCAGAAAGCAAATCTGCATTCCACACAACATTAAGCCAGCATGTTGGTGTTCAGGCAACAACAATAGAGAGCTTTTATGACTGAACGGTTCTTTTACCAAAAGCTTATAGCACTACTTTGCTAGTTGGACCATGCAAATGTTATAATAATTATCCCAATTACAGAATAATTTCATTCAAGCCTTTGTCAATACAGTGCCTTGGTTGAATGTATGAAAATAATCCTTGTTACAGACATTATTTTCTCGGCAAATTTAACGAATTTTTTATTTTGTTCAAAGTGAGCATAAGCGCAAAATCCCTATGTTTTCAGGTACAATTGTCAAACATGCCAATCACACATTCAATTACAAAGACATCCTTAGAATGTTACTTGTTACTTACCATAATCTTGCTAGTAGGACCACTGCTACTGATAGTATTGTTAGATACAGGTGGTAGGAAAGGCACAATATTTTGTGCTGGCGTATTACTAAGTTGGGGTCTGGTTGTGCTCTTCCTTGCTACAGCCCTAACATTCGATGTATGTTCTACTGGCGCCTCATCTGCCTCCAAGTCAATGCGCTCGGGGGCTTTTTCAGGATCGGAAGTTTGATGCTTCTGATCTTGAGAGTCTCCAGATTGCAGAAAGTTGTTATGCCGAGTGTATTGCACCACCGTCATAGATTCGTTCTGAAAATATCATGAGCCCATATTCATTTGCAATCACAATACCGAAGATTGTTTTGTTGGCACCGTTGAAGCATGTGTATGCTGTTAAGTCTTTGTTTAAGATATATTTAGCATTAATGCTAAAATGTCAATTTTGTATAATTATTCATTTACTCATTTTTGTGAATCAATTTTCTATAACTTTACATTCTTGATCTATGAAAATTACATCACTATGCATTTTGAGTATTCATAAAGTGATTTTTTTAATTTCACCTTAGACATTTTTAAATTCGAACACTGTTTAATATCATTCAATTTATCAAATACAAATAATCCCTTTTGAACACAAATTTGCTAGTTATGCTATTATTACAATTTTGCAGATGAAAATCTATACTACCACTAGTTTCATAGTTATGATAATGACTGTTTAATTTTGTTTTCGAAATGCGGTGGTGTTAAATGATTTTTTAATTTGAATATGAAAACGGGAACTAAATAACATATGAATTTTTTTACATTGACCCACTATAGTTCTCCTAACCTAGACTTAATCCTAGCATATTTGTTTTTATCTTAAATTATTCTCACAGCTTTATTTTTTAGAATTTGTAATTCTGAAAATATGTTCTCATTTGCTTTAAATCAGATGATTGAGCAACATAAAAAATGGGGAAGAATTTTTTTAATACATTCCGAGATTATGGGAAACTCTTTAGAAGTTATTTATGTTTTTTGATATTTTTGGAATAATGTCATCTACGAGGGATCTCTTTTAATTTATTACAACTTTCAGAAACAATTATCGCAACAAGAATGCCTTGCTGAGTTACTGTTTGTTTTCCGCAACGGAGCGCCACATCAGTCGACAATTTCCCGTTGGTATGGAGAATTCAGACGTGGACGGGTGAGTCTTGGTGACGATTCCAGGGTGGGTGCACCACAAACGGCAGTCACCCAGGAAAACGTCGATGCTGTGCGCAAACTCACCATTGAAGATAGACATGTGACATATCGCGAGATTGAGGCGTCCTTGAAGATCTCAAAGACCTCAATTCAAAAAATTTTACATGAAGAATTAGGAGTAAGAAAATTAATTTCTCCACCTGTTGACTGAAGAGCAGAAAACAGCCAGGGTTAATTGGTGTCAAAAAACGCTTGACCGTTTCAATTCCGGAAACTCAAAAAAGGTGTACAGCATTGTTAGTGGTGATGAATCGTGGATTCACTGTTATGTACCAGAAAATAAACGACAGTCGGCTGTTTGGGTATTCCAAGGTGAAGAAAAGCCAACAAAAGTCATCCGTTCTCGAAGTGTTTCGAAAAAGATGGTCGCGACATTTGTGTCAAAAGCGGGTCATATTGCAACAATTCCTCTTAATGAGCAAAGAACTGTTACTGTGGATTGGTATACCACCATTTGTTTGCCAAAAGTCATCACCGAGCTTTGAAAAATCAACCCCGAAATCATCCTCCACCAAGACAATGCAAGCTCGCACACAGCCCAAAAAACAAGGCAGTATTTATCGGAAGAAAACGTGGAATTATTGGACCATCCTCCATATAGTCCCGATCTAAGTCCTAACGATTTCTTTACTTTCCCGAAAATTAAAATCAGACTGCGTGGTCACAGGTTCCAGTCACCAGAAGAATCAGTTGACGCATTCAAAAACGCCGTTTTGGATCTGCCAGCAAACGAGTGGAATAAGTGCTTCGAAAATTGGTTCGAGCGCTTGCAGATGTGTATTAATCTTCGTGGAGAATACTTCGAAAAACAATAAAGTCATTTAAAACTACCTACCGTGTTGTTTTACTTCCATATGCAAAACTTAAAAGGCATCCCTCGTATACCCAGATATTTGAATAATTTGACTATTTCAATTTTTTCATCATTATTCATGAGCCGTATTGTACGGTCATCTGTTTCCCTATTGATATACATTTTGTTTTATTAGTGTATTAACATTTAACCAATTATAATTATAATTTTTTGATATCACTATTTAAAAGTTCTAAAGCAGTGTCCAAACGTCTATGTGCTATACATGTATATATACATGTATATATATATATATATATATATATATATATATCAATGTATCGTCCGATAATACTTGAATTTTGCAGTGTTCTAAAAGATATCTTTTATATATACAATAATTAGTAAAGGCCCTAATTTACACCCATGTGTCACCCCTACTGATATATTTTGAATGCTTGACATAATATTTCCCGTTTTCTGACTTCTATTTACTAAATAATTTTGTAAATGTAATTTCATCATAATTTTTCCCTATCCATAGTCTCAAACGCCCTTTTGTCTAAGTCTAAGAATACTGTTACAATACATTATTTCTCATCTATACTCTTCTAGTCTACCACCACCACTTGGACTGCTGTTTCTGTAGAATATTTTATAATCTCTCTTTATTTTTTACGTTTCTATTGTTGTTAATGATCGGCCAGAGAACACACTTTTAGTTTTGTTACTGTTAAAAATTTTGACAGATCAACTTATAAATAGCAATCAAAAATCTACATCAGGTATTCTTAGCGAAGTTTTATACTTACGGGACCAGCCTTCCTAGATGTTCTCAAACCAGTATGCCTATTGGTAGCCGCTTGCTCTTCTCTAAACATAGGACTTAATCTTGTGGAACCTCGGTATATCCATTCGGTTCTACTCAAACTGTCAAAAAATACCTGTACTAATGAGCAGTCTACCTTTATGACAGTACATAACCACCATTTACCTGAAAAACGGCTTGGTTTATTCACGCACTATTTTCAAAGTTTTCAGATTTTATTAGTATGATATTATAAAAACGCGTTCCCCGTCTTCAACATTTATAGTGGTGGTGACTACATTGTAGCTTGAACTGTTAAATTTTTTGGCCAACGCGTAAGGTCATCTATTTTACTTTTTTTACACTGAAGCAACCGCGCAGGCAGAACCCTAAATGCCAGAACACCGCGGCTGCTATAAGGATCCTAAAGAGATTTTGTTAATCCGATTTTTGAACTCCGTAAGGTTAGTAGAACTAGCAAAAGCCTCCTCCTTGTTAGATAACCTCGTCACCCCCGGGACAAAGGAGCGATCGTATCGGCCAGTTCTGGATGTACTAAGTTCGACACGGTTAGGATGGGAGGGTCTGTCCGGCAGGCACATCGCGCGGCGTCGTGGAGGAGACCTCTGAGGAGCAAAGCCCGAATGTAGCCGTAAAAGAGAGCTAGATCGCCAACGGCCCGCCGGTGCGAAAGGGTGTCGCTATTGATGAGATAAGTTCGTGCCGGATCAAGTTGTTCGTCAAGGTACAGTACTGTTTTGGAAGCATTAAACTGTACAAGACAGTTGCGTCTCCAAGCAGTGATAACCTCCAGATCACTTGTCACAGAGGAAGTCGCTGCTAGTCTTTTTTCCAGCTCACTGGCAGAGATCGACTTGTCGCACTGAATTCCTGCATGTAGAGTGCTGTCATCAGCAAAGCTATGGATTGGGTTGATCGCACAAGAAAGGAGGTCGTTGGTATACAAGAGGAACAGTGTTAGAGTCAAGAGCGATGATCTGCATTTTTTAGCCTCTCCTTGACAAAAGTATCGTTCGCCGAGTCAATTGCTTCATAGGTAGCATTAGAAAAGGTGAGGAAGTCTCGCTGTCGTTCATAAGGCTACTGTCTAAAGTCGAAGTTATTTCGTAATTAAACATTTGAATGGCACTTACCATTGTATTCAACTCGTACAGTCTGATCTTTAGCTAATTTAACCATAGGTCTATCTTGGCTCTCTAAATATTTTTTAATAAACGGCCTGGAATCGATCAGAACGTCTTCCCATACTTTAGGGCTCGATTCATAGACCAAATTTACACTATGATAGCTGACATACTGCGAATAACCAATGTCGAAAAATATCAGGTATCTGGAAAAGAATAAAACCGAATATTGTTGCTACTTAATGCACGAACAGAAGAGAAAAGCACTGCTTTGGAAAACATTTTCAAATACTATGCATTATTTTTTGCTATATGATTCGTAAGTCATAAAAAAACATGTCGCTCTTTTCCGTCGGTCTGATGTTGTTCAATCTTTCGGTAATCGTTGGCTCCTGCATAAAACTTTTTCAGATGATAAGTTACTCATAAGACGGAATGTTGTAACTAATAATAAATTATAGTTTAAAAAGCTTTAATAGCAAATCGAACTAAAAAGTGGAAAATAATTTTCACAAATAGGGGAGTTTCTGTTACTGAAATAGAAAGTCCAACAAGCAAGTATGACTAATTAATTTGGAATAAGATCAATATAAAAATTAAGATATTAACAAAAAATTCAATTACAGTAAACAAGTGCGAGGTGCTTGATATTTAATGTTAAAAAAAATCTCCTATACAAGAAAACTATTTTCTACTTTTTAGTTTGATTTGCTAGTAAAGGGTGTTTTTTAGTTTTTTTTACTACAATTAATGATTTTTCAGTCACAAAAAGGCAAACAAAAGTACTTATAATCAAGAGCTTCGATTTTTTTTTAATTTGTATTTTCCAAATTTCCAAATTCAAGTTTTTTCAAATTAAAAATTCATTTTTTTTAATTTAAAATTCGATTTTTTTTCCAGTATTTATTGTAATCGGCCCTTGACCCCTGCGCAAATTTTCAAGTTAATTTAACTTCTTGAAATTGCAGGTCAAGCCTGTTAAAAATCGCCTACATTTTAAGAGACTGCTGATGATTTTCAGGACATTTAGAGAAAAAATCGGACAGAGATGTCTAGGAAGCGACTAGCTCTTAATTTTTGGCATTAGTAAAAATGGAGGCAAGTAGACGTATTGACAAATGATAATTTTTTGACTATGCCCTAAACTGTACAGAAAGTAGAAAAACACCGAAAATTGATTCAATTTTTTAGCAGCCCTGAAAATTTGGGAATTTATTCACGTGAACATAGTAAAATTTCGATCCAATTTGAGAACAGATTTGAAGCAACTGAATTT
The DNA here is from genome assembly GCA_963669975.1 of Acanthoscelides obtectus. Lineage (NCBI taxonomy): Eukaryota > Metazoa > Arthropoda > Insecta > Coleoptera > Chrysomelidae > Acanthoscelides > Acanthoscelides obtectus. Next base: position 93,159,843 of record CAVLJG010000006.1, read on the forward strand.
TTTATTCACATTATGGCTTTGAACTTAACCATTTTGAAGAATCATGCGCGACAAATGCATGGAAACTAAAAACGAATGCTACTACCTGAAGTTATTTCCTTCAAATGGTTGTTCCGCAACAATTCCTGCATAGTAGAGATTGTGTTTAGGCTTTTTCTCTCCAAAACCGGTCGTCTCCTTGAATTCTGATATCACTCTGGTACCTACAGGCAGTCTCACTTTGCTCGCGTTAAGATATGCCACGCTCCTACCGTTGACAAATCTCTCCTTTTGTTGTTTCAGTTCAGTCATTTTGTAGCATACTCCCATGTTCGACGGCACTGGATTGATGATCTGCGTTAATCTAGCTCGCACCCAGTTGCCTTGAGCGTTCTCCCTTGCAATATAGTATAGTTCACCTACAACAAATTTTCCTCTTCATCAAAAAACATGACTTACCTAGTTTAAGACGTTACCCGATATTGGGCTGGCACTTTTATAACCTGATGCGCGAAACGTATATACTTCATAATGTGCAAGACCAATAATGTCGTCACATACCACAAAATATTTTATTTTACATCACGAGCATGACATTTCCAATTCATTTACAAAGACTTTAATAAACACTGAGACCCAAATTTGTCTGAGGACTTGAGTTCAATGTGGACGAGAGAGAAGTGTGTTTAGACACATGTGTTAGAAAGAGATAGATTCCGGATCGGTCCTAACGGTGCTCCATTTTAGAAATGAAAGGTGTCTGATCGCCACAAATTCTGCAACATTGCATCATTGGTTCGCTTGGCAACACAGCATCTCGTACATGCCAAGGCAAGGCTTCCACCATGATCCTAGATTAGCGATTTTGGTCAGTACCCGTCTAGCGGTCATTGGGGGGTGTCGTCCTGCTTCGAAATAGTTTTCACCTGCGTCACCGTCGCTAGGCAATGTGGTGATGACATTCGCTCTTCAGCTGGCTTCTATCTCTTTCTAACATGTGTTGATACACACTTCTCGTACACATTGAACTCAAGCCGTCAGACGAATTTAGTTTTCCCTGTATCTAGTTGCCTGGTGTCAAACTCAAATATTTCAAAGTGAGCGTACCAAACTCTCCAGATATCATCAATATAACGCGCAGCAGTCATATTGCCTCGAACAAAGAGAATGGGTGATCGGCTACCATAGACAATAGGCACCTCAAACCATTACTCTAACAGTCCTGTGTACGTCGCTGAAGATGACATTATGCCTCCCAATGTTGCCGTTCTCTTCTCCAGTTCAAACGTTGACGACAGTGGTCCGCAGTAAAAGGAAGCACTAACCGTGGACGGTATGAAAAAAGTCCAAAGGCTCGAATGCTTCGATAGAATGAACACAGTAACAGGTATACATTCTCCAAACCATTGCTCAGCGATTTGACGTATAGTAGCAAAACGGTCTCGTAGGGCTAGTTGTCTGAAGCGTCTATCTTGACGCTCTGTGGTACGTCTCGGTGGACCAGTTGGCTTTCTTCGTGTTCCTCTATCCACACACGACACACACGCATTACCGTCATTGCAGTACAATTAATCCCGCGGCCAATTTCGCTATAGGACAAACCAACATCTCGGTAGGCAATAATTCTACCCCTGTCAAAGTCGCTAACATGGTGATAATTCGGACGTCTTCAAACTGGAGGCATTTTTTATGCCTAACACTAGTAAATGACAGGGCAATAACTAAAAATACCTGTAATACTCAGCTCTCAGAAACTGCTTTCATCACAAAAACTAAGAGATAACATATTAACAAAGGTAAACAAAAACAAAGACCAAACGTTGACATTGTTGCCACAGCATGTTTTAATTATAATCATGATGTTGCTAAAAAACAAGTTGAAGATTTGGTGTAACACTTCTAATTTCACTGAGTATGTACATGTATTATTGAGATTTAAACTCATTAGCAGCCCAAGTCAGGTAACCAAGTCAACCAGCATGGCCTTATTTTGTGGTATTATAAATTAACAATAGATTGTAATCTTACCAACTTTCAGTTCAGGTTTCTCAATAGACAGTAAAGGCGGTAAATCTGGCGGCGGTTGAACACCAGATGTCTTAGATTCACTACTCGCTGCTCCTTGTTTTGCAACAGGAGGAGCAATTTTAGGGCTGTTTGATGCATCATCAAGCTCCACATAGGAAATTGGCTTATTTTGACTTCTAGTACTTTTTCGTGCAGGTTCACTATCTAAAAAATATCAGCACACAATAATAGCACTCTGGAGCTGAAACAAACTGACAACAAGATGCCTTATCAAGGGTAACCCCAAGATACTGGGCAGAAATTTCCTATGATATACGAGGTCTGTAAATTAAGTAATCGACTAATTTAAAAAAAAAATTATTCAAATATTACAAATTTATATTGTCACCCTCAAAATAACTTCCTTCTGAAGCCACACAGCGCTGAAGATGGTTCTTCCACTCCTCATAGCATTGTTGAAACTCCAATATTGGAAAAGCCTTCACCTGCTCGGTTACAGACGTTTGAATGTTTTCCACTGTCCCAAAATGAGTTCCCTCGAGGTGATTTTTCAACCTCGGGAACAGAAAAGTCACAAGGACTCAAGTCAGGCGTATTAGAAGGCTTAGGAGCCATATGAATGTTTTTACTGGCCAAAAACTCGTTTATTGACATTACTGAGTGACAAGGAACATTATCGTGATTCGACACGCAGTTGTTCTTGATCTGATGAACAGTGTGGTGTGGATCAAATTCAATTCTTCTCCGATCATTTTGTCAACCGACTATATGAACGCACAAGATCCCGGATTCTGTCGATATTTTAATAGGTTCTTGAAGATGACGGCCTTCCGCTTCGTCGTTCATCTTCAATCGACTCTCTCCCTCCTGAAAGTGTCTTAAACCACCGAAAAACCTGGGCTCCTGGCAAGACACTATCTCCGTAGGCCTGTTTAGAAAGAGTTTTCGTTGCACTGTGCTCAAGTCTGAAGCAAAACCTAATAGCACACCGTTGCTTGAAATTGATGTTACTCAATTTTAGAACACAATAGAAAAAAATTTGTTTCACAAAAAAAAATCGCTATGGACAACCAAATGACTCGAGCGAGTTCAAACTTGTACCGAAGGCGGATAACATGTTCCCCTGTCTCTCCTCCAGCGTTGCCAGATCGAAAGCTAGCTAAGATGCCAGTCTCATCACTTAATTTACAGACCTCGTACTAGTTCCGTTTTCCGTAACTCGGGGATCGCGATGTTTTTTGTACAATAAGAAGCCTGCTTTTTCGAGTGATCAATTTTAATCATACACTATTCCGCCCAGTGTAGCAGTTCCTGCACTGCACTCTGCAACCAGTCGTGAACCAGATCAACATTACACATTTGGGCAACAAGTGCAGTGTCTTCAGTGCAGAGGTAGACTTCACAGTTGCTGGGAAAGTCCTGGAGTAAAGGTTTGGGCCTAGGACCGAGCACTGAGGATTGCCGGCCCGTACTGGCCGGGTTGTCGACAAAATATTGTTAATTTTGCTCCGAAGCTTTCTTCCTTCAAGGAAGGATTTCAGTAGTACATGTTCTACCAGCCTGATGCTTGCTACTATACTTGGACCGAATTCAGAATTGAACATCAAGTATCACATGGTGTGCAATCAATGCTAGAGATTTAGGTCAGTGAAAGTAACCAATATGATATTTAGAGTTTCAGGATCATTGCAGATCTTGAAGGGATTAATTCCAATATACTTGAAAAATCCTATGTTTGTTGTGTTGAATTGTTCCAAAATTAATGAGCTTTTTGAGTTATTTTTCCTAGCCTCACCAAAATCGAAACATCTAGTAATTTGCTTACCTGATTTTATAAACATATTTGCTGATAATGAACAATCATCCACGATTGTAAGACCCTTTAGGTTACAAAAATCAGGTCTAAAGTAGTTGTATAAATTAAGTTGTATTCCATCTAACATAGTTCTGATGTTTTTGACGTCGTTTGTCAATTCTGTACATTTCTCTGAAAGTAAGTAAATTGTTTCAATGTTTTACTAGAAACAGTATGTGATTTTTTCTTTTAGAAAACAACATCGAATCTAAGATGCTTAACAATATTCTTACCTTCAACCTTTTTATTTTCTTCCTTCAAGTACTCAGCTTCCAGCTGATACTGTTTCTCAAGTTTGAACTTCTCTAAAGTCTCATCAAAAATCTGATCGAAGTTCTTAGCAATAAACTCGAAGTTTTCTTGGTCAATATATTCCATGCTACCTTCGTTATCGCTATCTTCTTCATCACTATCGTCGATCTGAAGAGTCTCGTTTATTATGGGGTATTTTTCGGTCAAGAGTAAGCCGCCGCTTTTCAGTTTCAAACTCAAACGGTCAAAATCTAGAAGTAAAACTCTAATGAAATAAACGAAACACACACAGTAGTGTATTTGTGCAAATAGTTACAAATGAAAAGATATCCGATTCGTTCGTTTATTTACAAGTGTACCTAGGCCCGTGCCACTGACAAGGAATTAAAGATCGAATGATACTTAAATGTTTTCTACTGTTCCACTGAATAAGGGGTTATGGGATCCCATAGTTCTGAAACACCCTGTATAGAGGGCGCCCAAGACAAGGATAATATCCATGATCTTAGATTAAACTAGGAAAAAGCTGCGTTCTTTGGGACGCATTTACATGCCATTCAGAAACTTGTAAAAGTTGATGGTTTACCGAGATATTTATGGAAAACTTAAATTTGGCCAAATCACTATTTTGTTTTACTTTAAGATATATCAAAAAACTAATGAAACTTTTGCACTGGCGCTTTTTAGGCACTTCAACCAAAATTGAAAACGATTTTACTGCCGGCATAAAGTTCTTTCCAGAGAGAACTATGGCCATCAATTACAAAAGAATGTGCTTCATAGGATTTTCAAGTGATGAAAGACTATCTGAAAATTTTAGTAAGCTCAAATTTTGAACAAAAAATGACTATAAAGAAATCCAATCAGTTGACAAAATTAAATAGGTATAATACTCAATCAAAATTTAAAATCGAATGCTCATATGGAAAATTTCGTGAAAGATTTGTTAGACAAAAAGTAAAGGGTTGTCCAAAACGGACGCAGGAAAGTAAACGCATATTAAAACAAGAAAGATTGATATTCAAATCAAGTTGGGTACTTTATTTTGAAGGTTCATTTATACCATTTATGTATGAAAAATAATATCGCGCAAATGTTCACCACGACTGGATTTACAGACGTCCACGCGATGGTCGAAATTTTCAATTACATTTTGCAACATGGTCGGTTCTATGGCATTTATCTCGGCAATGATGTTGTTTTTGAGTTCTTGGAGGGTGGCTGGTTTGTTTACGTAGACTTTGCTTTTCAAATATCCCCATAAAAAGAAGTCCAAGGGAGTCAAATCGCATGATCTTGGTGGCCATGGCACATTTCCTCTGCGCGAAATCACGCGATCACCGAAGAAGGACAGCAATCGATGGATACTGACGTTGGTTGTGTGGCATGTTGCACCGTCTTGTTGGAAAAAACATCGTCCATATCCATTCCTTCAAGTTGCGGCAAAAAATAGTCCTCTATCATCACGTGATATCGCTCAGAATTGACGGTAACGGCGTCCCCGGCCGCATTTTCGAAAAGGTAAGGTCCGATGATGCCTTTTGACCACAATGCACACCACACAGTCACTTTTTGAGGATGCATTGGCTGCTCTTGATACTCACGGGGATTTTCGTTCGCCCAGATGCGGCAGTTTTGCTTGTTTACCGTCCCATTCAAAGTGAAATGCGCTTCATCGCTGAACATGATTTTTGATGAAAAATTGTCATCAATTTGGCGGTGTTCAAGGAGCCAATCTGAGAACGTTCGGCGCGAAAAATGGTCGGCCCGACGCAGCTCTGGCGTCAATTGGATCTTGTAGGCGTGTACATTCAAATCCTTGTGGAGAATGCGGAGCAAACTGGTTCTCGAAATGCCCAATTCTTGGGATCGACGCGTTGTTGATTGTTCCGGATCATCTCTCACACTCTCCTTCACAACAGCAATATTTTCCGATGTGCGAACGCTCCTTGGCCGGCCAGAGCCTGGCAGATTTGCCACATAACCTGTTGCCTCGAATTTACGCACCAGACGACCGATGGTTGTTTCGTTTGGGCGGTTGTTGCGACCGAAATGTTCACGAAGCGCGTGAAACGTGTTTTTTATTTTTGCACCATTTTTGTAGTGCTCTTCAATCAAATACGACTCCATAGCAATCAATGGTAAACATTCAACTAACAAAATGACATGTCGGTGACAGAAAACAAAGATGGCGTCTATGTCAAATTGACGTTTACTTTCCTGCGTCCCTATTGGACAACCCTTTATTTGTATATTCTATACCATGTCCATCCTACCTTGTCTATGGTATATTAGCATGGGGAGAAATAATGAACAATTATTATAAAAAATCACATGGGAATGAATAATTTTCAAGAAGATTACTTATCCCACCACCAATCTTTACATATAGGATCCTGAAGATGTAGCCAGTTTACAAGTGCTTTGGGTGTTGTCAAGTGCTACGTGCCCTATTTCTACAGCTTCATTTCTTAATGGTCAGTTTTCTTGATTGCGATTATGGCAAATAATAAGACACAGATCCAATTTCTTATCAACTTAGCCACATACCTATAGTTAATATTTTTGTCTAGATGTAACGCATTAAACAGTTTTGTTTTGTTATTTCTACCCTTTCTTGAATTGAATAAGTCATTGTTCAATATTTATCACAACTAATGTTCTGTGCTGGTATCCATGTTTATTATTTTTTGATGTCCATTCCATTATTATCAGTATTAGGTTAGTCAAATTTTATTATAAATAGCTTTATTATACAAAAGTTACAAAAAACTTAATGGAAAATCTAAAAATTAAAAAGAATGTGAGTTTCCATTAAAAAATCAAAAGTGGTAATGCAATGTCATATTTGGATCACCTAGCTATAGATGAAAAGACGTCCCCCTAGAAATCAAAATTGTTGTGTCCGAGCGTTTTTTCCCAAAATATCACAGGAGAGTCACAAATAGGGGTGCAACCTTTTGGTTGGGCCACCCTGTAGAAGCTAAATTCAAAGACATCAGACAAATTTACTTCTACAGTGAACTAATGTAACATATGAAAAAGATGCTTTTTCATTCTATAAATGACAAATACTACACAACAATTTAAAGAAAAAAATCAACAAAACCATTGGTCAAAGGCCTCCATATCTATGTCAGTAAACATTATTATTTTTTTTGTTCATAAGATATTGTTTACCCTCAACTGCCTTATTGTAACAATCTTCACAAATCTCTTCCTTATGATTGTTACTCCTCTTGACTCTGTAATATGACAAGCAGAAATCAGCAGCTGCAATCATAATTGTAGAATTTCCTGGACAACTGCTGTTCAAACATCTGCTGTGTGGTTTATCCACCAGATCAATCACGTCTTTCACCTCCATACTCTGACTGGTAGATTGCTGTTTTTCTGTAAACAACAATATCTCATAAGAGAATAACTTTAACATTCTCATTTATGGGAAATATGGACATGAAGATAAGGAAGTACAGTGCTTATTCTGTAATTACCCTATCAGTATTTGTTGAAGTAGTGGATTTCTAAAGCCAGTGTTAAGAAAACTTGACCAGGTTACATTACTTCATTCGCTTTGGTTAAGGCATTTGTGAGGATCTATAAGTGTTTAGTCTGATAGGGTAAATAATTAAAGTTATTACTTTTCCAAAATATTGGTGTCAATGTTTGCTGGAATCAAAGGGAAATTTTCTATGAGTTCTGAATTATTAATTATAAGTACATTAAATTTCATATCATCTAAGAATAACATATCTCCAAGATCAAAAATATCAGCTTTTCTTATTTGTAACTCTCCAAACCTAGGACACCATATATGCAGCAGCTAATCTCAAGGCAGGGGGAGAGTATCTATTTCTAGAACTCTATAGGAGGCATCATACACTAACAAAAGCAAAAATAGATGAATAGAGGTTGCCCCAACTGTGTTAGGCAGGTGCTTGAACATCATAGATTTTTGAGACACAATGCACTGTATTCTTGTATCTGGTAAGAACCACTGCTTTTGGTAAATCGTCTATAATAAAAGAAAAATACCATTAGGTTTTTCTGTTGATAGTGGATCATCCTCATCATCATCCAAAATAACAATATCAGCATCTTTTTCGCTTCCAGTTTTCCCGTTATCAGGGTCGTCATCCCGAATTTCCATAATATCAGAATCATTCTGTGATTGCTGCCTTGTTCCAGACTCTTGTAAAGTTGTATCTGATGATGTATCTTTTACGTCGGATTTTCGTTCAATTATCCGTGCGGTAGGGATTGTATCATCAATTTCCATCGGATCATCGGCGTCCATGTCTGCATCACCATCATTATGCATTTTCAACTAGAATTTCTTCACTAAATGAAGGTAAAGCCAACGTGAATATTGCCGGTTCGTTTCAAAACCACTTCAAAACAAACATGATAAATGTTAAGCACGAAAGCAAATAAGCAACCAACGCTAAAAACTTCGTCTGTCATCTGTCAAAAATGGAAGCACGATGGACGGTTTTGTATCCATCATTGCAATATTTTCCTCCGGTTTCTATTCTCCTTGGTCCGAATAAACGTGTGTAGTGGTGGGTTGTGCTTCTATGTCCGAATCGATATTCGAATATCGGTAAAGTTTTCTAAGGCTTCGTTCCAACAAAGCCGTCTACCGTATCATAATGAGCGTACGCAGTACGTTTTAAGTGACACTAAAAACGTACTGCGCATGCTCATGACGGTTCACTGTACGATACACGGCTTTGTTGGAACGAAGCCTTAGAAAACTTCACCGAAATTCGAATATTGATTCGGACAGAGAAGCTCAACCCACCACTACCCACGTTTATTCGGACCAAGAAGAATAGAAACCGGAGGATAATATTGCAATGGATACTAAATCAGTGGACAATTCCTTTGCAACATGGAAAATTTTACTCAAATTCAAATCTCGATATTTTCGGAAGGAAAGAGATATGAAGTTGCAGTATTTGGGGTGAGCAAAGGAAGTCAGGTTGTTATCAAAGCTTGGGGCTATGACAGATTTTCAATTTTTGATCTTGGAAATTTTTCTATATATCTGTTTGATCTTTGGACTATATTAAAAAAAAGTAATTTCTCGAATTTTCCGAAAGTTGGCTATAAATCAAATTATAGAATTTTAAAAAAGTGTTAATTTATCCCTAAAAAAGGGACTTTTTGGGGTTTCTCTTTTGAATAGGTAATTATTGCCTCTAGTGACGTGCAGTAAAAATTTAATATGCCAGCTTAAGAAACAAATCCAAGTTACTACTCTGGAAACGAGTCTTCTGAACGTCTGCATCTCCCACAATAGTCACAATACATCTCACGTATACCATCACAGCTACTTATATTTTACTCTCATTTTTAACGAAATATCTCCGAAAGCATCAGCTTTGATAATCTGGATATTAACCAAAACAAACGCCGTATTTGATATTTTTACATTTAGGTAAGGATAGAGAATCCCGGCAAGCAGCACGTCACGTGATGTCGGTAAAGAAGTTTCCTCGATTTTGCCTGGAGAGGATGGCCTTGGAGTTGCCAGTTCGCCCATAAGACGTTTCACTTCCCTGATTCAGTATATATTTGTTTTGTGTTTGCTTATAACCCTAGGTAAATGTTTCCAAAAATTGTGGAAACCGTAAATACTGTGAAAGTTTTTAGAACACCAAAATATTCGAATCATTTAATCATGATTATTCACTGATTACACAGTGCATGAACCTGGTTTATATATGTAAACAAAGTTATTACTTACTTGAAGATTGAAGTTCAGGAAGATGTAATATAGGAACAGCTAATTTTGTCTTTTATAGATTTGTTCGTGAGTTTGGTTGTTCAAAACTGGATTTCGCACTTGTTCAATCCAGTTGTTAAAAAGATCGGCATCATATCTTGGAAATGTATACCTTGAACTGATTTTATCGGTACAACCAGGTACCACGCACTTAAATACCCGCTTTCGATAAACCTCCATACAAAGATTAAGTTTGTAAATTTAAATTCATTTTACCGCTCAATAGATATCAGTATCAACGACACAAAACTAATAAAAACGCCGCCACGCCGCACAAAATGCAACTTTCAATTCAAAATTACGAATACATCATGAATATTGAACTGTCAAAAAGAACGACTGGAAAATCCAGCATTAGCGCCACAAAACACGTAAGACTGAAGAAGTGGGAGCTGCACGTTAAACAATAGCAACACCGTTGACGTTTTTCAGAAGGTTGCACCGCCTACTTACCTGATCTGGACTGGAGGAACTATCTAAAGAATGCTTGGTATAAGGAATGTGTACGGGGATTTCGTTTGTTCATAATTTGAAATCTGCTGAAGATGATATCTCCTATATTGAAGGTGTATTTCATGAACAAATATTCATACAATATCCCCAATAAGGGTTATCTCTTTCAGTAGTTTTGCTGAGAACAATGTTCAGAATAATAAAATCCAACAAACACTAATTATGAATCACAAAATATATTCAGTTCAAAAAATAATCATATGCTGCCAATACATTGTCAACAATGGTATAAACATTGTATTACATGAAAATATAGATAGATTTATTCCAAATTCATGTTGAGCGTTGGAAGTTGGAAAACACAGGAGTCTCACTTCATTGAATTGCTTCTTGATAATTCTGAGACAATACAGAAAATACTATTGTTATTTATAATTCTTTGTAAATAACCTAGTCACTTTTAATTAGTTTGCTTGCAGAATTTCGCTTTATAATGTTCTGCGGATATCACCATATCTTATTTATTTAGTACAAAAAAAAAACTTTCATACTTTACATATCGGTGCCAGCTACAAGGATTATCAACAGGCTGAATCCAGACATACAATTTTGAATATTCTACCAAGTACATCATGTCCACATGTTAAGTTCACAACCTACCTGTAGCACTTTATGACATAGTCTCCTTAACTTCCACATCTCCCACAATAGTTACAATACATCTGACATATATACCATCACAGCTACTGGTAGTGTTGCTTTTTATTTTATACTATTTTTTAATGAAATATCTCTAAAAGCATTAGCGCGTATAATGTGGATATTAACCAAAACAGATTAGATATTCTTAAATTCGGATAAAGATAGAGAAGCCCAGCAAGCAGCACGTCACGTGGTGCTGGTAATGCAGTTTCCTCGATTTTGCCTGGAGAGAATGACCGTGGTGTTGCCATTTCGCCCATAAGACGTTTCACCCCTGTGGTATACTAATTATTGTCTATCAAATAAAAAATGCCGTCAAGGTCACTCATTTACCTTTCTTTTATAAAGTAGATGTTATGTTCTGTCAATTCTGCAGTCAATATTATTGTCAGCAATTGCATCTTTTATGTGTAGGTAGTTAGAGCGAAGTCGGAGACGGTAATAAAAAAAATAAATAAAAAATACTAGGTTGAGCCGAAAGACTATTATTGCTTGAAGTTAAAAATTCGATAATTTGAGTTATAGCCAACTTTCGAAAAATTTGAGATATCGAATCTGACATAGTACCAAACTCACTCCTCACCCTGTATAAGTGGATAAATAAAAGAAATATACCGATCGAACCCTGTTCGTGTTCTTAAAGAGTCGGTCAAGAACCTCTCGAATACCGTCACTGGATATCTCTTTCCGTTCCGAGAATATCGAGATTTGAATTTGGGCAAGATTTCCATGTTGCAAAGTAACTGTCCACCAGTTTATATAAAAAGTCGTAATGCTATGTTCATGCAGTCTTGTGTTTTGTGATGCTAGTATGGCTTCTATACGGAAGCTGACGTGCAGTCTAGTTCTACTTATATGCCTCTCGCCCCCAGAGACCTTCGGAGCTGGCGACTCTGTCATTTGACAATTGTTTGACATGTTTACATGTTTACTTTTCAAATTTTGATCGTTAACGGTTTTGTTGCAGGTTGTGCGTGCATTTCACCGTTACTAGAATAGTTTTTGAGAGAGGATAATGTGATTACTTAACATTTTTGTCCAACGGTTAATTAAAAATGGAGCATTCGTCAGAGGCAATAAGTATCCGCGTAGCCCGAATCAATTCCGAGATCGTTGGAAAAAATTCGCGGCCGAATAACCCTTTGCTGACCAGAGAAGCCCTACTCGATGTGCTGACAGCCATATTCGAGGAATGTAGCCTAGAGAGCCTGAGAAAATATGATAAGAACATTGCACAGTTTGTTGAAAAGTATAGAGACCACATAAAAGAAATCAAACAGCTTCGTGTAAACTTGTCCGACTTCGAAATAAAAAACGTTATAGGCAGAGGGCACTACGGGGAAGTTCATTTGGTGAAAGAAAGACAAACAGGCGATGTATATGCAATGAAAGCTATGCGAAAGTTTGAAAATGATATGGTACACATTTCATTTGAAGAAGAAAGGGATATTATGGTGTGTGCAAATTCACCTTGGCTTACATCGCTTCAGTATTCATTCCAAGATAGTTCATACTTGTATTATATTATGGAGTATCATCCTGGTGGAGATTTATTGGGGCTCCTTTATAGACAAGGAGGGACTTTACCAGAGAGTGCAGCTACATTTTATCTATCAGAAGTGGTGAGTAATGAATATTTAACACATTTAATACATGGTCAGTAAAATTTATTTATTTATATTTCATTAGCAACCTATAACGTGTGAATAATGCATAACTGAAAGTAAGAATATATGTATACTCCACTTATAGGTAAGTTATTCCAGAACAAATAGATCAAAAGTATTATCCTAAAAGTAAACTATCAATTATTAAGCCACTAAAGTTACATACATATACAGGGCATCCCAGAAATAACATGCCAGTGTGACACAGGAGGTAGATTGGCTTTAGATCAATCAGATAAAATTAACATACCTTAGCAAAAGTTTTACCTAATTTTTGACATAATGCTGCTTTTAAATTTTTTTCAAAAAATTCCTACTTTTTGCTCCTTTTTTTGCCTGTTATGGCTATAAAGAACTTCTAACTTATGTTTTTTTTCCTGGGCTACCATTAATAGTTGGTTGAGACAACAGAGTATTAATTTCATTGAAAGCTAGCACCATATGTTAAAAAAAAATTATTACATTTTGTTTCAATGCAAAAACCTTTACTAAAGTTTGACTAATTTTCTGTGAAAAAAATGTACTAGACTGAATCGACAAATAATCTGAAAAAGTAGCCTATTTAATGCTGTTTTAAAAATATTGTTTTTTATTTGTAGTATTTCGTAAGTATTATGACTTCAATGACAACACAGAGTTATTCAGTTTTTTGTAAAAAAAACTACAAATGTTATACTATTTTTGAAAGAACATTAAATAGCTAGTTTTTAAGGTCATTTGCTGACTCAAAGTCTGGTACATTTTTTTTCACAGTAATTAGTCAACCTTTAGTGAAGGTTTTCACATTGAAACCAAGTTTTTCTAGCATAGCATGTTAGTTTTCAATAAAATGTCTTAACCAACTATTAATGGTAGCCCAGGAAAAAATCATAACTTAGAAGTAGTTTATAGACATAACAGGCAAAAAAAGCAAAAAGCAGAGATTTTTTGAAAAAAGTTACAAGTGGCAATAACTCGAAAACTAGAAAACTTTTACTAAGGTCATGTTGATTTTATCTGATTGATTTGAAGCCAATCTACCTCCCTTGTCACTCTGGCCTGTTATTTCTTTGACACCCTGTATGACATTTAAACCTCACAACATTTAACTTAATAGGTGCTATTTAAAATGCTAATATATTGTGCACATTGAATATAAAAGAGTTCAAGAAATGTATTCACCAGTTACTAATGAATCTAGAGCCATATGGGCTTGATCAATATCTAGAAATGTGAAACACAAACACACACATTGTGTAATATTGTAATATGTATTTAGACACTAGATTATGGTATTATGTGACGTATATTTCACTTAACAGCAGACATTACATTGTAATTGTGCACTGTTATTTTGAAATAAAGATTATTTATTATTATTATTGGTATTAAAAATATTGTGTGTGTACATATACTTACATGAATTAACTTCCATCCATTGTATACTTTAAAAAAGATATAATAAATTATATAACAAGTAAATACTTAAGTTACTCCCAACTAGCCAATACATTTTATATATTTTTTATTTTCAATGTGGTTTTGCAAAATGTGTCAACAGATATGAATTCTGCTTTTTACAATACTATTAGGATTATATCACAGTATCGAAATATCTGATTCAAAAATTGGAACACCTTAAACAAAATATAAAAAAAAATTTTTTTACTTCTGACTAGCAGAATTTTTGTTCTTTTTTGGGCGTTTTTGTGCATACGCATCTGCTAGCAAGCATTCATATAAAACTTTCAACTACCCTTTAAACATACATATGTTGTTCCATCATTATTAACTCATACATTTGTTCAGATATGAATAAGAAATTAAGGCATATGAAGCATCAGGAGAAAATCTATCTTTAAAAAAAATGTTTTTGGTAAAAAATGACAATTTTTAGAAAAAAACTTACTGCAAAAATGAATTTGTCAAATAATAAAGCTCAGAGGCTCTTATAGAGGACCATTATATACAGTAATGGACAAAAGTATATAGACAAATATGAATATTTACCTAAATACCTTTAGAAAACGAATTCATACTTCATTGCGCCATAAACAAATATCTGCAATGAACCCAATACAAGTTTGAATATAAGCACTTTTTTATGAGGGACAAAAATATGTAGACAAATTCTTTTCAACATTGGTTTAGTACAGTTTCGTGTCAGAAGAGGATTAGTTTGTGTTCATCAAGTATTGTGGAATAAGTTGAGTGATTTTAAGACCATGCCGCATGGTCCAGAAATTTATTTCGATGTGAAAACTAAGATCATTGAGTTATACAAAGTCAAGTCAAGTCGACATTGCCAAGAATTTGAAGTTGAAGCGTAAAGCAGTTTGGGCAAGTGGTCGGCCTAGAAAACTAAATGCTAGATCAGTTAGATTAATAAAAGTAATTTCGTCCAAAGATCCGTTTAAAACCCCAAGACAAATAAAAGCTGAAATCGAGTAAGAAGCCGCTAATTTCGAGGAAAAACCGTAATGACCGATTACAATTTGTACGGTTGCGTCTTGATTTTAGCATCAGTGACTGGAAGAGGGTATGTTTCAGTGACGAATCCAAGTTCAATATGTTTGGATCAGATGGTATTCATTATGTTAGATGTCTTAGTGGACAAAGATTGAACCCCAAGTACACTTGGCCCACTGTCAAACATGGAGGCGGGTCTGTTATGGTTTGGGGGTGCTTTTCGGGGTTTTGGGTGGGACCTTTACATAGAATAGATGGCATTATGTTTAAGTTTGAATACACAGACATACTAAAGCATGTCATGTTACTCTATATGGAAGACCATATGCCCTTAAGATCAATCTTCCAGCAAGATAATGACCCGAAGCACACTTCAAATCTCGCAAAGAAATTCTTTCTGGATGAAAAAATACCAGTTCTCAAATGGCCTTCACAGTCTCCCGATATAAACCCCATTGAAAATCTATGGGAATACTTAGATAAGCAAATACGAGATAAAAATTATTCAAACAAGGGTGAACTTTTTGCCGCTTTAGAGCAAAAGTGGAGACAGATTGATGAATCTTATATCAAGAAACTTCTACAATCTATGCCGAGACGATGCCAGGCGGTGATTGATAATAATGGTTATGCTACAAAATATTAACACAATCATGGTTGGTTTTTTTTAATTCAATGAACTTGCTTCTTTTTTCTATAATTGTTTTGCTTGGTCTATATATTTTTGTTATTCATAGTTTCAGTTTTTTTCAATTAGTTTTTTATTGAAGGGAGTCTAATGAATATATTTATGTATAAGTGAGTATTATGCTATGACGAATTATGTATACAGGTTAGTGTATTAATAAAACAAGTTAAAAAAGAAATACAGCACAATATTAATTTTCCTATATACTTTTGTCCATTACTGTAAGTTTCTAAAAAAATATTAATGGAAAAAATATTTGATTTTTTCGAAAATATTTGTTCACACTTACTGAACAAATGATATTTTGCCGAAGAAATAATCAAAAAATAATCCTATACATTAACAACGTTTCTTTCATATTGAAGGAATAAGTTATTGTGAAATTTTTCTTCTAGTCGAGATGATAAAATGTTTTTTGGGAAAATGCATATTGTTCCGCTTCATTAAGGCCTTATTTTATATATGATCATATTTCTAGTGTATATCGCAAAAAAAATGTAATGTTGAAGTTATCCAGTCCCATATGTCCACATGGCATTAATGTCCCCTATTAAATTTCCAATGAACTAGGTTTCAGCCCTTGAAGACCTCCACAAAATGGGGTTTGCACACAGAGATGTAAAGCCAGACAACATTCTCTTAGATCGTTGTGGTCACTTGAAACTGGCTGATTTTGGATCAGCAGCCAAATTGGACAAGAACGGTCTCATTACTACTGGACCTCCTGTTGGTACACCAGACTATGTTGCTCCTGAGCTGCTGCAGTGTCTGGATAATAAGAACCAAAATAGTAGAGGCTATGGGGTAAGAATCAGAGAGAATTTAATATTTTTAAAATATCATTGACTTTGTTAAAGAAACAATTTTCGTGAAACCAGATGCAAATCCTTCAATTTGAAATTACTACTTAAAATGCGAAACAAAGTCGCAGGTAGGCGTTTTGGTGGTGAATCCCAGATTTCATGGAATGGAGTGTTGACAGTTTTCTACTACGTTTTTATCTATTGCAAGCAACGTTAGTTACACAAAACCGGTTTCTCCGGTGAGAGTCGCATGGTACTTATTTTTTTTGGAAGGGGTAAAGCTTAATATTGTAAGAAAATGTTGAAAATCTCGAAAAATAGCATTTCCGGTATCAAAGATGAGGGTTTCATTTAAGAAAATCGTCTTTATGTTCAAATGACATTGACTGTAATAGTCAAGGTCACGTTCAAGATCACCATTAGATGAACCTTTCCAAACGAAGAAAAGTAGTGTATTTTATAAAATACCATTCAATTTTCCATAAATTCTGTGATTTTTCATCAGATCACTCGTTCTGGAGATATTTAGGTTTGAATATTTGAGATAGAATCCTAAAATATTATTTTGAGCAGGTGAACCTGCTAAAGCCTCCTCTAGTCTGAAAACATCGTGAAGCCGATTCCATTTCCTTATAGGTCTCTCAAAAAGTAGTCAGACCTGGCTTTTGAGCTTTATTTTTAATTATTTGTGTGAACATTTTGGTTAAAATAAAGCCTTAATCAACTTGTAGCTGTTACTGTGCTTCAGCTAAAATACAAAATTAGCTTATATTATATTGAAAAATGTCTCTTTTCTAAAATATAACATGTTGAAAGTATTTTTTTTTTCTGCGCCGTTTGTCACGTAACGCATTCCTTCCTGCGATCAAATGGCAGCTTTTCTGGTCTAGAGCGACAAAGTAGCAATAACGCATCCTACTGGTTTCAGTCGGGCCAACGATGGAACGCTTCCATGTTTCCAAAATATCAGATGTCATCACAATATATACTAAGTGACATATAAATCCGAACACCCAGTTTAAATGGTTTTATTTTAATAAAAGTTGGTGAATGTATTTATCTTACTGTAAATAACAAGTGAAAAAATGTTCAGCCTTATCAGTTGGACATTCCGGTTTTTATACTGCTTTTTTTTAATTCACTAACGCTCTAAAAATGAATATTTCAGCCGCAGTAAAGAATCAACGTTGGCGGATTTTGGTTCTTGACATCCTTTACGATCGGTTACGATGCCTAGAGTACGGAGACCTGTACGATTTCGTCAACTTAGTGAGCTTGATAGGAGCCGTATAGTGGGACTTCGGGAAGCTGGACTTTCTTTTCGGGCAATTGCAGTTAGAGTGCAAAGAAGTGTAGACACTGTGGTTAGGTGTTGTCAGGCATGGCTTCGAGAAGGCCGTACGCAAAGAGCAAGGGGCACTGGACGCCGCCGTAGAACAACAGACCGTGAAGATCGCCGCCTAAGATTATTGGCCTTTAGGGACCGTTTCTCCACTACCAGGTCCATTGCAAATGATTGGTTTGCAGAACACGGAAGACCTATTGGCATGCGAAGTGTTTACCGACGAATGAGAAGTTTTGGCTTGATTTCATACCGGCCACACTGGGTCCTCCCTTTAACTCGAGAACACCGACGTAATCGCCTTGAGTGGTGCAGACAACGGTCACTCTGGGATCAGGAACGGAACAGTATTGTCTTTAGTGACGAGTCTCGATTTTGTTTAGGCATGCACGATGGTCGTGCCAGGGTTAGAAGGCGACGTGGTGAAAGGAGGAATCCACAGTTTTTTGTTGAAAGACATGTTCATAACACTGTTGGAGTTATGGTTTGGGGTGCTATAGCTTATGGTTCCAGAGGTCACCTATAATCTTCATCAGAGGTAACATGAACGCACAGCGTTATATCCACGAAGTTCTAGAACCCCATCTTTTACCCTATCTTGACACCCTGGCAGATCCAACTTTCCAACAAGATAATGCCCGACCACATGTTGCAAGAGTCACAATAGACTTCTTTCAACATAATGATGTCACATTGTTACCATGGCCACCAAGATCTCCCGACTTATCCCCAATTGAGCACTTGTGGGATATGATGGGTAGGAGATTGCTCAATTTGCAACGTCCTCCTCAGACTCTAGAAGCACTTCGAGAGGAGTTGGTGGTTGCCTGGAATGAGATACCACAGGAGGACATTGACCACCTGATCACCAGCATTCTTAGGCGCGTTGGAGAATGCGTAGCACATCAGGGTGCATCCACACATTATTAAAGGTCAAAGGGCTTTAAAGCAGTGCAATCATTTTGAAATTTTTATCATTTACTTATTATGCTTCATTAAGTACTTATACAAAATTTTATTAAAATAAAATCATTTAAACTGGGTGTTCGGATTTATATGTCACTTAGTATACTACTCAGAAAAAAACCTGAATTTTTGGTCAATTTTTGAGAGGTTGTATTTCGATGAGAAATGATCGTAAGCTTCAAGATTCTAGTTTTCAGGCTTTTTAACTGAAAAATTTCAGGAACAACGGTTATCATACAATTTTTACTACTAGCTCAAGAAAAACTTTTGGCAAAATGTTTGCCTTCTTTTTAGCGTACGGTCTTGAAAAAAAAAAGAGTTTTTTTTCTGTTAGGCCATCATGTGGATCTGACAGCCCGTTTCTTCAGCTTCAATATAATGTTTTTAAGATTTCAGTAGGGTCATATGGCGCGGAGATATCTGACTTTAAATGAAAAAGAATCCTTTGGTCATCGCCCATTGATATCTGAGTAACTAGTGATCACACAGACAATGTAGGGGTATTTCTGAAAATGGATACATATGTTGTGATACAAACATTTTGATACTTTGTTTCCATTCAAATTTTAATCAAACGGTCCGGGAAACAAAAACAAAATTCCTCAAAGATTGCAGTCAAATTTTATTGGAGATTCATTCGTCTTCCGAAATACCCTTACATTCTCTGTGCAATCACTGGTTACCGAGATATTCATTTAAAATCGGATATCTCCGCGCTAAATGATATATCCAGATTTTTAAAACAATATTGAAACTGAATAAAGGGTTATCCGATCCATATGTAACAGAAAAACATTTTTCTAAGCTCGTGGACTAAAAATAAGTCAAAAATTTTGCAATACATTTTTCTTCCGCTGTCAAAAACCGTGGTTACTAAAATTTTTCTGCTGAAAAAGCCTGAAAACTAGAATCTTAGGGCTTCAAAATGTTTCTTAAAGTCTCGATACGTCCATTTTTCACCGAAATACAGTCTGCCAAAGATCACCGAAACATTTGGATTTATTCCTGATCTCTTAATTTTTCTTTAGTAGTGTATGATATAGCAGTACATAAGCACAGATTACGAGTATTATGTTCCTCACACCGGTATATTCAATTTAAGTGTGTATTCCTAGAGGTTTAAAGTAGCACTTTGCTCTCTTTATACACAATGAACTATTGTTCAGTTGCGCGACAAAGTACAGATTTACAGCTTGCTGAGGACTACTCACCAAGTTGGTTACTGTTCACTGGCGGAAATTCATATAATACGAGTTTGAAATTTGATGAAATATTTTAATCGCTTTCAGGTTTTGAATCATGGTATAATTATTTTCAGGTATCTTGTGACTTTTGGTCACTGGGCATTTTAGCCTATGAACTGGTAATTGGAAATACACCATTTACAGGCCAAACTTCCAGCTCTATTTATTCAAAAATAATGAACCACACCAACGTCCTGAAATTTCCACCTGATGTTACCCTTTCACAAGCTTATGTAAGTTTTGTAAAATCTCTGCTTGTGGACGAGAAAACACGGCTGCAATCTGGCGGAATAAAGCAGCACGATGTTTTCAAAAACGTTAATTTTGAGACCTTAAGGGACCAAGTTCCACCATTTGTCCCTAAGATTACATCATTGGAAGATACTAGCAATTTTAGCGATGTACAGTCTCGTCAAAATAATCCCAGTATTGAAAATTTCAAAAAACGGACGCAGTTTTCTGGGAGAAATTTGCCGTTTGTCGGATTTACTTTCACACATGATCCAAGCTGCTTTGAGACCAATTACTTTCGTAAAGTGATTACTAAAGACGAGGTGATCGAAGGTCTTAAAAGCGAGATCGCAAGTTTGAGGAAAAAGGCTGTAAAAAGCGATGAGTTTGATCAAGAAAAGTATAGTCTAGAGAAGAAGTTGGAAGAAAAGACACGAAAATTGGAGATCGTCGAAGAAAGGAGGAATACTTTGGAGAAAGAGTTGGCTACTCAGATCGCAGAGTGCGCGGTGAGTAATTATTGAAATAGATAATAAAATGTAAGATGTTGCAGGCATTGTTCTGAGTTCAGTAACTCATAGCCACTATCTCTCAATGTAACTTTTACAAATATGTATTCGAATACATTTCTTAGTCGAATGATACCTCACAGATTATTAATTTGCTTATCATAACTCTTGTATCAACGATTGCTGGGGTTGATTCTTGAAATGACGGAGGATAGACGAGAGAAAGTAAGTAAGATTTTTTTCGGAAAAAGGTAACGGGAATCTTTTGCTGTAATTTTGCGATAATTCCACACCTCTTATGGCATTTTGTATGCATGAGGGAAATATTCGAGAGACAGAGTGTAGAAGGTTCTTGTAGATGACGGAACGATCTATACTTCTTCCGTCCGTTAAAATTTCGAAATACTTTTGAAGTAGCCGATACTCATTGGGTTGTTAAAAAGATTCGTGACTCCTACCGTTTGACAAATATAAAATTCGTGTATACAATTTTTACGATGATGCGATAATATTTTGTCACCGGAATCATTGATCTACAGTTGCAAAGCTTCACAAACTGCTTAACTTCAATCACGTTATAATTTATGTTTAGGCGTTGAAACGTACTCTAGAACTAGAACGCAAAGAACGCTCAGAGCTAGAAAAGAAAGCACTGGACTTGATAAAATCAGCTAAGCAAAAATGGGAAACTGCCGAGAAGCAAAAGTCCGAGGCTTTTTCCTTGGAGTTGGAACAGCAAAAGGAAAAAATCAACCAACTTATAACTACAAACAATATATTAAATGAGCAGCTTCAGCATGCTTTGAAGATGGAAAGTAAACATAAAGAATCCCTAGAAAAAGTGCATAATATGAACAGAAGAAGCGTTGTTGGATTGGAATCTAGACTGGAAAGAATTACCACCGATTCTCAGGTAACAAATCTTCTAGTATAGTTTTATATGCCGTAAAAATGACTTGTATAATACTGCTAAAGGCAATGAGATATGATAGGCGAGTGCCAAAAGATCAATATACATAACATAATAAATAATAAAAAATATTCAGCAGACGCCTATCCGTTGCATATGCGGTGCGTCGCCGAGTTATTTATCGATCAAGGTACAGCTGCAATCGGAGGAAACTTTTTTTCATGAAAAGCCCAAATAGTGCATTGCTGGTTCTGAAAAAAACTACGTCTTTGTGATGTCATTTCACTACATGGAAAATTATACCAGAAGTTTTTTCGAAGGTGTGGGAATTATCGAGTTAATCTACTTGACGCCGTTTTTTATAAGCACGTTTCTTGGACGCCCTTTAACATGAAACAAGAGGTTTCGAGGTGGTAACCTACTGCGATTTTAAGTCACAGTTTCTTACACAAATTACAATTACATCTTTTCGTTACTGACAAAGTTTCCCAAGAATTTTCTACTATTTCTATTCTGAACGTGAATATTATTCCATAAATTGATAATCAAAACACTTCAATTTATTTATAGGGTGCTATAACCGAGCTACAGAGAAAATTGTCTGATGAAATTCATCAAAAGAAAATTCTTGAAAATAATTTGTCTAAAATGAAAGAAAAAGAAAACAATCTACTGGATAAGGTTAATCAACAAGGCAAGGATTTCAATAAATGGCAGAAGAAGATATTTGAGGCCGAGACTGAAGTACAAAAGTTGAATGAAGAAATTAGCGTTTTACAAAGAAAAGTTGAAAAAATCCCAGGGTTCAAGCAACAAATTGAAAAACTTCAAGAAGTTATTGATAATCACCAGAAGACTGTTAAGGAGCTTGAAAATAAGAACAAAATGCTGCAAAATGAGAACAGAACTATGGGAGAGTACAAGAAAGAAATGGAGGACCTGAAAAAAATTATAACTAAATTGGAGAACAGTAAAAAAGTTGCTGAGTTGGAGAGCCAACTTTTAGAAGAGAGGGAAAAATGTTTGGAATTGAGGCAACAACTTCAAGAATGGGAAAGTTTGAAAAGCGAAAATGAGGAGTTGAAGTCATTAAGAACGAAATATTGGAAAATGGAAAAAGAATTTGGTAATGCTAAAATTGACAAAAGGATATTGGAAAGGGAATTGAAAGAGGCACAGGCTGAAATAAAACAGGTAATTATTTATGAGTGTTACTTTTTATACAGAGTATTTCCAATATTTCAAAGTACGATTCATTAGGGTTTTCAAGTCAAAAACTTGATATAAGCACGGGTCTGCTTTCGCTTTCGTGTTCGAGATACATTAATTTCTATGCCACTGGATAAAACATGAATATTCAAATAACACTATGGTGAGATAGGATTACTCCCCTAGTACATAGTAGAACAATTTGAGGTTTTTTCGGTGGATTTTACCTCAATTATTCAAACCGATTTTTCTTCTAAAGGAGGAACCCGACAAAACATTGTCAAGAAAGGCGAATCTTATAAAATTGAATTATTAAGAAATGCAGTAGGTGGTTTAATAGAAGAGTGTTGCAGAAAATACTTTTCTTTTTTGTTCCGTAGCGGTCAAAATTATCCTAGTTTCTATGCCACTGTAGTCACAAGCTCAATATTTTTTTATGTATTGGTTATGCTGTTAGTATTACATGTCTGGCTATAAATTGACCCCCTCTAACCATTTATGTGACCTTCCAGAAGAAAAACTTTTATGAAAGTTACAGTGTCTAATATCGGGTTCTCCAATAGGGACTTGACAACTTTGAACTTTCTTTGTGAACGCACCTTTAAATCAATTACCGAACTGTCAATGTCAAAACATTCAGTAAAGAAAACATTTTCATCATGGTGAAGTACACGAACGAACAACGCTTACAAACAATTAAAATTTACTGCCGAAATTCCGAGTCGGTGACTGCAACTTTAAGAGCGTTAACGCCAACTTTTGGCGTCCCAGCAGACAAACAATTCATAGTCTAGTAAAAAAATGTAATTCCAAATATTCGTTGCTGGATGTTCCCGTACCAGTGAGTCAACGGGATTATTTTTTTGGTCAATTGGATGGGCTAGACATTAATGATATGTGGTTTCAACAAGTCTATGCCACAAACCACACAACGTGTGCAGTGGCTAGAAGTCATGGGGCCCCGGGGCAAACATTTTTTGGGGGCCCTCATGAGTATGTTTAAGAATAAAAAATATCATGTTATAATAAAAAAATTGTTTATTGTCATAAAAACAAAAAGTAATACAAATTAAAATAATGAAATAAAAAAAAGTCAAAAATCAAGCAATAATAAAATTAAAAATCCCTTTTTCTTGCTTTTCTATTTGCAAATTCGTTGATAATATCATTTATATCAAGGTTTTGGGCTTCTTCATCTCTCTATAGAGAGTAAAGCAAGATCGCTTAATCTAATCCGGCCTGTAGTAGACCTAAGATAGTGTTTTACAAGTTTTAGCTTGATAAATGATCTTTCAACAAATGCAGTAGTTACAGGCATCGTAAAAAATAAAAGGAACATTAAGTAAACTTCACTTAAGTCGCTTTCAAGTACCCCATACTTACTTAAAATTATATTGAAATATCCCTTAATTGATAGATCATTCTTAAGGTCTCTTTTACAAACATTTAACAAATTGGTATACTGAAATATTAAATTATTTAAATCAAATATTTCAGGATATTTGTTATACATGGCTGTACATTTATTTTTAATGGATGTTTCATCGCAACTTAATATAATTTTTGGAAGAAGTAAATCAAACAATTTATTAATTTTTTTCATGCTCCTAAATCTATTAGAAATCTGTGTCAGAACACGGTTCATAACAACATTAAAAACATTTATTTTAAATAAAATTTGAGTATTATTAAATCTGAAATCACTTAAGAGTTCGTCAAAGTGTTTTTTAACTTTAGGTTGACGTTTTTGCCTGAATTCCGGTTGAATATTCCATGTGTTAGCCAGTTCCGTAGCTTCAATCATTAAAATTTCCTAAGAAGATCTTAAGTCAGTAAGGTTCTTTTCTACTTGTTCTAAAACAGTCACAGATTCACTTAAATCAATATTTTTCTTTTGAAGGACCTTTGAGGCGAAGTTCACCTGGGTAAAGATTTTATACAACATTGTTGAAATAAATACAAATTCAAAGCAACACATTTGTTTTTTAATGGAAGAAGCTTCTTCCCTTTCTTCTTTTTTATGAGACTGTAACTCTATTTCTGTTAAAGATTTAATAAGATCAATATAACGAAGTTTGACAGCATTAATAGACAATATCCTTCCTGACCAACGAGTTGGATTTAATGTTTTTAAAGTTGTTCTGGATTCACTGTTAAAAGAAGCTAAAAGATCCCATCTATCAATACTTAAACCAAAAAAAGAATATATATTTTGCATAGTTACTTGTTCTTTTTCAGCATGCTTTTTTAATTTTTCCTCTTTTTCTAATTTCAATTTTCGTTTCTGTGAGAAGAGAAGAATACACAAACATTTTTAAATGCATTAAATATTTCGATAGTTGTGTATCAATTAGACTGTTTCAAAAAAATCCTCTATTTTTTTCTCTCAAGTACGTCGAAAATATTGTTAGAAATGACGAGAAAAAATCCTGTAAAAGTAACAGCTCTTAATATTAATATTAAGTGGTGCCGCATCGAAAATTTCAATTTCCCTCGAAAAACTTTTGAACGAGTAGGTTTATCGGAAAATTGTAAGAGACCTTTTTTGTAAAGCATTCAATTCCCTACAAGAGTAAACTATGAACTCATCCGTATGATAATTTAGTAATGAGAAAAAAATTCAAAAGTTGAAAACAATTTTTTCGCATGTTAATGAAGAAATGTTAAAGAGCTGTAACTTTTACAGGATTTGTTTTCGTCATTTCTAACAATTTGTTCGATATACTATATACTTAAGAGAAAAAAAATTAGTCGATATTTTTGAAACAGTCAATAGATCATTTTTAGTCTTTAAGAAGCTTTTCGAATTTAGTGTCGGGTTTAAGGTGCCCGCAGAGTTTCCGTAACATAAGACTTAAGCCCAGACTTAAGCCTTAAGCTGTAACGTAATTTCTCATGCCTTAAGGCTTAAGTAAATCACGTGATCAGAATTTTGTATAATTCCTTGCGGTTAAGTCTTAATCTGTCTTAAATGAAACTTAACGCTTAAGTCTTACGTTACGGAAATTCTGCGGGCGCCTTTACTCAGCAAGGTAATGGACAAATGTACATTTACAAACAAAATTACGCACAAATCAAAATCGAGCCATTTATTCATTATGTAAAATATAACTTACACATACCTTTTTTTCTAATAGGTACCTTATTATAACAAGACACAATAGTCACAATACAAATATAGTAATGTTATTTTACACCACGCCGGGCACCACGGCACGACTGCGACACATATCAATATCACATAGGGCACGCTGGGTAGTTAAAATCATCAAAAAAATAGATCGGGGAATCCCCAAAGACGAGACGTAATATTAAGGCGGTGGTGCCAAGCCCGTCGCGGTCCGACGGATTATAGCTACATACATTTAGGAACGCAAGCGTTTTCCTCAAATATGTAGCGTTTTAAAAAATAAACATTATTTATCATTATATTTATTATTTATTTTTCTTTCTAGTATACCTAGGTTATATTAGCACTTAATGAATTTATTGCTGATCAGCGCTTAAAAACAATTTTTTTGAGGCGCATGGCCGGGGCCCCCTATAAGCCGGGGCCCCGGGGCACTGCCCCGGTTTGGCCTAGGATAGCTACGCCCCTGAGCGTGTGAAACAATCGACATATTGAAATCAAAATTCGGTGAACGTGTTATGTCGAGAAATGGTCCTGTCGAATGTCCGCCTAGATCGTGTGACTTAACACCGCTAGACTTTTTTTGCGGGGCTACATTAAATCATTTGTCTACGCGAACAAGCCGGCGTCGTTAGAGGAGCTCAGAGCCAATATTGAACGCGAGATAGCGGCCGTTTCTGTCGAAATGTGTGGCCGAGTCATTGAAAATTGTGTTCAACGAATCGATCGCTGCGAACGTGCCCGTGGTGAACATATGAACGAGGTCGAATTCCATACATAAATATTTTGAGTGTACTTCAATCCAATATTAAAATTTTCGAGATATCTCAAATGGTTCGCGTTTTATTTAAAAAGAAAGTTATCCTGTCCTTAATGGAAAACCCTCGTTTTTCCACACATGTTTGTATGAATTTATAAACTTCATGGGAATCGTCATGTGAAATATTGGTCACTTATTGTCTTGAATAATGATGAGATTTTACCTCACATATTTGTTTTATTTCAGTTGAACGAGAAGCTTGAGAATCTTGATAAGGTATTGTCTGAATCGAAAAAAATGCACGAGCTAGCGATGTTGGAACTAAGTAATATAAATGAAAATATTTCACAAGAACTCATTAAGGCCAGAGGTAACTGCAAGAACTTGGAAGATAAGCTCGAGAACGAAAAGGATAAGAACTTAAACGACAAAACGTGCATCCAGGAGTTGAAAGATATTCTAAGGAGCAAGGATCAAGAGATAGCTCATTTGAAAAATGAATCTGATGAGTATTATAAAGAAAAATCCTTGGTTGAACGAAGATGTAAAATGTACGAAGAAGAAAAATCGAAATTGATGGGACAGATAGAGAGGTTGCATAGAGAGAAAGCGGAAGTTTTTGATAATTTAAACGAGTCCAAGAGAGAATATGATAATTTGAAATTGGTTAGTTGTAAAGCCACACATAGTAATTTGTATTTATCGACTTCTTTCACTCTTGTTTGTGAGCTCAAGTGTTAAATCTGCAATATTTTTTTATTTTATATTGTCACAATTCATTGATTGATGATTTTTGTTCTAGAATTTCGAGGCTCTAAAGGAGGCATGCACACTTTTAGAACACCAAGTGATTGAATATGAGAGATTGATTGCAACCCATGAAGCTAAGCAGTCAGTGCTCAACTGCAATACTGATAAACTAGTTCAGGATATTTGCAAAGCGAAGGAGGATATCCAAGAAGCAAAGAAATTGGCGAATGAAGAAAAATCATTAAGGTAAGAACCGTTTTCCTAGTAGTGTAATCATATAAGCAAATTACCCCAAAATAATTGTCAAGTCTGGTTTTATTGGTGCATGTTCAAGGGGGTATTCAAAATATGGACGCATAAATTGGGTACACCAATTTTTGTGCGAAAACTTTTTATTTGACAACAAAGAATGTGAAAACGTATTTTTTGGGACTCAATAGAAATTGATGACAGGAACGAAAACACTTTTCATATAGGATTTTTAGCTATTTATGAGTCCTACAAAATGAGACCACACGTAAAAAGATCCGACTAATAGCAAACATGTTATGGCCGAAAAACGAGGCAAAATGCAGATTTTCGCACTTGTTGGTAATGCGACGATAATTTCACGCAGATACTTGAAATTCCTCGAATTCGTTGGCTTCATACTTCTAAATAACCGCAACAAAATTGAAGCATATTTGTCAGGTAGTTTTTTGAGAATTTCTAATTGTTTCTCCCAAAACACCTGTCTTCCGACCATCACTACTAGTTTATTGAACAATATAGAGGGTTTTCATTCAAAGAGCATTTAAAAGCAAAATACACGTGCTTACCTTGCCGATATGAATCACAAACCATTCCGAAAAATAAATGTTCTTTTTATGCGAAAAACAAACGCCACTTTTTTTCTTCTAAACAAATTCAAACATTTCGTATTTGTGAGTAATCGAACTAATTCGAAAAACGTGTCTATCATCTTTTGTGTGCGAATTACTCACAAATACGAAATGTTTGAATTTGTTTAGAAAAAAAACTTAACCTATCCTTTTTGCACAAAAATAACATTAATCTTCCCGAATGGTCTGCGATTCATATCGGCATGGTAAACTAGTGTATTTAGCTATAAATTGCAATTTGAACTAACCCTGTCAATAAACTAGTAGGGAGTCAATAAACTAGCAGTGATGTCCGGAAAACAGGCGTTTAGGATAAACAATTAGAAATTCTCAAAAACTACTCCAATTTTGTTGTGGTTATTTAGAAGTACGAATCCTACGAACTTGAAGAATTTCAAGCATCTGCGAGAAACTATCGTTGCATTACTGTGTCACTCCCGCACCTAGTGCAACTTCGTCTATGATTTTCACTTTCTCACTCAACTTTAAACACTTTCTTTTATAGGATGTGGATGCCATACTCGTAAAATATATTAACCCGTGCAATGTATTCACTTAAGTTCAAAAATGAAATACATACGTACGTATAAACGTATCCTAAACGATCATACGACTGCCGTTTGTCGTATTTTATCGCAGAGGTGAATCCCCTACACTCTAATTCGGGGATTCCCCGACGCCCGACATAAATCATCGAGGCTTCAGCATTTTACCGTCGCGCTGTTTCCGTGCGCCGAGAGTTGTTTACGTTATCGAGCGTACACATTGTTTACGTTATCGCGCGTTCCGTTTGATCCTATAGAACGAAGTTTGTGTTTACGTTAGCGCAAGTTTTCATTATCCCGTGTTTACGTTATCGAACGTCTGTTGTATATCTTTCATAAGTTGGACGACGGTGGAGCTAAACCCATAATATTTAAGCTTGGGCCACAAAATTCCGTGCTCAGTTGTTTCAAAAGCTTTTCTATAATTTCAACGTAATATTAAATAAACAGTTTTACCGCAATCTAGTAAACTAACGATGTCATCGACGATATATGCGAGTGCTGTTGTTGTTTCACAAGAATTTCGGAAACCAAATTGGATTTGAGGTATAATGCATTTATCTTTGACATATTGGGAAATTTGTTTCTGCATAATTTTCTATGGAATTATGGAAAAGATTGGTCTGAGGTCTGATGATTGTTTTACTATCCCTGATATCCACTTTCGATTTAAGGAATATTCACCTGTGTTTGGGCCATGTGGAGGTCCACAAATCTTACTCTGATTTACGCCTAAGCCGCTATTCTTGGCTTTTGTCATCGTCCACGTTTCACAGTTAAAATTGTTTTTCAGGATTTTGGCCGAGACCAAGATCAAGCGACTCAACGAAGATATAGAATGTCTTCAAAAAGAAGCCGAAGATTACAAGCAGAAATGCATGGAGTACAAACAGTATTCAACAAACTTATCAGACGACCTAACATTGGCCGAAGAGAAAATTGCCGAGTTAGAGGTTGCAGTAAATGTATTCCAAAGACAAGTTGAGGATTATCAAAGCGAGAGTAGAGCTCTGAAGGAGGAGCTGTCAGAGTACATTACACAGATCAGTTTATTGAAAGATTCGAATTATAAATACAAACATCAAGTCAGCGAGTTGAGAGACAAAAAAATTATGCTTGCGGAAAAATTGAACGAGTTAGAAAGGATTTTGGACGAGAAGAGCCATTATTATAAACAGAGAGAAATGAAAAACGACGCTACTATTAAGCAGCATGTGAAGTTGATCGATTATTTGCAGACCAAGGTAGATTCTATTGGGCATGTTTTTTTTAGAAACTATCCGCAGATTTATACTTAAATATCATTTCTTGAAAATTCCCGCTCCTCAGTTTTCAATCGCCTAGCATTTCATTTTCCTTGTCCTACCCCCTTAAATTTCTCTCTAGCTCCGCCCCTGGGCCGCCTGATATACATTGCTACGGTCCCCGCGCTGACTTGATTCGGCACTGCTAGTAATAATAATGCCTTTATTGACTCATCCACACTGCAGGGCGAAGTTTAGCCAGCTTGCTACTCTACCACTTTACAGAATACCCCAAAAAATAACTCCATTAACATACACTTAAAGAAACTAACAAGATCATATTAACAAGGTAGGTAAGTCTTAAAGATAAGCTGAATGAAAACGAGACTATGTATGAGCACTAACAGAAGAAAAAAATAACACAATATGTTCTACTGATAATAAAAAATAAATAAGACAGGGCCAATAATATGCTAAAGGTATTACTCGACTGTAATGTGATAAGATAAAAATTTTATTGACTTATTTGGATAGCAGATCCCAGAAGATGGTACTTAATGGTTTTTTATATGCTACTAGACATTTGCTTTTGTGAGTACCATTTTACGATTTCACAGCATTGTGGATGAAGCTACGGTGGAAAATATTAGTTTTATATTTAGGTATGTTGAAGTCAGTGTTATACCAGAGATTTCTGGTATTAAGATCAGCACATGTACAAGCTTTTTTAGACATAAGTAGGTACCCTTGTTATCCCGAATGGAGTATGTGCTCAGTCGGTAGCTATGAGCCCCGTCAGGGTGAGGTTCTTTGTACTTTGGTTTTTGAATGCAATGGTTATTTGGGCGCCACCTAGTATCCAAAAACTAGGAAATGAAATAGCAACAAGTATCACTCACAAGGTACACAGACATTTATTGAACAAAAAAAAAAAAAAAATAAAAGTAAAAGAAATTAAGGATAAGTCCTGGAGCACAGGCTAACAAGAATGAATATACAGTAATGGACAAAAGTATATAGACAAATTAACATTGTGCTGAATTTCTTTTTTAATTTGTTTTATTAATACACCAACCTGTATACATAATTCGTTATAGCATAATACTCACTTATACATAAATAAATTCATTAGACTCCCTTCAATAAAGAATTAATTGAAAAAAACTGGAACTATGAAGGACAAAAATATATAGACAAAGCAAAACAATTATAGAAAAAAGAAGCAAAGTTCATTGAATTATAGAAAACCAACCATGTTTGTGTTGATATTTTGTATCATAACCATTATTATCAATCACCGCCTGGCATCGTCTCGGCATAGATTGTAGAAGTTTCTTGATATGAGATTCATCATTCTGTCTCCACTTTTGCTCTAAAGCGGCAAAAAGGTCATCCTTGTAGGAATAATTTTTATCTCGTATTTGCTTATCTAAGTATTCCCATAGATTTTCAATGGGGTGTATATCGGGAGACTGTGAATGCCATTTGCGAACTGGTATTTCTTTGCGAGATTTGATGT
Organism: Acanthoscelides obtectus; assembly: GCA_963669975.1. Classification (NCBI taxonomy): domain Eukaryota; kingdom Metazoa; phylum Arthropoda; class Insecta; order Coleoptera; family Chrysomelidae; genus Acanthoscelides; species Acanthoscelides obtectus. The sequence continues at coordinate 93,191,749 of CAVLJG010000006.1, forward strand.
GTGCTTCGGGTCATTATCTTGCTGGAAGATTGATCTTAGGGCATATTGTCTTCCATATAGGGTAACATGACATGCTTTAGTATGTCTGTGTATACAAACTTATCCATAATGCCATCTATTCTATGTAAAGGTCCCATTCCAAACCCCGAAAAGTACCACCAAACCATAATAGACCCGCCTCCATGTTTGACAGTGGGCAAAGTGTACCTTAGGTTCAATCTTTGTCCACCAGGACGTCTAACGTAATGAACACCATCTGATCCAAACATATTGAACTTGGATTCGTCACTGAAAAATACCCTCTTCCAGTCACAGATGCTCCAATCAAGATGCAACCGTGCAAATTGTAATCGGTCCTTACGGTTTTTCCTCGAGATTAGCGGCTTCTTACTCGGGCGACGTGCAAATAACTTCAAATCATTTAATCTTCTACTTATAGTTTTCGTAGAAACACTGACAATTCCGTTTGTCTCGATTTCGGCTTTTATTTATCTTGGGGTTTTAAACGGATCTTTGGACGAAATTACTTTTATTAATCTAACTGATCTAGCATTTAGTTTTCTAGGCCGACCACTTCTCTTAGAGGCTTCCAAGATACCTTTTTGTTTATATTTGTTCAGTAATGCCCAAACTGCTTTACGCTTCATTTTTGGCAATGTCGACTTGACGTTGACTATCTTTGTATAACTCAATGATCTTAGTTTTCACATCGAAAGAAATTTCTGGACCACGCGGCAAGGTCTTAAAATCACTCAACTTATTCCACAATGCTTGATGAAAAAAAACTAATCCTCTTCTGACACGAAACTGTACTAAACTAATGTTGAAAAGAATTTGTCTACATATTTTTGTCCCTCATAAAAAAGTGCTTATATTCAGACTTGTATTGTGTTCATTGCAGATAATGTAAACACAAGGAATTTAGTTTTTCTACTAATAACGCATTTGTTTATGGAGCTATTAAGTATGAATTAGTTTTCTAAAGGCATTTAGTTCTATATACTTTTGTCCATTACTGTATCTATTACCCCCCTAGCTAAATCGTTACAAAAAAAAACTAAAAATTAAATAACTTGGCTATCTCCTAACGGCTACCGATGGTAGGAAGTCCCATGTGTTAATCTAAAACCGGAGGGTAGAACCCTCTAATAACGAGGGTTCTAGAAAAGTGGGGAAACTGCTTCTCCTAGGCGTGAGTCTCACTCACCTTGGACTAACCCTGTAGGTGGTTCCCCTTACGCTGAAACATAGTACTTATGCATCAACTTCATTAATACGAATTTCAGCTTTCTAACCTGACCCATTCAAAAAATACGAGGGTGGCATTTTTGAAATGCTCTGTATATTTATTGTATAGTAGATCTAAACAACAAAAAACCGGAGCCCTTAAAAAAAGTGTGAAATCCATTATACGAAGTTGAGTCATTTATTTTAACAGTGAGTAGATCTGATCAAAAGAAATGTTTTTTTCCTTTAACATTTTTCTGGTCAACTTAAGGTAACAAAGTTATAGCCCTTTAGAAGTTTGAGTACCGCCCTGTCTCAATAATAATATTATGTGCTCGTGTTTGGCAACAACGGATATAATCCGCCTTATCGGTTCATCGCATCGGAAACAAAAAAGCGAAAAAATTTGAAACGCCTTATCACGATGTTTTTACTACAATTTTATTGTTGTATTCAGTCAATGTGCCAGTCGGTAACGCGTGAGTGTTTGTTGCGTGGCTCAAACGAAATAAAAAATGGCACATGTTTACGAAAATGCTGGGGGGGTCTTTACAAAAATGCTGCCGCGGCATTCACGGATTTATGCGGATCGGTTTCCCAATCGAGTGCAACCAACCCCTCGTGCCTTTGTTAATGTAGTACAAAGAGCTCGTGAATCAGGTGACTTAAGACCTCACAGGGGAGGGCATGCCGGTGCTCCAAGACCGCACGATCAAATACAGGCCGCACTGAAATACTTGTCGGGAGGATACTTTATAAAACAAGGTAACATTTTTTTTTAATTTTTATTTTTATTTTTACACACATATTTTGGTTTATCTTCCTTCTACAAGCATTATACGAAAATTAATGACTCAACTTCAAAGTCACCCTGTAGATAAGTATAGCAGATCATAAGAACTGATGAATCGCTGATCATGACCGTATCGCGACGATGTATTTTTCACTCATCTACAGTGGATTTCACATAGTTACTATAGCACTTTATTTCGGCACTTCCTCCAAAAATGTTTCATGAAATATGTCCATTTTTGAATTATTTATTTTAATCTTCAATATACTTTTTAGATTGATGAGCTGAGCAACAAAAAACGCACCATCACAGAGGTGCTATTTGGCAGCTCGAAGAAAGAAAATCAACCGCCAATGGCACTACCTCTCCACTACAAGGATCTAGAACTAGAACTTCTCAAAGAAAAACAGTTAAATAAACAGCTTCAAGAAGAGGTTTACAAATTGAAAGCTGCAACGATTGCCGATGAGGTTAAAAACGTGGCCGATAAAATGAAAGTCGATAGGCACAAATCAGAGATAATGTCACCCAAAAGTAAATTAGTTCTGCAGCAGATTGTAAATTCACCAAGTAAACAGAAGGATATGTACAGGCAGAATTCCGTGCAGAGGATGCATCATAATATCCCTCATAGGTATGTCTAATTGTAGCCTTAATTGCATAAAATTCATTCTCTTTAGTCTTTTAGTTTCCATTTCGCAGATTTAGATACTTTGATTCACAGTAAAACAGTCCTGGCAATAAGATGTTATATATGACTTTCAAAATTCCTCGAAACACAAAATTACTTTGGTGGAACACTATTACTTCAGAAATTGTGCTGCAGTGACACTGAATCTGCTTCAGTAGATTGATAACCAAGACACAGAGTCAGGATGATAATAAAATGTGTTCGATTCTATCATGAGAGCCTTTGATACTGTCAACCATTACTTACAAATTTATGAAATGGTTTCAAAATTATCTTCAAGATTGGAGTCAATTTGTATGTACTAATGGTAATGAAAGTTCCCCTAGAAAAATCACTCATGGAGTTTCTCAGGGATCGGTTTTGGGGCCATTGTGATTCCTGATTTATGTGGCAAAAAATTCAAATGTAAAAAATAGGTGTTCATGAGTCTTGTTTGTATTTTCATTTGTCCCTCTATAAACTTGTAAAAGTTTGCTGGAATTAATAATGTTGTTATATAAGAAGTCGACGTCAAGCCGAAACCGGGTGATAGGCAAAGTCATAACAGCTATCAGAAAAATATTTAAAAAAATTTTATGTATGTGTTTTGAAAATTATAGGTCTTTGAAAAAGACATAGAAATTTCACACCCTACGGCAGTCTGTGAACTCCTGTTACTACAAATATTAATTTTTTTTGGATTTTATTTTTACAATGTAATGATGAATAATGCATCTTCAAACTGGTGTCTCAACCTTGCTGCCAACTTTTCTCGTTCAGGAAAAATTGCCACTTCTTTCCCAACCAAGTATTCCAAAGTAAAACTGTGCTCAACTTTAACTGGCTGTACTGGAAAAAAATGTACTACGAGAGTTTGGCAAGTAACCTTAAAAGTTGGCGTATTTAATAACGATTCCAAAATGGTATAACACTTAGAAGATTACCCGTTAACTTATGCACAATTTTTATTTGAAAAAAAAACTGATGAAATTTTTTTAAAATTTCCTAATTAAACAGCGATTATGATTTGATTCCCAGAGACTTTGACTGCTGAAGTTTATTTGGATTTTTTGAAAAATCATGTACAAAATTTATTGGTGGTCGTGCCACTGAGTATTTACAGGGACATGTGGTTTCAGCATGATGGCTGCCCAGCGCACTATGCACTCTCAGTGAGAGAGTATCTCGATAAAACTTTCCAGGCAGATGGATAGGGCGGTCTGGTACAATACCGTGGCCAGCCCGGTCACCAGATTTGAATCCGTTAGATTTTTTTTACTGGGGAACTGTAAAAGAAAAAGTGTATTTCAAGCCGATTCAAAATGTAGCTGAGCTACGGCAAAGACTATTGGAAGCAGCTGAGTTTGTTAATAACCGTGGATTCGCTCGTTTAATAACCCGATCTTTTTTAAGAAGATGTCGAGTGTGTATTGCGGCTGAAGGAAAACAGTTTGAGCATTTGCTGTAAAGGTAAATCATCATCAGCAGCATTTTGACGCCCACTGTTGTGCAAACAGTTATCCTTAAGGGTCCTTGTGCGTTTTCATAATCGCTGTTTAATTAGGAAATTTTGAAAAATTTTCATCAGTTTTTCTTCAAATAAAAATTGTGCATAAGTTAACGAGTAATCTGCTAAGTGTTATACCATTTTGGAATCCTTATTAAATGCGCCAACTTTTAAGGTTACTTGCCAAACTCTCGTAGTACATTTTTTTCCAGTACAGCCAGTTAAAGTTGAGCAAAGTTTTATTTTGGAATACTTGGTTGGGAAATAAGTGGCAATTTTTCCTGAACGAGAAAAGTTGGCAGTAAGGTTGAGACACCAGTTTGAAGATGCATTATTCATCATTACATTGTAAAAATAAAATCCAAAAAAAGTTAATATTTGTAGTTGACAGACTGCCGTAGGGTGTGAAATTTCTATATTTTTTTCAAAGACCTATACTTTTCAAAACACATACATAACATTTTTTTAAATATTTTTCTGATAGCTGTTATGACTTTGCCTATCACCCAGTTTCAGCTTGACGTCGACTTCTGGGACACCCTGTATATATACACTGAGAACCAAATTTGCAACAGTGCTTCATTGGTTCGCTTGGCAACACCGCATCTCGTACAATCCAAAGCAAGGTTTCCACCTCCATGATAATAGATGAGCAATTTTGGTCAGTACCCAGCTAACCTTCATTGAGGAATGTCGCGCTGCTTCAACATGGTTTTCACCTGTGTACACGCAGGCAGTGATAATTTGTATTGCGTAATGGTATTTGTTATATTTTCTGACCGCTCGCTGTCGCAAAATGTAACAATAACTCAGGATGTGTTGATTTTATCACTAACGGGGAAAATCATAGATGCTTCAGCGTCGCTGGGCAATGTGGTGATGACCTTCGCCCTTCAGCTGGCTTCTATCTCTTTCTAACATGAGCTGATACACACTTCTCGCGTTTCTGTCTCGTACACATTGAACTCAAGTCGTCAGACAAATTTGGCTTCCCCTGTATTCGAGCTATGAAAAGTGCAATTCTGCATGAGATTAGAAGTATTTTGGAACGACCCTGTGTCATATCATTCATTATACCAATCGGGATATAGTTTTAGCGCGAACAACTAAACACCTTAGTAGTAAAGTTTTAATTGTTTCAGGTACGAATCGAAAATCTGCACAAAATCATCCACAAAATGTGCTGGCTGCTCCGAAACCATCTCTTTAGGACGTTCTGTGATGATCTGTTCCGAATGCCAAGTCCAATGTCATTCTTATTGCTCGAAAAAAGTGCCAAATACATGTGGGCTGCCACAAATGTTTGCAAAACATTATAGGGATAGTTTAGAAAAAAAGAAAAAAGAAAATGTGATTGCTACGTCTGTTGGAGATGATAAGATCCATGTTAAGGGGTGGATAAAAGTTGCTAGGTAAGTTTAAATAATCTAGCTTTGGTACTGGGAAGACTGCTTCAACTAATCAACAACTCTAAATAAAAAAAATCTTACAACAGAAAAGCGGTGCGAAGCTTGGAGACAGTTTCAATCTTGTTAGAGTAACTTGTGTTGTGTGTGTGATGACACATTTTTTTTTTAGCAGGCCAAATGGCTGGGAAAAGCGTTTCGCAGTTCTAACAGACCACCAGATAAGCATATACACTGGGGCTCCAGAAGAAAATGGCCAGCTTCTAGAAACCTTTGAATTAAAGCCCAAAGATACGCATGGTAAAGTGATCTCGGAGCCGTTGTCTTCAGAAATAGCGGCGCCCTTAGCCAATACAGACTTGCCTTTTGTTCTTAAAGTTGAAGTGTCGCCAAATACAACGTGTTGGCCTCCAAAGTGCTTGGTGTTCCTCACTCTTTCAGCTCAGGATAAAGACAAGTGGTTTTCAGGTAAGTTTAATAATGAATAACGGTTAAATAATGTTGAAGATATATTTTCGTATACAATGCCGATTTTTACTCAGACTCCATTGTATAAATCATCTTTCTCCATACATTTGAGGCCACAGCCTTCCCCTCCTTTTCCTTTCTCCACTTCATTCTATAAACAACTCAAGTTTTCGTGTTTTGTATTGTGGAAATAATTATCTTTAGGTCGTATCTGTAACATTTAGTGTTATGTTTTTTATTTAAGCAGCCAAAATGTTAATGATTTTTATTTTTTAATAAGCATTTGTTAGCTGTATGAAACGGAGCCTTTTAAATTCAGAAATTTCGAAAATTCGATTCTTAAATATTGAAAGAAATAATTAGAACTTTTGAAAAAACTGGAAATTTTGAAATTTGAAGATTGCAAATTTTGAATTTCTTTTTAGAAATTTTGTAATTTTTTTATAAATTTCGAAATTTGGAAAGAATGTATTTTAAATTTATTATCGTTTTCAAACTAAAAATTCAGAAAATAAATTATTTAAAAAAGTAAAAACCAAGCTTGTATAGCAAATCGTCTAGGTTGATTCCTACATGTGAATGCCAGGCCACGTTAATACCGTTTGAATTTTGCAAAAACATAAGCATTCAAAACGTTAATGATTTTTAATCTTTAATTTTCACCAATTTCAAGAGGGCTGATTAACTTGAAAATTTTAATAGGGGTCAAGGGCCGATGACAATACAATAATCTTGGAAAAAATCGAATTTGATTTTTTTTAAAAATATGAATTTTGCAATTTGAAAAAAATTGGATTTGATAAACAGGAAAATTCAGAAATTTGGAAAATTCGATTCGGAAATATTGAAAGAAATGATTAGAAATTTTGAAAAGAATTTGGGAATTTTGAAAATAATGTATTTTAAATTTATTATCGTTTTCAGACTACAAATTCAGAAAATAAATTATTTAAAAAAGTAAAAACCAAGCTTGTATAGAAAATCGTCTAGGTTGATTCCGACATGTGAATGCCACGTTAATACCATTTGCATTTTGCAAAAACATAAGCATCCAAAACGTTAATGATTTTGAAGAAGCATTTATTAGCTTGACCTACATGTAACAGAATCTTTAAATTTCACCAATTTCAAGACCAAAACCCAGCTTGAATAGCAAATCGCACTAAAAATAATTTTCAAGTGTAAGAGAGTGTGTGTGGTACGTAATAGAAAGTCCAATAATCTAGAATGATTAATTAATTTGGAATAAGATCAATATAAAAATTAAGATATTAACAAGAAAATCAATTACAGTAAAAAGCAATTAGCTCTATTTTCATAATAACTCCAATAGCAACTAAAAAATTAACCCAAACATTTAATTTCAAGCATCCCACACTTTTTTCTATAATTGAATTAATTCACTGTTTATATCTTAATTTTATATTGATCTTATTCCTAACTAATTAGACATATTTGATTGTTGGTCCTTCTATTGTAGTAATACACACCCTAGTATAGTTGGAAATTATTTTCGATTTGCTATTAAAGCGTATTTTTTTAGTTTTCTTAAACTATTATTATAATCTATTTATTGACTAGAGAATGCGATATTAACGGGAATTTTTTTCTCCTTTTCAGCTTTACAAAAAATTTACTACGACGATTTAGAGAAACCTCGTCTTGACACAATCCTTCAGCTGCCGGAAAATATCTCAGCTAACTGCCTTATCGATCTCACTCCTAATATAAAAGTCTTAGGAACAGAGCAAGGCATGTACTCTTACTATGAGGGCAACCTTTTGAAAATCGAAGGCTTGGACGAGTTGCATCAGATTTCCCTCATGTTAAGCACGGGAAATGCTATAATGATCGTGAATAAAAAGAGAACTTTAGCTTTTTGTGATATCAATCATCTGATCAACTTGACTCAATGTGCTCAATGTACTAAACCCACGCTTAAGTACATTGACGTGAACGTGAGGAACTTGAACGGTTTCCACACTATGCAAGTATCCCAGCACTCGAAACATCACAAGATCTGTGTGGCAACCACAAAGCAGTTGATCATCCTGGAGCACGAAGCGGACTCGAATCAGTTCCAGGTGATAAGAATATTGGACACTGCCCAGCCTACGACATGCGCGTTGTTCACCGAAAATTCGCTCATAGTTGGGGCGAACAAGTTCTTTGAGATCGATTTGCAATCGTACGACGCAGAGGAATTTTTGGACATTTCCGATGTGCGGTTGAAGCAGGTTGAAAAGTAAGTTGAGCTTCTATCAATTTTCGTTTCGAATTTTAATTAACTACATATTGGCGAAAGAGGCCGATCGTTGCGGGTTTTCAGGCCGGAAAAATTGAAAATAGGCAGAAATTTGTCATGGTGATGGCTAATAGTATTATAGCCCAGACAAAATACAGCAAAAAATATTGCAAGAGTGCAAACATTCCCATACAGATGAAATTGGTATACACCTTAAATACATCATTATAAATAATATAATTTCTCATATATCCTTGCTTTATTTGGATTGAGCCTCTACTAATTTTCGTTTTGAATTTTTCTTAATTAACCAAATATTTACTAAATAGGCCTTAGGCAGTTAAAAAATCGGATAAACAAAATTTCTTTGGGATCCTCATGTCAGCCGCGTGGTCCTGGCATTGAGGCTTCTGCTTACGTGACATCTTCGACGTAAAAAACACACCTAAAACACCCCACCATGAATAATTTATCAAAACTTCCCATATATCCTTGGAGCGAAACCTCCTTTAGTTGGGTTGAAATGTCAAATATTTCCTAAGGGAAAGAGATACCACAAAAAATACCCCATTACAAAAATTGTATCTAGAAAACTTGTTCAAACACTTTTGTTCCTTGAGTCAGCCTTTATGAGATTTAGTGATCTGGGGACTCTCAGGTACTCTTCTGCTGAATATGTTTATTCTGTTCGATATGAAAATATATGTGGAAGCATTGATGTATGCGACTTATACTAAAATACATACCACTTATCAGGGTGTGTAAATAAAGTGTCAGAGATTCTTATAAAAATTTATTCCATGAGCAACCAAAGGTTTGTATACTGAACAGATCAACCCGACAGGCTTGAAAACCCAAAAAGAAGGCAATACTACTGATTCGTACCACTGAAACACATCTTGGCGCACTCAAAATGAAGTCGAATTTTCGGAAAAAATTCTTACCCACTTGAAACAAACGAAACTGACCTTTAGCGGATGCTTTTCGTAGACACCTGCATATTTTTCAAACACCCTGTATAAGTGATATATATATATACATACGTATGCGCCGTAGCAGTAGCTTAGATCCTATAAATCATAAATAGTGACTAACAAAAAAAAGCAAAAAGTTTTATAGAGAGTTGGATCCCCTACAATTTTGGTATAAGCTAATTTTTAGTTACTCGTATTGTTCCAGAGAAATATAATAAATGGTAATTTTGACATGTGACCACCAATATATAATTTTGCGCTGGGGACTTTTATACATTAATTGCAATAACATATTGAAGGTCCCTAGGAATTTTCAAGTGGGCAGGATTGTTTTCCGAAAATACGACTTCCATTTTATTCATTTTGAGCGCACCTTAAGCAAGCCAGGATTTCTTTGAATGGTACGAATCAATTATATTACCTTCTTTTTTGAGTTTTCAAGCATTTGGGTTCAATTGTTTCTGTATACAAACCTCCGGTTTGTCAGGTAATGTATTTTTAGTAAAATCACTTACACTTTTTTGACAGACCCTGTATAAGTGGCGTGTATTTTAGTTTAAGTCGCACACTCAATGCTTTCGAATATTCTCATATGTTCATATTGAATGGACGATGGCATACACATAATATACGTCGCATAACAGCAGACGATTATCTGAGAGTCCGCAGATCACTAAATCGCCAAAACGGCGACTCAAGTAATGAAAGAGCATGAACAACTTTTATAGATAATTGTATTTTCTATAATCTTTATATAACCTATTTTTGTTGTATATCTTTCCCTTTTAGGGAAATATGACAAAGCGTTAAAATTATTTTTGACTCTTCTATCCAAATAAAATGACGTACGAGGTCTGTAAATTAAGTGATGAGACTGATTTTTTGTGATATTATTCCAATTACATATTGTCAAACTCAAAATAACTTCCATCTGAAGCCACATAGTGCTGGAGTCGGTTTCTTCCACTCCTTCCACCTGGTCAGTTACAGCCGTTTGAATGTTTTCAACTGTCTCAAAATCAGTTCCCTTGAGGTGATTTTTCAACTTCGGAAGAGAAAAAAGTCACAAGGACTCAAGTTCGTTTATAGACATTTCTGTGTGAGAATGCGCATTATCGTGATGTAACACCCAGTTGTTGTTGATCGGTGATGTGAGTCAAATTTAACTCTTCCCCGATCATTCTGTCAACCGACGATCCGAACGCACAAGATTCCGGATTTTGTCGATATCTTCATTGGTTCTTGAAGATGAAGGTTTTCCGCTTCCTGGTTCATCGTCAATCGACTGTTTCCCGAAGTCTGAAGCAAAACCTGATATCACACAGTTGCTTGAAATTGATCTCACGCATTTTCAGAACACAATTGATAAAACTGTTTCACAAAAAAAATCGCTACGGATAACCAACTGACTCGTGCGAGTTCAAACTTGTACTGAAGGCGGATCACATAATCCCGTCCCCCTTCCGGCACCTCCAGTGTTGCCAGATCGAACGCTACGTTGTCAGTTTCATCACTGAGGATGAGGAGTTTTGATATATTATTCATAATGATGTATTCAAGGCCTGTACCAATATTCAGCTTTATTTTGGCTTGATTATTAGAAACGGAAATCAATCCTCACCTCCACCTGAAACAATTCAGTTTGAACATACACAATTCGCCTCATCTATTTCAAAAATATGCGAAATATTGTCATCAGCATTTTTAGAATGAAATCTGAGGAAAGTTACTAGAAGGATTTTATAATATTTTCATCGTATTCATGTTATTTTATGTTCAATTCCAATTTAATTTCTAAAATCTTACGCAAACAACCAAACGTGTGTTGTGATGGGTATTGTGGCAAATATAGGATTTAGATTTATAAATTTCTTTTTCAGATGCTATAAGATGCGTTCTTTTCCCGTCGCCATTTTGGAAATAAACAAAAATCCGAAAGAGTACCTACTTTGCTTTAACGAGTTCTCGGTGTTTGCTGATGAATACGGAAGATCTAGTAGACAAGCTGAAATAAAGTCCACGCATGTACCTGTAGCCTTACATTTTAGCAAACCTTATCTATACACGGTACAATTCGCGGCCGTGGAAATACTTAAAATTACCGATGAGACCTGCAACAGTACTTCGAATGAGCAGTCTACGGATATCACCAGGTTGCCTTTAGAAAAGTTTAGGAATATTGGTGAGTATTGATGTATATTTCAATTTTGTTGGATAAACTACAATTATCATTAACATATTCTATAAAAATATTTTATTTGCCACCTTGTATGTCTGTTGTTAGATACAGGTTATTTAAAAAAAGACTGGCAAAGACCGTCAAATTTTCCCTTAGGCACCATGGCAACGCTCAAAGTGCACGAGAGTGGTGTAGCGTTGTTCTGGGTTCTTTTGGGTTTGAATTAAAAATGATTGATTCTACAAGAAGAAATGCACTAATTCCTGTGAAACACGACACAACTAACTTTAAGTTAACTAGATAGAACATGTACGTACACCACTATTTACGTCTGACTACTTATTTACGAATTATTATGTCGCGCTTCTCGGCTTATATATTCCGCATCGCATGTACTCATTAGTTCGAGAAAGTTCCGGTGAGCCACATAGCGGCAGTCCAGAATCTTCGCGGTCACTTCGCGTCGATCTCGAAGGAGAGTCCCTGGCGCAGTTCCCAACACATGTCGCTAGTAGTGCTAAAAGATAGGTCCTGGCGCGATTCTCAACCAATGGCGCGATTCTCAACAAATGGCGCTGGTAGTACTATTCATTCTTGTTACAGTGGTATTTTTGCTTTGTGTCGAGCGGCAAACAGTCAATTTCGATTGGTCATCGCCAAATAACTTTGCTTGCTGTACTGCGACCAATAAAACGTACTTCTTCAGGTGGCTCTAGAAAAATGACCTCTACTACGATTTTTTCTTATTCGCACATAGGTAACCACGTGTATTTTTTTCCAGGATATAACAAACATGGTCTGTACATAGTACAAGCTGCAGAAGTCAAATTCCTAGACGCTAAAAAAATTGTTGACGCAGATATCAGTTCAACGATGAGTGAATCTGGTGAATCAGACGGGTTTAGTTTCACCAGTTCTATGTTGCAAAGCTTAGATGGAAATCTGAGTGATATCGATAGCTTAGATGATAGAAACAGAAAAGTTACCTTCTCACAGACAGATTTGTAAACCTTTAATTGTTGCTTCAAGTGCCATGCTTATGGCTTAAGGAAGGAAATTCGGAAATAGAAACGATTCTTAATTAAGGACCAGTGGTTTTAATTTCAATGTATTAAATTGCGTCATTGATGTGGAGATATGATATACAGGGTGTTTCTTAATAATGTGATAATAGTTTATTTCACTAAAGGGCGAATCCGTTTTTTATCTCGTTTTACCACAGTAGCTGCGAAAGCAATTTACACAATTTTGCTGTTTACTGTTTCCCGGACTTCCATTGTCTATAAGGTGTTTTGATTCACGACGTTTCGATTGATGTTATTTTTATTCGTCATCAGGTGAACTGGCGAACATGCTTCTTTCTCGACTATTTACAGTTTGGTGACGTGTCCTATGTTCCGGTTGGCTGAGTTGCAGTTGTTTGTTACAATGGGTTGCCATACTGGTTTTATTTCCACACTTAAATTACTGTAAATACGTTCATTCATAATGAAGAATGACGCTTCTTTGAACTTTCTCTGATGCCAGTGTGTTTCTTTGCGTAAGATCTTAGCGTGACCCCAAAGTATTCTATTTGTCCAAGCGTGATCTGCCATCCCATGTTGGAAATAGAAGCACCACCGAGTACTGTGGGATGATGCTATCTTACCCAAAGAAATACACTGTCATCGGAGAAAATTTGGTCTCCATAATTATCAATGAAAATGTTTACAGTAATTAAATAAATAAATAAATAAAAACGCCTTTATTTTAAACTCGGCGAAGCCCAGCTATGCTGTTAACTTAACCGAGCATGTAAAAATTAACAACAAGCCAAAAAGAAAAGTAATATGACAAGAAACAAGTTTTACATTACATTAATTTTAGAATATTACATAACAACAATGAACAATAATAACTACAGATGTACGTATACAAAGAAAATAAGCAATAATAAACAACTTATACTCCACAGAAGCAGTTGTTTCAGTTTTCGTTTGAACATATTAGGAGACATATCTTCAAATTGACCTATATTGTATTGGTTTAGAAATTTGAGTGATGTATAGGAAAATGAGCTTTGAGTCATGGTTTTAGTTATTTTAGGTATTTCATAAAGTACATTAAAGTGTGTTGCACGAGAGTGAATCAGATTTCTACGAGTTAATTTTTCAAACAGATATGGAGGGCTTTTAGTTTTAATCAATTTATGAAGAAAGCAAGCAAAATGCAGCTTTTCTCGATTGGAAACATTCAACCATTTCAGTTCGGAAAGTTTATGACTGACATGATCGTGACGTCTAAGCTGGTAAATAAGTCGTATGCAAGAATTCTGCACTTTTTGGAGTTTATCCTTAGTAAATACATCTAAGCAAGGACCATACACAAAGTTGCAATAGTTAAGGTGATACAAGACCAGTGCTTCGCAGAGAACCTTTTTTAACTTAAAACTAAGAATATCTTTACTTTTGTAAATATTGCGAAGGGTAAAATAGGCTTTTTGTAGAAGCCTAGACACATGACTTCGGAATCTAAGCTTGTTATCAAAGATAACGCCCAAAGTTTTATATTCCTCAACAACCGGTATTGCCACACCATCCATTGCTACCACCAAGTTTACAGACGCCCAATCTTTAGCTGGCCCAAAGTAGATTATGGCTGATTTATTATTTCAAGCCATGATTAAAAGAGTATTTAAAAACTGAATCCAAACACTCGTTTAGCCTCCTAGCCGCTTCAATTGCGTCCGACTTAACAAAAGAAAGCTGAATCTGTGTATCGTCAGCGTATCTATGATTGTTTATGTCACCAAAGCACTTCGACATATCAGCAGTAAAAATGTTAAAAAATAAAGGACCCAAAAGTGATCCCTGAGGAACTCCTCTATCCACGTTCAAGGGTTTTGATTTAAGCCCATCAATTGAGACTGAGTAATTGATTGTAAGAAACTTCAAACAATTCCAACTCAATCAACTGCCACATAGGCAACCAACCAAAGACCACGTCATCGAACTGTGTAAATAGCCAAGAAAGGAGAATGTTTGCCAGTTCATCTTATGACGATTGAAGATCAAATCAATCCAATCTCATGAATAAAAAAACACCATCTCAACACATATTTTTACTCTGAATGTAGAAAAAGTGCTCTTACATGTCACTATGTGTATATTTTTTAAATAAAAATCGTCTCTTGTGTTTTTGTTGTCAGATACGCTGCTCCTTTTTACAATGGGTAACTAGCCATGTCGACAACTTTTAAGCAATTGAAAATGCAGACTTGTTTGGTATCAAATTTAGTCTTACAATGACCAGAAGAGTAAAACCTTGAAATATTAGCATAGCATTAAAAAACACCATGTAAATAATATTCTGCAAAAATGGATTAAAGGAGGAGGAGGATATTACATTTTTTTTTAAAATTCATGAACTGTAAAATGTGTACTAGGCGACAAACGATCTGGCGATCTGTTATTACATTAAATTATATTTGTATTTCCAGTGTATCTCAAACATTTGTATCAATGTGGATGGCTGTACTTAATTTATAAAACTTGCCTAGATGTAAGACTGGCTTTATGATTTGTATACGGATTTTGTTATATCAGTTTTAAAGAATAAAATATGACACTAAGCTGATGTTTTATTTGTAAAATATAAACATTGTAATTGAAGTTTCATGCCTTTTCGGTTTGCTGTAACTGGATCACATAATCTGAAAAGCAAGAAATGCATTGCCGAGTGGAAAAAAATGGTTTTTCAAATAAAGTGGGAAGTAAAAAATAAGCGATCCACTACTTTGAAGGTCAGCCTCGATCGTGTTTTGTCCACTGATTGTACAAAGTTTTGGATCGATTATTTACAGGTCACCACATATTAATAATAATAATAATAATAATAATAATAAATCGTCTTTATTTAGGGGGCGAAGTTTAGCATAATGCTACTCTGCCACTTAACAAAAAAAAAAAAGAAAACTGAAAAAACAATACAAAAAACATAAATACATTGGATAAGTTAGAACAGGGCTGTCCAACACACGGCCCGCGAACTCCTTTCTTGCGGCCCGCTTCACGGGTCATGTATACATCACATGTATAAATTTCTCTCAAATACCGAATATGCACAATTCTTACATTAACGATAAAATACAATAACATGTGACGCCACTGGCGACCGATAGCAGGCCGCAGCGAATTTACTGGAAATTGGACCGATCTCTCGATCATCCCCGAATATTCGAGAAGCCACGGGCGCGTATATAAGAAGGTTGAATCAAGCGGGACAGGCAGTTTTGTTCTAGTGCTAGCGCGTTTCAGTACACAGCAACTCTAAAGCCTTTTTAAGTGAAATACTCAGTGAAATATGTCTTCACAGAAACGAAAAATAACGAACGATATAATAATAGTTTATAATGTCCGTTGGGAATCAGAATATTTAATCTCAAACAATAATAATAAACTTCAGTGCATTGTTTGTATGCAAGTACTATCGGTTCCTAAAGAATATAATATGAAACGACATTACACGAGAAAACGTTTCGGCAATATTCAGGGGACTCGAAGGCAGGCTATCATAACGGACTACAAAACTAAAACAACAAAGTTTTTTCAAAAAATCTGACTCTGATAACAAGTGCAGTATTGCCGCCTCTTACAAAATAGCGTTGGAAATTGCCAAAGCAAAAAGCCTTTTAGTGATGGCGTGCTTATCAAAAAGTGTGCAATAGAAATGGCGAAACAATTCAATGAATTAAAAGTTGCCGAAAAATTTGAAACAGTCTCAGTATCGCATCAAACAATTGCAAGACCATATCAATGAACATGTATCCAAAAAATTGCGTGACATGGTTGAAAAATGTAAATATTTTTCGCTATGCCTGGATGAAAGCGCTGATCTGTCTGACATTAGCCAGCTTGTAATTTTTATCCGAACTATACTATACCAAGACGACTTCAGTGTATACTACAACTATTTAAAACTGTAATGACTCATACGCGTGATCAACACGTGATCAGAGCTCGATCCCGGCTTCCTTCCAGTACAGTCGTATAGCGTACGACATATGTCGTTTCTGTGGCTTTGCGGTGGTCAACAGTACAGACAGAGATGGAAATAATGGCTGATTGTTCTCCGCCGGTAGAACCAATGAAATCAAGGATGCGCCTCGACCGGCAGACTCATAGGCGTCGGCAACGCATTGGAACGTGTTTCGTTGAGCGATCGCATATTGTGTGTTTTTATAAGAATTGTTGTGTGATTGTTATTGTTGTGATTTCTGTGGTTACTGTTTTGGTTATACTTAACCATGGAGAGTGAAAATGGCACGAGTGGAAGTACTGAAACCCAGGGAACAAGTAGACGGCTTCGTAAAGCACTGAAGACTGACGCGAAAGAAATCGTGCTCAACGTGTTCAATTATCTGAACAGAACTATGTCGCAGGGAGATACACTCGCGTGTTGTGAAAGTATGACAGGCGTTCCAGAGTGGACCATTCGCAGGGTGGTGCATGAAAAGAAGAAAACTGGAGCTACTACTGATCCAAAGTTTAATTTGAAGGGACGAAAGGCCGTTAAATTGGATGACGATAGCAAAATGGCGTTAAGGCGAACCCGTACATTCATTCTTCTTCGTCGAGGTAATGAGGAAATCCCTGCACGAAATTAATTTTCGTTACGAAACGCGTAATCGGAAGTCAGTATTGATAGAGAGACCTGAAATAGTCGCCTGGCGTCGAAAATACCTACGCGAAATGATTGAATATAGGCGACAAAGCAGAAAAATCTATTATTTGGACGAGACATGGGTAAATGCAGGTCACACAGTTAAAAAACCTGGATAGACAAAAACGTAGTGAGTAACCGACAAGCAAGCATTGAACGTTTGTCAACAGGTCTTCGTGGACCGTCAGGGAAAGGTCAAAGATTGATCGTAACTCATATTGGTAGCGATAGTGGCTTTTTAGAAGAGTGTGACTTGATTTTCGTCTCTAAGAAAGGAGGTGATTACCATGACGAAATGAATGCTAGCTGCTTCGAGAGTTGGTTTCAAGGGGTGCTTCAGCGAGTTGAGCCCAACTCTGTGATCGTCATGGATAATGCTTCCTACCATAATCGTCGAGCCGAACGTGTACCGACTATGGGATCTCGAAAAAGTGACATGCAGCAATGGTTGCGCGAAAAAGGAATCCCGTTTGACGATTCATGTGTGAAAGCGGAATTGTATGAAAAAATTAAACAGCACAAACCTGCGAACATTAGTTACGTGACTGATGAGATGGCCCGTCAATGTGGTGTCACTGTGCTGCGGTTACCGCCCTACCACTGTGAACTGAACCCAATAGAGCTCATCTGGGCTCAAGTAAAGGGTTATATTGCGCGCCATAACACAACCTTCAAATTACCAGACGTTAAGGTTTTACTTGAGACTTCCATACAGCTAGTAACGCCCGAAGCTTGGCAGAATGCTATCCGTCATGTTGTGAAGGAAGAGACAAAAATGTGGCAGCTTGACCACCACATCGACACCATCATAGAGCCAGTTATAGTCAATTTCAACGAGGAAAGCGATAGCGACAGTTTATTACTGTCAGATGTAAGTGAAAGCGACGATGAATAAAGGTAATTCCTAAATTTTTTACTTACAATATGTTTCAAACCACTCTTTATTAAGCATGTGCCAATTCTAGTTCACCCATGTTAAACATTCATACCCCGCCTATGAACAGCCGACTACTGGTAGTTAAGTGATGTTCACGTGAACATCGATGAGTCATTACAGTTTTAGATAGTTATAGTATAGCAGAGGAGATGCTTGACCTTATTCCTCTCCATGGTACAACCAAGGGTACAGCTATTTTTGAAGCTGTGAATAAGTTGGTGTCAGACTACGGGGGATTTGATAAATGTTCCTGTATTGTCACTGTTGGCGCCAGAGCTATGACAGGGACTGAAATTGGATTTGCAGGACTATTGAAACAAAACAGCATCAACTGTCCTATGATACATTGTATTGTTCACCAAGAGAGCTTATGTGGAAAATCTTTACGTCAAATAAATGTCATGAAAGTGGCTGTTAAAATAACTTATATTGTTAGAGGGGACAATCGTGCTTTGACTCACAGAAAGTTTCGTGATTTTTTGGCCGAAGTGGATGCTACATATGGGGACTTGTTACTTCACACCGATGTTCGGTGGTTAAGCGCCGGAAAGTGTTTGCAACAATTTTTCGCTCTTCTCAAGGAAATTCCTATTTTCCTTAAAAATGAAGTGAAGTCCGACACTACGGAACTGGAAAATCAAATGGCAGATGCACAATTTTTAGCAGACTTTGCATTTTTAACAGACATGACATCTCACCTTAACGAATTGAATTTGAAGCTACAAGGAAAACAGCAGAATATTGCCAACTTATTTGGACACATAAATGGGTTTAAGAATAAAATTAGGCTTTTCAAGTCTTCATTACAAACAATGATTTTTCATTTTTTCCAAGTTGTAAAGAACATTTCAAAGAATATTAATGTTAATATTGATGCATTAGTATTAGAAAACCAACATCCTCAAATGGCCCACTGATTTTTTTGTAATTTCATATTTTTTGAATAAATAAAAATAATAGAAAAACTATTTTTGTATACCATATAGTATAGTATATACCTATTAAAACTCAGTAATAATGTATAGAAAGATTTTATAATGCGGCCCTCCAAACTGCATTTTTTGGCCCTTGGGCCACATTAAGTTGGACAGCCCTGCTTTAGATGATTTTAAAGTGCTGAATCTACCCTTCAATTTTCTCGGATTTTATGGACAAGGGAAAAAATAACCTTTTATGAAGTTACTATCTTCAGGATTTCTTTCAGTTGCCTCAGCAATGGCTTTGTGAAATTCCTCCATATTATTTTCTAAATAATGGACTTTTGCAAGCAGCAACCATGACTTCAAACAATCTTCATTCAATCTGAGCGCCCACTCCGTTAGATCGTCTTTAGCTTTTGAATAGAGTTTCAAATGGATACAAGTTAAGGCTCTGTTATTGTAGAGAAAGCAGCAGTCTTTGATTTGTTCTATAGCCTATAAATGTAAGAAACGGCATTAAAAAATCGAAATTGGCCGCTACCTCCCACCCCTTTCTAAACATGAATGCTGCGACCACCTCTAGATAGTTTCCTAAATCCGCCCTTGATGAGTCAATCTACTTGATAATCTGTTGTAGTGTAGTAGCTGCTAGCCCTCATTAGAAAAAATCTGGCATCGAAATTATGATGACTTACGTACAGATTCTTCCCGAATGAATTTTTACTTACACCTTCACCATATTTGTAAATGCGGAAAATCAGTTTTTGTTCAGTAGCAAAAGCATGTACGGTGGACCTCCGGTAATCCGACAAACATTATGCAGGGCAGTGCCGGACTATCGAATTTGTCGGATTATAGAGCACTGCCTAAGACCCCCTATAGTCCGGAATTCTTTACAAAAGAGTACCTTGTAATCCGACAAATTACATATCCAATGGTAAGATTATATATGTTATGTATATGTATGTACTTTGAAGTACAAATCATACACAGTTTATGTATGTCGAATTTAGTAAATTAAATAACAATAGAGAGCTTACGTTTTATTATAAAATTAAGCATAAATGCACATACATATGTATGTACCAATAATCAAGAATTACACTTGGCAACAAATTTTAGTTTTTTAATTGTATCTTGTGGGAAAAGTGCACTTCTTTGTTAATTTTGGGGCGCTGAATCCAAAAATGACAATGAAATAAAAAAATTAGTTGCGGTTTAGAAAAAAAACTTTTTATTTTTAAGGATATATTAAAAAAAGTAACAAGATTCATATACTTATAAGAATCACTATATGCGCTGTCTTTTTGCTGTTCTTTTATGGATCGTTTCTGGAGCATCTCTACCAAGAGTCCAACAGTAGTCTGCAAGCATGGAAGGATTCCACTTTCCCTGGTACCTTTTTTCCATTGTTGAAATATCCTGATGAAAACGTTCGCCGTGCTCATCACTTACGGCTCCGCAATTGTCAGGAAAAAAGTCCAGGTGTGAGTGTAGGAAATGTATCTTAAGAGACATATTACAGCCCATCTTTTGATACGATGACAGCATATTTTTGACAACGGTTTTATAGTTGTCAGCTTTTCTATTTCCCAAGAAATTAGTGACCACCAGACGGAAATCATTCCTAGCAGTTTTTTCAATACCTGTTAAATTGTTTTCAAACTGTGTATCTTTCAAAATATTTCGAATCTGTGGCCCAACAAAAATACCTTCTTTAACCTTTGCCTCACTTAGTCTTGGAAATTTCTGACGCAGGTATTGAAAAGCTGACCCATCTCTATCTAATGCCTTGACAAAGTTTTTCATTAGGCCCAACTTGATATGCAGTGGTGGTAATAAAATTTTTTTCGAATCTACTAATTTCATATGCTGTACATTTTTTTGACCTGGCTCTAGGAATTGACGAACAGGCCAGTTTTGTCTGGTGTAATTAAGTGCCTTTGCCCGACTGTCCCATTCACACAAAAAACAGCAAAACTTTGTGTAGCCTAGCTGCAGCCCAAGTAAAAGTGCAACAACTTTCAAATCGCCACAAATATGCCATTGGTGCTCATCGTATTTTATGCATGTCAATAGGTACTTCATATTGTCATATGATTCTTTCATGTGAACTGCATACCCTACAGGAAGAGATAGTAAAATATTTCCAATATGCAATAACACTGCCTTTAAACTCAATGTTGAACTGTCTATAAACAATCTCCATTCTTCTGGGTTATAGTTTATATTTAAAGCCGCCAGTAAGCCGTTAATGTTACTACAGAAAACCAAGTTATTCTCCATATTGAAAAATGGTTCTAAGTCTTTGTGGCGTTTACGAAAAACACATACCGAAACATCGTCTTTTAACAAGTTCCACTGCTGCAGTCTTGATCCAAGTAACTCTGCCTTACATTTTGGAAGTTCTAAATCTCTTACAAGATCATTTAATTCTGACTGTGTTATTTTGTGCGGTTGGTGGCATGACGTGCTCGGTATAAAATCAGGATCTCTTGACGTTGATGGCATATCTTCTTCCTGACGAATCACTCGATCGCCATGATCTGATTCGTTTTCTGATTCGCAAGTGTAGGATTCTGGGGGTTTTGGAATAGGATTTTCGTCACTGTGAGGCACAGGTCTCATCGCAGATGGTATGTTTGGGTAGTTAATAACCGATTTTTTTTTCTTGAACATACCTGTGGCTTGTCCAACACAAGGTACCATGCAAAAGTAAGAATCATTAATATGATTTGTAGGCTCTCTCCAAACCATTGGGACAGCAAAGCGCATGGACCGTTTTTTGCCATTTAACCAGCTCCTCAGACTTGAAGCACATGTATTACAGCAGATGTGGGGTGCCCACTGTTTGGCTTGATCACCTAGTTTACAACCGAAATAAAGCTGATATGCCTTTGTTATTAGTGGAGTAATAGACGCAAAAAGTCACATCACCACACACGTAACAAAACTGATCTGGATTGTTTATACACTTTCGAGACATCTTGCATGAACGCTGTCAGCCAACTGAGGAAAAAATGGCTAATATAAAACAATATAATGTACACGTATGTATAACGTAACACAATCATGCCGATTACATCATCTTTCCTTGCCGAATATAAAAATGTAGCACGTGCATTCTTGTGAATTACAGTATATTAACACTGTCACAGCAGGAACACATATAATTACCGTATCTCTAAAACTTGAACTAATATTGAAAAAATAAGTTTCATTCCGGTTTTAGCACATTAAAAATAGTAATATTTTGTTGATTTTATTTAGGATATTTTTTGGCTGTTGATCAGTGTCATTAATCAAAATCATTAATGAATTTATCAAATTATGAAGCTTGGAAATATTCATCAATTTTTTTTGTTTAAGGTTGTTCTAACGCGAGGTCAGAGCTTTGTCCCTCAGTCTTCTCAAAAGTGAAAGTTCGTTGTAGGATGTACCATTCTCTTCAGCCCATTGTAAACCTAGCTCAAAGGCGTTAATTGCGTCTTGTGCTGTGACTTGTGGAGCAGTTGCAATCACGTCGTCGTTATTTTCCTGATTGTTTGTTGTATAATTAGAAAGCTCTTTTATAATCTCTTCGTCAGACATATCATAAAAAACATTTTCCGCTTTATCCATTCCACGGCACCAGATTTCAAAATCTTCCGGACTTATCTGTGTTTCAGTAGCGACTTATTCTATAACTTCTGAAGTTACACTGATTTGTGGAACATTGCTAGGAGTGGTGACTATATCTGGCCATAGCTTTTTCCAAGACGATTTAATAGTTGATGACGGGAACGTATTCCACAACTGACAAAGAGCAAAAACCAAGTCTTTCATATTAAATTCTTTAAAGATTTTTCTATTGGTTGGTCTTTTGATACGGCTCTCAGAAGTAGGTTTTTCTTATAGTCTTGCTTGACAAACTGAATGATATTCTGGTCCATTGGTTGAATCAGTGCAGTGCAATTTGGCGGAAGAAACATCGCAGTGATGCATTTATCGTCAGTTGTTAGTTCTTCTTCAGACGGATGACCGGGAGCGTTATCAAGAAGCAACAACGCTTTTTGAGGAAAATTATGATTTTTTAACCATTTTCTAACTTCAGGTACGAAGCATTCATCAAACCACTTTTTGAAAAGGTCTTTTGTCATCCATGCACTTTTTTGTCCGTGATAGTGTACAGGTAAATCAATGTTTTTGAATGCCCGTGGTTTATTAGATTTCCCATTGACCATCATCTTAAGCGCGTGTGTGTCCGCAACGTTAGCACATGGTAGTATGGTTACACGCTCTTTCCTTACTTTTCGTCCAGGTACGGATTTTTCGTTACAAGAAACGAAAGTTTTGTTAGGCATCACACGCCAAAAAAGCCCTGATTCGTCTGCATTGTACGCCTGTGATGGGTCAAGATTTAAATCGTTCACCTTTTGCAAAAATCTTAATTTAAAGGGCTCTATGCAGGTAGCATCGTTAGAAAGTTTCTCTCCTGTAATAGTCATTAAACGTATGCCATGACGACTTTTAAAACGTTCTAGCCATCCTTTGCTGGCCACAAAATCATCTTTTTTTGTTATTTCCTTATAAAAAAACTTAGCTTTCATGGCCAACATGGGTCCTGAAATCGGTACATGCCTATTTCTTTCCTGAAGAAACCACATGTACAAAGCTTCTTCCACTTCTGGATGTTCCGCTTTCTTGAGTGTCTGTCTCTTGCCTGGCCCGCAGTCAGTAGTTGACACGAACTTCTTGATCTTCTCGTGGTTTCTTTTAATGTCATAAATTGTAGATCGGCCTTCGCGGTATTCACTTGCTAAACTACTGAAAGTTTCATTGCGATTTAAGCGGTCTAAAATATTACATTTTTCTTTAATTGTCAATGTTTTGTGCTTTCACAATGAATAAATAGTAAATAATGAACACACGCTAGGCCGTACCGCTATCACCAGTAGTCAAATTCAAACTAAGTAAAACAATGCTTACGCGTCGAGCACGATAGTGGTGGCGGGTACAAGCTGTAACCTGTTCAAACTTGCGTTAGCTAAGATTGTCAAATACGTATGTATGTAATACATATTCAAAGACATGTTGGATTACAGGGGGCGCCGGATTAGACAGGGGCCGGATTATCGGGGGTCCACTGCATGGAAATGTATGTGATAATGATTATTATCCCTAACACGTGCAAATCTGACGGAAATCAGAAACTTCTTAATAATTCAAGATGGGCCAAGAATTCGTTAACATTTGAATCTAATACTAATATACCACGCAAAAGATGCCGCGCGAAGCGCGTGGAGGGTTCTAGTCGCTAGCTCGTTTTTCGGAAATTCAGGCGCAATGGATCGCTTCACGAGGCCGCAACGCGCTTACTGTGTGAAATAATTTTATTTAAACAACAGTTTTTCGTAGGTGGTAGACGGTTTCTGACTTTCGAACGTGGAGGTACCACCCGGCGGATCTCGTAGGCGGAGCCAGAATGTGTGCATGTTGCATGCACACGTGTTCCCTCGCCAGAGTCTGTGTGGCGTTCCCCCTTTCCCCTGTATCCCCTTATAGCCCCACAATGGGTGTGTAGGCCTTAGGCCTTCGTGGTAGTTGGAGTATATATAAAAAAAAGTTCGCTCATTACTGTGAGACGCTTATTCCGCGTTGAATACAATTTACACGTCTTAAGTCAATGTCCGAGTGCTCCTTTGATAAAGAAATGGGTGAAGAAGTTCGAAGAGACGGGATATACACTGAGTGTGAAACAAACCGGCGGCCCACGGACTGCTCGGAGCGAAGAGAACGTGCAGCAAGTTTCCGCTTCTGTTCATCGTGATCCAGATTTATCGACGCGCAAACGTTCGGCTGAATTAGGATTATCCCGCACATCATTACGCCGTATTTTGAGATTAGATTTGAAATTACATCGAAACAAGATTCAGATAGTGCAGGAACTAAAACCTAATGATTTGAATTTGCGCAAGTCGTATGCCGAAACGATTCAGTAATTTTGACAGCCTTTTATTTTCTGACGAAGCCCATTTCCACCTCAACGGACATCTGAATAAACAGAATTGCAGGTACTGAAGCAGTGAGAATCCTAAAGCTAAACACGAGAAGCCACTTTACTCTCCTGAAGTAACTGTATGGGCTGCAATTTCAGCAAAAGGAATCATTGGCCACTACTTCTTTGAAGATTCTCGCGGCCACTCAGTTACTGTTAATTCTGCTGAGTATGTGAAAATGTTACGGAAGTTTTTGGAACCGATGCTACTGGAATTTGCTGGTTATAATCGTAACATATGGTTTCAACAAGATGGAGCCACGTGTCACACATCCAATGAGTCAAAAAAAAAGCTCATTTCCAGACCAGGCTACTACCCATGGCCACCCAGAAGTCCAGATCTATCCCCACTAGACTTTTTTTATGGGGTTATTTAAAGAGTGGTGTCTACATCAATAAACCAAGTACACTCCTTCAACTAAAAGAAAACATCAACGAAGAGATGTCGCAGTCTTTATGCCGACGAGTATTCAAAAACTTCGGTATACTTTATCTGAAGTCACTTGAAACACTGTGAAATACCGGGTGCGTTTTATATATCTATATTTAACACGCTCTGTGGCTGCAAAAATCGCCAAATTTCGCAGCAAATATCTCCCGTATAAGATCAAAGGCAGTTTCACCGGTCCACGTGGAGTAAAGCACGCCTATGCGTGGACATAGCCAATGAGAAAGCGTGTATTTCAGAGCTCCGAACAAGTGCAGGTGGCTACTGAAAATTGAAACAGTTTAGCCAGTGCCGTGTAGCGGTGAATAAACGTGTTTTCTTTAGACTGTCCGTGTTTTTTCATAGATTTTATTAGTTTGTGTGTTTTTGACTTTTGAATACTCAGTTTACTTGTTGATTTAATTGTTGTGTTGATTGTTCTTGTGTGTCCTAAATATGGCTCTTTGGAGACCTTGGGAAAATGCTCCAAGCCACGAGGAGATGGCTGATGAACCTGTGCAGGCAGAATTCTTTCATAAAGATTTAGAGGAACAGACCCAAAGAGTAATCCTAAATATGTATGATTGTCTGAAAAACGAAAATCCAGATTCCTCGCAAAATCAAGTTTTAAACAGAATTTGTATCCTGACAAAAATCAGTCGGTCTACCATTTATCGGGTTATAAAAAGGGGAGATGTAGTCAACCATTCCTTCCACAGAAAGCGCATAGGGCACAAATTAAAAAGAATAGACGTGGGTTTTCAGGAAGATATTCGTCGTATAATATACGGATTTTATAAAGAAAATTTGGTGCCCACGTTGGAAATGATACGGGATAAATTAAAAGATTATCCTGAAGATTTTTATAATTACAAATGCTTAGACTCACTGCACTGTATTGTAAAACTGTGTGGTTTTCAATACACAAAATTAGATAAAAGAATGGTGATTATGGAGTCGTCTCGAATCGTTGAATTGCGCCAAGAATTTTTGTACAAAGTTAAAATCTATAGAGAGCAGAAAAGAAATCTGATTTACCTGGATGAAACGTGGTATGATACCCATGATGTTGTGCAGTACGGCTGGGTTGACGACAGCAACAAGTGCATTTTAAATGCACCATGCAACCGTGGAAAACGAATCATTATTCTCCATGCTGGCAGTGAAAATGGATTTATACCTAATGTCTTGCTGTTATCTGCCAAAAATATCAAAGAGTCATGTGCCGACTATCATGAGGACATGACCTCCGACTTATTTGAAAAGTGGATAGAGCAGCAGTTAATACCAAACATTTCCCCAAATTCAGTGATTATTATGGACAATGCGCCATACCATTCCCGACAGAAAAACAAAATTCCGAATACAGGCACAAAAAAACAAGACATTATTGATTTTATGAAGGGAATGGAAATACCACAAAAATCAACCAAAGCCATATTATTGGATCTTATTAAAAGACAAAAATTTGAAAAAGAGTATGTTGTTGACAATCTGCTTCAGCAAAATGGCCATGAAGTATTACGTCTACCTCCCTATTACTGCATTTTTAACCCGATTGAGTTGGTCTGGGCTGCTTTAAAAAAAAAAGTAAGAAAACATAATCAGACCCCTCAATTAAGTGAATCGCTATTGGCCACAATAAGAGATGCAGTATCTCATATTGCTGCCACAGACCTATGGAAGCAGTGTTCTAGGCATATTATTGAAAAAGAAAATGAATATTGTGTTTTGCCTCCTGTAAATCCCGTTGTAATTCCTCTACAAGATGACTCTAGCGACAGCTCCGAAGGCGAGGATGATATATAAATACCTATAATGTAAGTCTTTATATACCTTTTTATATACCTACCTGCTATGTAAATATTTGCCTATGTCAAACGTTGGAATTCTGTAATTTTTCCATTTCTTAACTTTCAGTCAACATAAATTAAACTCCCAATATAAGTATTTTTTATCCCAAATCAAAAAAATAAGAAGATAGTAAAATCCATTTATTGTGATATAAAAACATTATTATTATAGTTCTAAATAAATGACCGCACGCCTATGATACGTCATGAAATTACAAAGGACGCGCCGACCAAAGGTTTTTATGCTATTTCAAGTGACTTCAGATAAAGTATACACGTTTAGAAGAGTGCCAAAATCGTAACGGTGGTCATTTAGATGATATAATTTTCAAGAAATGAATTCCAACTAATTAGCTTTCTTGTGAATAAATAATTTTTAAAATATGTTAAATGTTTTTTTCATACGATTTTTTCAAATGTCAACTAATTCATGACCCACTCTGTATAACGTCTAAACGTGCAACATTTGCAACCCCCAATTTGTAAACCCCCGAAAAAGAGCAGCAGTGTCCGATACGTTAAAAAAGGAAGTTTGAGCGAATTTTAGTTTATCGTTTTTGTCCGAAGTTCCACCGTTACTTGACATCGGTTTTCAAAACCCACAAAGCTGTTTTGTCCCCTTTTTATTCTCATGTTCGATTTTTTTACGGCCACAATACTTTCTCGCTAATTTGGCGTGAGAAGTAAATTTTTTAAATTGGGGTGCATAAAAGTGGTAAACACTTGTGGTTACTTATTTCATTGACTAACCACGTTGGATACGTTGATTAATGCTTATATACAATGAATAAAGGCTTTACTGGCAAGTATTTTACTTAGGACAAGGAAAAGATTTTATTTCGGCGAAATTTTTCAATAATATTCTAGGATTTCCCATTATTGATCTTGTATAACAAGTTCGTTATAATCGGTGCAGTGGTTACTGATATTACGGGTCTACAAAAAGCTACAATGACCCTAAAAACTTTCAAATTCGAAAAATGTTAATGCCAATAATTTTTTGGCAAAAAATACCTTAAATGGGCGAATTTATTGAAAAGTAAACGCCACAAGTCTAGGTCTGGTCCAGCATGTATGACGAGTATTTAACCCCTATACATTAAGTACTTATTTAATCATTCCCGAGTTAAAGCATCAATTTTTTTTATTCAATTGACCCAGTGAAAGTTATAATGGAAAAGAGCATAACCTTATTATACAATGTTAACGCCTTCTCATATTCACCACGCCTGAACGCAAGAGTAGCTCGCTTTTTGAATGTCTCCATCTTTTCCTTTCGAATCATTTTGTCTTGGTATCTTCTCTCTGCGTCCTTAGACACCTCGTTCATAAATGCCTCTAAAATTAGACTATGTCACCATTAATAAACGTATTACCCAAGAAGGTCCACATACGATCTGCATCGTCACAGACAATGTTGGCAAACATGTCGTATCAACCTTCCAAAAAAAAAAAACAGCTGAATCTTCCTGGTAAGTATTCCTAAGATCTCAAAAGGAAATTATTTCATATCCTGTGGCGACTGTCTATGAGGTGGCAATGCTGTCGTTGGAAGACGCTGGTCGACATATACAGGGTGTGCAAGGTAATGATCCTGTGCAAGTGGATCTCAAAACCTGTGAGAGATACTGCTTAGGTTAAATTATGAAAAATCTGCGATCTTTCGGGCGTATTTACATGCCGTTGAGAAACTTCGAAAACTAAAATTTGGCCAAATCGTTTTAATTTTTTTTTACTTGATTTTAAGGATTATCAAAAAAAAAGAAGACACTTTTCTATTGTCACTTTTTAGGCACTACATGATGGTGCTTTTCAAATGTTGTACCGATGGTTCGTTTTCGAGAAACCATCATCATCTTTATTGTTTATA
Source organism: Acanthoscelides obtectus (assembly GCA_963669975.1). Taxonomy (NCBI): domain Eukaryota; kingdom Metazoa; phylum Arthropoda; class Insecta; order Coleoptera; family Chrysomelidae; genus Acanthoscelides; species Acanthoscelides obtectus. Next base: position 93,220,962 of record CAVLJG010000006.1, read on the forward strand.
TGGTCCGAAAAAAGAACACCCTGTATTTAATAGCTTTTTTTATGAAATCAACGATGTATCACATTTTATGTTACATTTATTTTCTTGGTTATAAGGAAACATTCGTTGTTTCGGATTTTTTTATTTAATTTAAATAGGCCTTATAAACAAATGCTTGACGCAAATACCTGTTACAGGCGGTAATTTTAGCAATGAAGAAAAGTTTGACATGCTGACGTGCGAAAATGCTGGCGCCATTCGCTGTCCTTGAAATATCCTGAATTAATAGGGGTGGTATCTATTTTTACGCAAAATAAATTGTGCTGTAGAATTGTTTACTTCTACATTACCTCAATTTGCCTAGTATATCTCAGAGTTCTCAGCAACTGCTTGTAACACACTATTCTGAGTTTCCTCTAAAGATTCCCTAGACTAACACGCTTTTTGAATGATTTTTTTTAATTTTCGAGCCAACTCCAAGAAAATGAACTTACTTGGCGGTCTTCTTTCAGGAAACTTATCAAAATACATTTTTCCTTATAACAAAAAAACTAAATCCAACATTTGAATTCGTATACAAAATTTTATTAGATGCAGGGTGTACTTTTTTCGGACCATGTAAAAAAATAATGTTGGTGATGGTTTATGAAAAACGAACGGTCGGGCACAACATTGAAAACATCATCACGTGGTTTCATTAGTTTTTTAGATTTCTCAAAATAAACTCGGAAAAAATAAAAATGATTTGGCCAGACTTTAGTTTCCTCCAAATTTCTGAACGGCATGTAAATTCGCCTCAAAATACGTTTTCCTAAACGAATCTAAGCTGTATCTCCCACATGTACTTTTATGTCGGTATTGAAACATCGAATGACTTTGATATTTACCAACCGAGGAATTTGGTTATTCGTGTTTCTGAAACGTCAATTTACTACAATTCTAGTCATGAATCGGTTTACACCGAAACAACGCGCCGAAATAGTCACAATGTACATTGAAAATCGTCGTTCAGTTATATAGAAATTAGTTTTTCGTTTTCAAAGTTATTTCATGTTTACATACCGAGATAAAAGATGGCGCACCCTGTATATCCCCATGCATAGGATCCTTATCTTGGACACCTACGGGATATAACAAAAGTAACGGTAAGATATTTTTGGGAAAGATCTAGGTCAGATTTTTACTAGCTTTGTCATTGGATTTGACCTTGAGCATCACCATCAAGATTCCAAGGTCATCCTTATTTTAAATCAAAGATCCTTTTTTTGCCATCGGCAATCAAAAACACGGAAATAGGTCAAGGAGGTCAGATATATAGCAACTTTTATTGAGCGCTGGAGGGTTATTTGTGTTGTCTTTTCTGAAGAGAGATTATGTTCAAAGTTATAAATTACAATTTTGCCCGGTTTTTTGCGTTTTAAACTTTCGTTAACACGTGCAGCCCCCTGGGCGGGGGTGATACCAACCCTAAAATCTTAAACGGAAAGGGGGGTCGACTGATACTTTATTCCCAATTCCCTTTATAATGATGTAAAATACATGAGCTTCAGTTCAGTAGTTTTGAAGATTTAATGATTTAAAGCTTAAAGTAGACTTTAATAGGTACATCAGATTAGTTTGTACTACTTTTAGAAGAAATTTGACTAAAAGAATTTACTTAATAAGTAAATGCTTTTCTCCACTACGCCCATGGTTTATCATTTTATTGTTGAAAATAGCTATTGGAGCGTTTTTTTTTGTGGCAAAAAGTTATTTCTTGAAGAAAGATAAAGAAATATCTCGTACTTATTTTAAATAGGAATTTAGTACATAGTTTGCGATTGATTTGACCAAACTTTGTTGCTAAAATGACTTGTAACGCTTTATTTCATAAATTAACCATGGTATATTCCACAGCAGAAAGAGTTGAAATTATCGAAATATTTTTCGGAAATAATCAGTGCGCTAATAGAACAGCAGAAAAATTTAATGAGCGACATGAAAACAGTAACGTGCATCGAAAATATGTTCTAGAACTTGTAGCTAAATTTCGGGAAACTGGGTCAGTCGCCAATAAAAAACGCAACATTGAAAATCCCATAAGGAACGAAGCAATAGAAGTGGGGGTTTTAGGGCAAGTTTATGTAGATCCTACGTTAAGTACACCCGCAAATTAGAGACTGTGTGTAGTGTTAGTCGAGGTACCGTCCAACGGATTCTAAAGGCCCATAGTTTTCATCCGTATAAAATTCAGCTGGCACAAGAACTTAATGAAGACGATTTTGATCGGCAATTACAATTTTGTGGAGATATGAGTGAACGAATTGTAAACTATGAACATTTTATATTCAAACACTTGCTTTTCCGACGAATGTTCCTTTTTCTTAAATGGCGTAGTAAATCGTCATAACTGCCGATATTGGTCTGATTTTAATCCCAGAATTTATCATGAGGTTCATACACAGCAGCCACAAAAATTAAATGTTTGGGCTGGTATTTTTAGCGATCATTTAGTTGGTTCTTTTTTCTTACCCAGAAATTTGACCGGTGAAATGTATTTGGAATTACTGGAAGACGCCATAGATCCTGCACTAACAGCCATAATTGAAAATCAGAATGATCGGCGGTACATTGCGAATAGGTTGATGTTCCAACAGGATGGTGCCCCACCACATTACGCATTACTTATTCGACAATATTTAGATCAGACGTTTCCAGATCGATGCATTGGTAGAAGAGGTGCCATTGCATTCAATGAAAGATCGCCAGATTTATCAGCTTTGGATTTCTTTATGTGGGGTCATTTAGAAAGCAAAATCTATGCTACTCAGCCAACATCATTAGAAGACCTGCGACAAAGAATTGTGAGTGAGTGCCTTCAAATTACTCCTCAAATATTGCAAAATGTGCGGCAACATTTTGAGCAAAATCTTTATTATTGCATGGAGAGTCATGGTGGTCATTTTCAACATTTACCTGTCTAACGGATCAGTTCATTCCACATTTTTAAATTACTTTGCTGCCAAATGTATTGCTCTCTACTAATGATGATGTATTAGTTTTATTTAAGCTTTAAATCAATAAATCTTAGAAACCACTGAACTGTAGTACATTAATTTTATATCATTATAAAGGGAATTGAAAGACCTTCAAAATAAGGTATCACTCGACCCCTCTTTCCATTTAAGATTTTGGGGGTGGTGTCACCCCCGTTTAGGGGGCTGCACGTGATAACGTGATTTTTTGCCAAACTTGTGTCCCTCTCGAAAACAAAATCGACGGGTCTGAGCGTTTTTCAAAAAAAAACTGAGCTGCCAGTAAATGCGTTTGTTTCGTTTTCGATGCGCCACCCTGTATAATAATGCTAACTCTGAAGCAGATGTTACCTCACATCACAGCCAAACATTGATAGCTGAAGCACCATGACGTTTAGACAACACGTACAGCTACAAAACGGGTGCATATCAAGTGAACAGCAGCTAGTTCGTTTTGAGTAGACATTTACATAATGTGACAAAAAACCTATATAATAAAAACGACAAAATGACACGTTTCAAGGTAAGCAATACCCTTGCCGATTTCACACAGGCTTGGCTTGCACTTGAATTTGAGTTTCTGGTTAAATGTGTTAACCAATGATGCTACTAAAATCTGGTAGCAGCTCCAAAATTATAAACAAACCTTGTGACATAGTAGTTTTATCCTTACTCTCCTTTCTACAAATGTTCTTGTTTAAGACAGTTTTGTTACTTTTTACACTTAAAACAATTTCCTCTTCATTGATATTTTCAAGGACTTTTTCATTATCTTCTCCGAGATATTTTTTTGCTTCCAGGTCACCTATCTCTTGCTCACGTTCATCATCTGATGTTAGTTTTTTCATTATATTGGAAACTTCGTTGACTTTGTACATAAAATTGTTGAATTCCTCTTCTAATTTCAATTCTTTTTCGCCTTTTAGTCCACTTTTTAACCCATCCATATTTGATTTGTTTTCGAACATCCTTCGCTACTTCAATGGCACCTCAGCATAGCACTTCGACTGGTTTTGACTGTTGCTAATAGTAACGTAATTGTTGGATCCATATCAATTGTAGAGTCGTCATAAGGTGGCATCGATTATATACTAAGTGACATATCCTGTTACTACAAATATTAACTTTTTTTGGATTTTATTTTTATAATGATGAATAATGCATCTTCAAACTGGTGTCTCAACCTTACTGCCACCTTTTCTCGTTCAGGAAAAATTGCCACTTATTTCCCAACCAAGTATTCCAAAGTAAAACTTTGCTCAACTTTAACTGGCTGTACTGGAAAAAAATGTACTACGAGAGTTTGGCAAGTAACCTTAAAGGTTGGCGCATTTAATAAGGATTCCAAAATGGTTTAACACTTAGAAGATTACTCGTTAACTTATGCAAATGCTCAAACTGTTTCCCTTCAGCCGCAATACACGCTCGACATCTTAAAAAAGATCGGGTTATTAAACGAGCGAATCCACGGTTATTAACAAACTCAGCTGCTTCCAATAGTCTTTGCCGTAGCTCAGCTACATTTTGAATCGGCTTGAAATACACTTTTTCTTTTACAGTTCCCCAGTAAAAAAAATGTAACGGATTCAAATCTGGTGACCGGCTGGCCACGGTATTGTACCAGACCGCCCTATCCATCTGCCTGGAAAGTTTTGATCGAGATACTCTCTCACTGAGAGTGCATAGTGCGCTGGGCAGCCATCCTGCTGAAACCACATGTCCCTGTAAATACTCAGTGGCACGTCCTCCAATAAATTTTCTAAATGATTTTGCAAAAAACCTAAATAAACCTCAGCAGTCAAAGTCTCTGGGAACTCAAACTCCTGTCCAATGGTTTATCTTGAAGCGATATTGAGATTTATCTTCTATCATCAAATGTGGGTTTGCTACGTGCCACTCGTGTAAGTTGTGCAGGTTCATGTACCCATCTTTCTTAAATGTAGTCTCATCTGACCATAAAATTTTTTCATTTCTAACATTGTGCGACAAAAAGCAACTCGGGGCTCATAATCCCGGGGCAGAAGAGCTTGAACACGCTGTACGTGGTATGGATGGAGCACGTTTTTTTGCAAGATTCTATGGGCTGTACTTTTGGGCGCACCTTTTTTTAGTTCTATTGCACGCACTGAAGTACTCGGGTCTTCTTCGACAGCTCCTAGCACCACGTCTTCGTAAGGAAGGAAGCGGTGCACATTTGTGAACACTCGATGATCTGGATGACGAGCTGCATTCGGGTACCTCTCACAGAAAGGCTCGCTGCAGCACTAGCGTTCCATCTGCATTCCCCATAAATGAGGTGCATGTAAGCATATTCTTGTACGGTGTACACGGACATAGCGGCACTGCACAATCACACTATCAAAGATATTCCAAGGAAAGCAAATGTTGTTTTGAAGAGCAATTAAACAGTATAAATCCAAATCACAAGCGATCAACAGTCCAGTTCACGAATCCAAAATTAGTAACAGTACGAAATCATCAAGCACGAACATGTAAAGATGCGCAGTAAACGAAGGAGTACCTACTGATCGGTATCAAAGTGTGCAATAGCAAGTAAGGGAAGTGCTTCATCCATACCACATACAACGTGTTCAACCTCTCCTGCCCCGGGATTATGAGCCCCGAGTTGCTTTTTGTCGCACAATGTTAGAAAGACACAGGAAAGATCCACAGTTCTTTGAAAAAATTTTATGGTCGGATGAGACCACATTTAAGAAAGATGGGTACATGAACCTGCATAACTTACACGAGTGGCACGTAGCAAACCCACATTTGATGAGAGAAGATAAATCTCAATATCGCTTCAAGATAAACCATTGGACAGGAATTTTAAATGGTAAAATAATCGGTCCGTTTGAGTTCCCAGAGACTTTGACTGCTGATGTTTATTTAGGTTTTTTGCAAAATCATTTAGAAAATTTATTGGAGGACGTGCCACTAAGTATTTACAGGGACATGTGGTTTCAGCATGATGGCTGCCCAGCGCACTATGCACTCTCAGTGAGAGAGTATCTCGATGAAAACTTTCCAGGCAGATGGATAGGGCGGTCTGGTACAATACCGTGGCCAGCCCGGTCACCAGATTTGAATCCGTTAGATTTTTTTTACTGGGGAACTGTAAAAGAAAAAGTGTATTTCAAGCCGATTCAAAATGTAGCTGAGCTACGGCAAAGACTATTGGAAGCAGCTGAGTTTGTTAATAACCGTGGATTCGCGCGTTTAATAACCCGATCTTTTCTAAGAAGATGTCGAGCGTGTATTGCGGCTGAAGGAAAACAGTTTGAGCATTTGCTGTAAAGGTAAATCATCATCAGCAGCATTTTGACGCCCACTGTTGTGCAAACAGTTATCCTAAAGGGTCCTTGTGCGTTTTCATAATCGCTGTTTAATAAGGAAATTTTGAAAAATTTTCATCAGTTTTTCTTCAAATAAAAATTGTGCATAAGTTGACGAGTAATCTTCTAAGTGTTATACCATTTTGGAATCCTTATTAAATGCGCCAACTTTTAAGGTTACTGCCAAACTCTCGTAGTACATTTTTTCCAGTACAGCCAGTTAAAGTTGAGCAAAGTTTTACTTTGGAATACTTGGTTGGGAAATAAGTGGCAATTTTTCCTGAATGAGAAAAGTTGGCAGTAAGGTTGAGACACCAGTTTGAAGATGCATTATTCATCATTACATTGAAAAAATAAAATCCAAAAAAGTTAATATTTGTAGTAACAGGAGTTGACAGACTGCCGTAGGGTGTGAAATTTCTATATTTTTTTCAAAGACCTATATTTTTCAAAACACATACATAAAATTTTTTAAATATTTTTCTGATAGCTGTTATGACTTTGCCTATCACCCGGTTTCGGCTTGACGTCGACTTCTGGGACACCCTGTATAAAGGGATACTGGTAGACTTACTTTGACCCGCCAAGAACTGTGACTCATTTTCGAATTTGCAATTCTCGATCTAGCGTGGAAGTAAAAAGACTTTCAGCCACTGTAATCAAGTGATCTGAAATCTAAATCTTAGCGTACGCAACTGAAAGGACGTCGTTCGCCAGCCACGGTGAAATCTGAAATAAGATGATAATGCGAATATCCGAATAGCCTTGCCAGAGAAAAAGTAGACACAGACTGTTGACGTCATCATATATCAACCGCAGACATTTAAAAATAAGTAGCAGGCGTCTCATTTTTTATGCGTTGGGGTACCTCCAAGAAATTCGATCAAGGATGTTGACCCGATCATGGATTTCTGTCTCCTTATAAATGATACCAGCGAATTTCCATCTGTTCAGATATGGGTAACCACGAAGCTGCGACTTTTTGGAACTGCCGCTTCGGGGAAGAAACATTACATGAGAATCGGGAAGAAATGTTAACGGAGTCAAAATCATTTAGTGCGTTCGTTCTAAATATTAATCTTTTATAGTGTCCGACCGAACTTTCGGTTTCGGCCTAAAATCAGAGTTTCGGTTTATTTTCGGTTTTGGCAGAACATCCTCAACTGACACCGAAACTAGGTTTATATATTTTCAGGTGTCTTCGGGCAAATTTATTTAAACCAAAAGTCAAATTTGCTAGCGGAAAATGTTGAAAAATTGTTATATAAGTGACATATAAATCCGAACACCCAGTTTAAATGGTTTTATTTTAATTAAAGTTGGTGAATGTATTTATCTTACTGTAAATAACAAGTGAAAAAATTTTCAGACTTTTCAGTTGGACATTCCGGTTTTTATACTGCTTTTTTTTAATTCACTAACGCTCTAAAAGATGAATATTTCAGCCGCAGTAAAGAATCAACGTTGGCGGATTTTGGTTCTTGACATCCTTTACGATCGGTTACGATGCCTAGAGTAGGGAGACCTGTACGATTTCGTCAACTTAGTGAGTTTGATAGGGGCCGTATAGTGGGACTTCGGGAAGCTGGACTTTCTTTTCGGGCAATTGCAGTTAGAGTGCAAAGAAGTGTAGACACTGTGGTTAGGTGTTGTCAGGCATGGCTTCGAGAAGGCCGTACGCAAAGAGCAAGGGGCACTGGACACCGCCGTAGAACAACAGACCGTGAAGATCGCCGCCTAGGATTATTGGCCTTAAGGGACCGTTTCTCCACTACCAGGTCCATTGCAAATGAATGGTTTGCAGAACACGGAAGACCTATTGGCATGGAATCCACAATTTTTTGTTGAAAGACATGTTCATCACACTGTTGGAGTTATGGTTTGGGGTGCTATAGCTTATGGTTCCAGGTCACTTTTAATCTTCATCAGAGGTAACATGAACGCGCAGCGTTATATCCACGAAGTTCTAGAACCCCATATTTTACCCTATCTTGACACCCTGGCAGATCCAACTTTCCAACAAGACAATGCCCGACCACATGTTGCAAGAGTCACAATAGACTTCTTTCAACATAATGATGTCACATTGTTACCATGGCCACCAAGATCTCCCGAATTATCCCCAATTGAGCACGTGTGGGATATGATGGGTAGGAGATTGCTCAATTTGCAACGTCCTCCTCAGGCTCTAGAAGCACTTCGAGAGCAGTTGGTGGTTGCCTGGAATGAGATACCACAGGAGGACTTTGACCACCTGATCAGAAGCATGCCTAGGCGCGTTGGAGAATGCGTAGCACATCAGGGTGCATCCACACATTATTAAAGGTCAAAGGGCTTTAAAGCAGTGCAATCATTTTGAAATTTTTATCATTTACTTATTATGCTTCATTAAGTACAAGTACAAAATTTTATTAAAATAAAACCATTTAAACTGGGTGTTCGGATTTATATGTCACTTAGTATATTTGTGACTCTCCTGATACATTTTGGGAAAAACGCGTCAATTTTGATTTCTAGGAGAACATCTTTTCATCTATAGCCGTACAATATAGGGTGATCCAAAAATAAGATTTTGCGTTAAACTTTAGATTTTTAAATGAAAACCCCAATTTTTTTGTTTGTCATTTTTAGATTCTCCATGAAGTTTTTAGCTTAGTTTATTTTAATTTGAACCTAAACTTGGAGATAAGTAAAGTGTCTACAATAATAGTACGGCTCATGGGCTGAGAATAAGCGTTCTCTTTGAAGTCTTGGTGGTGTCAAACTAACAGCTACCTAGTTCTCAGATATTTTATTTTTATTTATTTATAATAATAATGATGTTTAAGAAGGGAGAAGACAATTCCAAGATATTTGTGGTGTAGTTTACGTGATATATATGCGCATTTTGGCGATTTGTTTTCTTTATATTTAGCTGTTTATAAAGCGGTAACCTATTTGTGTAAGAGGTAAAGGGAACAAAATAGGTATTTTATAATTAATAGTTAATAATGTTTCACGAACATCTGCGGGATTAACAGCAAAATTGATGCTGTTCATCACTACTTGCAATCCAATCGTCCCGCCATGTTTTTCTTGGCGGAGACAAAAATCTTAGAATCTGCACCGATTAACCATCTTAGCTTCCCAAATTACGAGGTGCACTCTAATCTGAGAAAGAACGGGGGAGTTGTGGCTTTTGTCCGCAGTCTTTCCTGCTCCAGAGATGTTTCTTTGGAATCGGACCGGAAGGGCATTCCGTGGCTCCGCCTCAACTCCAAAACATCCCCCAAATTTATTTGCTGCCTTTATCGCTCTCCCTCGGACCATAACTGGGATGACCAACTCGAATATCTCGCCGTCCAGATCGACTTCCTGAACATCAATCACCCCGCTTCAGAGGTGGTTCTCGGTGATTTCAATGACCATAATTTGCTTTGGTTGGGCTCAAACAAGACCGATGCAGCAGGTCGTGCAATTAAAGTGTTCGCTCTTACTCGAGGGCTGACCCAGCTGGTGACGGGCCCTACTTTTGTTGCCCCGCGTCTCGTCACATGCCAGTATCTTGCTGGATCTCTTTCTGACCACGCATCTTGTCCCTTACAGCTCTGCGGTTCTGCCTCCCCTGGGTAACTCAGACCACTGTGTTGTGGATGTGTGGTTTCGGTCAGAACCCGCTGTTTCAGCAGAAACTCGCACAGACCGCAAAATTTGGCATTACGAACATGCCGACTGGGAGGGCCTCAGAGACTTCTCTACCTTTCCTTGGAGAAATATCTGTTTCACTGACGTGGATGCGTCGGCTGTCTGTTCTTCGATAACCGAAATTATCCACGTCGGAATGGAGGAATACATGCCTCATACTGCTGATATAATAGAAGTGCTTGATTGTGTCAGTATTTGCACCATTTACTTGATTTCTTTAATAGGCAGTTCAGAGTCTTAATCCTTAAGCTTATTACATATTAGTAGACTCCGTTGCGCAATTTGTCTATAGGCAGTCTGGAGACGGTCTCAAGACATGATCTATATATGGTCTACAGACATCCTTCTTTGTCTTGTCTAGCGTGCATAGATAATGTGAATTTTTTGTTCTCATGTTCGTTTTCGCAATCAAAGACATTGTTTTGTGTGGAATGAACTGGGGTCCCTCAGAATGTTTTATCTTTTGTCGGTTAATAGAGCAAAGAAGTTTTTTATGTTTGAATCTTTAATATTATTACACTAGTTAATTAAAAATGCCACGTACTTATTTTCTTCTCATATAATAAAATATTGGCTTTCTGAGCAATTTCCATGTTTTTTTTTCAAGCTGGCCTTGACCAGATAGAACACAATGGATTTAAGCAGCAATAATCGGATAAATTGTAGAAGTTTCACTGAGGTTAAAAAATTACCAGCCCCAAATATCGTTTGCGCCCCCACCCCACCCCTAGACGTAATCCTGAATCCGCCCTTGACGAGTTGAAGGAGGCAATTCGCGTTCAAATCGCTCAAGTTGAGGGAACGATGTTGGAGAGAGTTTACGCGAAATTTCAAGACCGGCTCCAGCAATGCATCGTCAAAAATGGTCACCCAGTTTCACAATCATCTCTATCTAGCAGTTAACCGACAGATTTATTCATATAAATTGCGAACTCCAAAACATCCCACAAATTTATTTGGTGCCTTTATCACTCTTCTTCGAACCATAACTGGGATGATCTACTCGAATACCTCGCCGTCCTGAAGATCAATCACCCCGCCTCAGAGGTATTACTCGGTGATTTCAATGAACATAATGAGCTTTGGTTGGACTCAAACAAGACCGATGCAGCAGGACGTGTGGTTGAAGCGTTCGCTCTTACTCAAGGGCTAACCCAGCTGGTGATGAGCCCTACTTTTTTCCCCTGCGTCTCGCCACATGCCAGGAGCATGCTGGATCTATTTCTGACCACGCATCCTGTCCCTTACAGCACTGATATCCTTTCCCTCCTTGGCAACTCAGACCACGGTGTTGTGGAGGTTAGGTTTCGGTCAGAACCAGCTGTGACACCAGAAACTCGTAGAGGCCGCAAAATTTGGCATTCCGGACATTACGACTGGGAGTAGCTCAGGTACTTCTTCTCTACCTTTCCTTGGAGATATGTCTGTTTCACTGACGCGGACGCGATAGCTGTCTGTTCTTCGATAACCGAAATTATCCATGTCGGAATGGAGGAATACATCCCTCACACAGTGTAATTGCCTAGACCAGGCTCCAACAACTGGTTAACAAATCGTGTGACACTGCTCGCCAGCAGAAGATCAAGGCACACAGAACCTTCTTACAAAACCCCACTGTAGAGAACAGACAAGCCGATGTTGAGTCCAGAAACAAATATAACGAAGCGGTTCACAATGCCAAAAACTAGCACAATATAAAAGTTAGGCACAGGGTAATGTCGCAGCGCAATGGCAGTCGGTGTTTCTGGACGCTGGCCAAGCAGATTGAAAAAACTTTTCACACAGTAGCCTTCCACCACTACGTGTCAGGCTGGAATGATTGTATCTGACTCAAAAGCCAACGCGAAAGTGCTTACCAAGATTTTTGCTGCCAACTCCACCATGGACGTCCCCTCAACGCCCAAGTGCCGTCAATTCAAAGGGTTCCCCACACTATGCGGAAGGTAACATTCAGGCATAAGACCGTAAGACGAGTGCTCTTGTCGCTCGACATCAACAAAGCCGTTGTATTGAAGAGGTGTGCGGTAGACCAGAAGAGCTTGCTCCAGTTACTTGACGTCTCTTCCAGATATCGAATCCGGCACCTTCACAGAAAACTAAATCTAAGTCCGACCCTTACAACTACAGGCCTATAGCTCTGCTTTCTGTCATGAGAAAGGTGACGGAGACGTTTAAATCGTGAGCTTCTGATGGAGTACCGAGTACCTCCAACATCAGGGCTTGATTAGCGACAGGCAGTATGGTTTCCTGCACCAGCGATCCACAGCGGACCTTCTAGCAATTGTGGAGTAAACTTATCCTGTCTTATGGTGAGACGCATGTCGTTGCTCTTGATATCACGAAAGCGTCCGATCAGCTGCGGTATGCTGCCCTCTTAAGCAAACTTTCATCCTATGGCCTCTTAGACAAGCTTTGCAGATGGGTGGCTGGCTTTCTCTCAGGCCGCAAGATATCCGTCGTAATTGGTTTTCTTCTTCACCCCATAACGTCAATGCGAGTGTTCCCCAGGGATCGGTCTTGGCCCCGACATTATTCCTCGTACATATCAACGACCTCCTTTCCCGTACGATCAATTCAATCAAACACATTACTGTACATTGAAGAACAAAAAGCTTCCAAGCGCTCATCCGGTTTAGATGGATGGCCGAGTTCTGCCAAAGAGCCGTTCATTTCGGCTGATCGGAGTCCAGATCACAGAGGGCTTGATCTGGCACGAGCAAATTTCGTCAATAGCGGCAGCTGCTGGGAAAAAGCTAGGCTATTTCTTTGGGGCTAAGAAGTACTTTTCTCCACATGACCTCCTCACTCTATACAAGGCCCAGATAAGACCTAACCTCGAGTAATGCTAACTCGTTTGGGGTGCTGTCGCCCCGACTACATTATTTATGCTTGATGCTGTCCGATTGATCGATGGTTCTACGAGCCCCTTCCCACTTCAGTTGGCCCAACTATTGAAATCTTAGTTTTTTTCTTATCAAACACAAATAATAAAAATGTAGCAGGGTGTTATAGGTTTAAAATATTAACAATGAACATTTTGATAATATATAGTAGAAAACACCAACTTTATCACTTCTTAATCAAATTTGCAGCATAAAAATAACACATGTTGCAATTACAGCATATCAACCTATTTTCATTTCAATGCAAAATAAGTCTATAACGCATAGGTGGCTGTGAAAAATAAAAGCCATGACAATTGTTTTTATTAATCACAGCTGTCAGAATACGTTTAAAATAGTTTTGGGTAGTTAAGGTTTTAAAAATGGGTAGAGGAAAGGTTATTAGTGAGAAAATTTGGTTACTGATAATTAAATTTTTTAATTCTGGGAAATCAAACTCAAAAATTGCAACTTTGTTAGACTTATCGCGGTACAGTGCGAGAAATATTGTTAGACGATATAACGTAACTGGTTCAGTTAATATTAAGCCACGATATGTGAAAAAAAGTAATATCACAAATGCCGACCGAAGAGCATTAAGAGGAATAATCGTGAAAGTTGCACAACTTGTTTATAGACCAAAGAAAAGCCACTATAGAAGGGCTAAAGAACATAGACAATGGACACCTCAACAATGGTGGGCAAAACAATGGAGTTTGTGTTGGTGACAGTCGCAGTAGAGTTATTCGCAAAAAAATGAAGCATTCCATGTTGACTGTCTGAAGAGAAAAGTGAAATTTCCAGCATCCATTATGGTCTGGGGCAGTAAGTCATAAAAAGGAGTAGGAAAACTTCATTTTATTGATGTAAATGTGGATACAAACAAATATTTGGCAATTTTAGAAGAATCGCTTTTACCAGTGATGGAAGAATGTTTGACATCCGGCCAACATTTTGTGTTTCAGCAAGATGGTGCAGCGTCTACGAACACAAGATTTCCGTAATACATAAGCAATTTCCTTTAAAGCATGGACTGATTGGATTTGCTAATGATGAAAACCCATTTTTTTCTTCATTATGCCATGCAGTGTTGACCTAGAGATTCCCAAAGCAGCTTAATGCTTCCGTACAGAACGCCGAGGATTTGCAATAACCGAATCACTTACTCGACGCACATTTTATTCGGTTGATATGTGTTGTGTGGAGTCAGGAATGGGTTGACTAAGAGTAGAGCCTGTTTCACGGAGCCTCTTTTTCAATAGGTTTTCACTTGGGGCATCTGTTTGTCGGCGAATCTTTTATATCGTGTACAAATTTTCCGAAGGGCAGCTCCGTATGAATCATCACTCTTAAAGTAAGCCACGATAGCAAAAGCACGTTGCGCTCCGGTTCAACGTTCAATTGTGACTATTTAACCCGAACACCGAACGATCAAGACCTCTCCACTTCCTCGCGTATACGGTTGCAATCATCAAGTGGCTTCACGATGTAATGCTCTAATGTTTTTTAAATAATTTTTAATCTGTTTTTAACTTGTTCTTGTCATATTTTATATAATTTTGACCATTGTACCATCTATCCAGCTCTCACCATGTTACTGGACGTTTCCCTCATCCTATACGTAAACAACAATTAGCAACATCCTCACATACTACTCTCCTGATGATGATGGCAAAGTCCATTGAAAGCTAGAGAGAATTAAAAAAGTATAAAGAGTATATATATAAAAAGTTGAACAGAAAAAGTGCGCACTTCAACCCATCATAAAACTTGTGCAGAAACAAAATTTCAAAAAGTGCTCCTATAGCACCCTGGGCAATTATCTTCTGAACATACTGTATGAATTTCATTCAAAAATATTGAAAAATGGAGTGTCAGTTTTGAAGCAGCTGAACGCTTGTAAACGGCTTGAAACTCACTGCGTCGGAGCCGCCTTAATAAAGTTTATTTGGGATCCTCATAGCAGCCGCGGTGTCCTGGCATTTAGGCTTCGGCCTGCGCGCCTGCTTCGATGTAGAAAAAACCTTGTTCGAACATCCAAGGTTGCATTTACAACCTAACCGATTTAAATCCGTTCCATTGGATCCCGGACTAAAACTCACTCTCCGCATACCTATCAGTTCACTTGACATTTTTCAATTAGCAAGTTGTAACAGCCGTCGTGCTGCAATGCAGCATTGCATCCATTCCAAAATTTATTGTGGCCAGTTTTATTATGGTCACCTTGACCGTCAAGCTTCCAAAACTGCAGTGATGAAAAAAGGGACAAAAAAAGAAAGTCTGGCGAGCGCTTTTCACCTTTCCGCGACAGCTTGCCAACGATATTTTTAATGCTTTCATGATTTAGTGTGGCTGGTCAACACTCTGTACACGTAAAAAGGAAAAAAAAGCCTTCTCCAAACCAGACGGACTAAGTAATACAGGTAAGTGGAGAGAAAAAATGTTTTCATGATAACAACCGGGCCCGTAGTCCGGTAATAGTAGAGTGAGACGTATATCAACCGAGTTTGTTGCATTTTTGTTATGACCACAAATAGACATGTCGTATTACAAATTGCGTTGCATAAATGTGAAATTGTTAAGAATGTATACCTACAAAAATGGTTAAGGAGCTACTTAGATTATGCATATATACTAAGTGACATATAAATCCGAACACCCAGTTTAAATGGTTTTATTTTAATAAAAGTTGGTGAATGTATTTATCTTACTGTAAATAACAAGTGAAAAAATTTTCAGCCTTATCAGTTGGACATTCCGGTTTTTATACTGCTTTTTTTTAATTCACTAACGCTCTAAAAATGAATATTTCAGCCGCAGTAAAGAATCAACGTTGGCGGATTTTGGTTCTTGACATCCTTTACGATCGGTTACGATGCCTAGAGTACGGAGACCTGTACGATTTCGTCAACTTAGTGAGTTTGATAGGGGCCGTATAGTGGGACTTCGGGAAGCTGGACTTTCTTTTCGGGCAATTGCAGTTAGAGTGCAAAGAAGTGTAGATACTGTGGTTAGGTGTTGTCAGGCATGGCTTCGAGAAGGCCGTACGCAAAGAGCAAGGGGCACTGGACGCCACCGTAGAACAACGCCGCCTAAGATTATTGGCCTTAAGGGACCGTTTCTCCACTACCAGGTCCATTGCAAATGAATGGTTTGCAGAACACGGAAGACCTATTGGCATGCGAAGTGTTTACCGACGAATGAGAAGTTTTGGCTTGTTTTCATACCGGCCACACTGGGTCCTCCCTTTAACTCGAGAACACCGACGTAATCGCCTTGAGTGGTGCAGACAACGATCACTCTGGGATCAGGAATGGAACAGTATTGTCTTTAGTGACGAGTCTCGATTTTGTTTAGGCATGCACGATGGTCGTGCCAGGGTTAGAAGGCGACGTGGTGAAAGGAGGAATCCACAGTTTTTTATTGAAAGACACGTTCATCACACTGTTGGAGTTATGGTTTGGGGTGCTATAGCTTATAGTTTCAGGTCACCTTTAATCTTCATCAGAGGTAACATGAACGCGCAGCGTTATATCCACGAAGTTCTAGAACCCCATCTTTTACCCTATCTTGACACCCTGGCAGATCCAACTTTCCAACAAGATAATGCCCGACCACATGTTGCAAGAGTCACAATAGACTTCTTTCAACATAATGATGTCACATTGTTACCATGGCCACCAAGATCTCCCGACTTATCCCCAATTGAGCACGTGTGGGATATGATGGGTAGGAGATTGCTCAATTTGCAACGTCCTCCTCAGACTCTAGAAGCACTTCGAGAGGAGTTGGTGGTTGCCTGGAATGAGATACCACAGGAGGACATTGACCACCTGATCAGAAGCATGCCTAGGCGCGTTGGAGAATGCGTAGCACATCAGGGTGCATCCACACATTATTAAAGGTCAAAGGGCTTAAAAGCAGTGCAATCATTTTGAAATTTTTATCATTTACTTATTATGCTTCATTAAGTAATTTTATTAAAATAAAACCATTTAAACTGGGTGTTCGGATTTATATGTCACTTAGTATAGTCTAAGTTCCAAAGGCACTGACTCCTACGTGATAAATGGCGTCGAGTAGATTGACTCTGCACTTCTTACGCAATGCCATCATGAGTTCATAAAAGATTAAATCTCCCGAGAAAAAGTCAGCCACGAACAAGTACAATAGATAAATTAACAGATTGAATCAGTCAAAACGGTCTATATAATTGGTCCAAGACATTATTTCCCGGTAGTTACTGTCCATCTGGCAACGTTGTCCCTTTTCTACCTTTCAGACCATATCTACTTTACAGCTCAAATCGTCAGCCATCTAGCGGTCACATGGTGACTGAGCTATTAAACGTGTACTGAGACGTTACCACCGAGAGTACAAGGGCTGACAAGAGACGCGTGACGTCACCACGAGTAGGCCGGTCGGCCGGCCGACAGCACGGCGTGCCGTACATCAGCGCTAGTGAATAATATATTATTGCAGCATATTTATTATACTCTACCTGATGTAAATAACGGATAATTCAGAAAAGTTTTTTTGGTATATGAAGGTAACTTGGTGGAAAATATTAAAGTAGTTATTAACTATTTTCACCCTGGTTTTCACTGATATTTCATCCAACATTACGTGCACATTAGATTAATAAGTTGATGTTATAAAAGCTTGCTAAAAATGATATATTCTTCATCGAATAACCCCATGTTAGTCACAACCGATCAACAAAATTTCACAGGAATATGTGGACAATTTACTATTATTATAGGTATAATATAATGGTACTTGAAAATTATATAAAAAATGTAGTGCTTGTAGTACAGCAAGAACCAACGAGGAGGTCTGAGGTAAGCTCTTGCCAGGAAAGGAATAAGGAAGATGAGGAGGAAAAAGTGTAGGATAAATGATAAGAAAACAGATGAAATCAAAGTAAAATAAACAACAGAAAATACATAACAAAGATTTACGAAAACTTAATAAAAACTCTTAGAACAAACAAATAACAGCACAAAATAATAACAAACATTAGAAAACAGAAAACAAGTATCAAAAATAACAAAAATTAGAATAACGAAAATTTAGGTGCTAAATTCTGAATATGTACAAATAAAAATTTATCTAAAGCTATGTAAATGTTGCGGCCTCATGTGAATGTAGTCAATTTACGTTTCTTTGCTTTATTCGCGCTTGCAAAGATGTCGTTCCTTTTGGCACAATAATTTTTCAAAAATGTATTGACTGTAAAAATAACAATTAGTTTTATAACTTAATCTGGTGAATGGACCGTGCAACGCGAAAATGAAGTGTCGTGATTGTTATCACTCAGATTGTTAATTATCTACGTCGCTTATCAGTGATTTCTAAAAACGATTCCTCGTCACTTTCCAAAACTTTATTGAAAATTATGTAACTTAGCATGACAATATTAATAACTGGATCCTTTGGAATTTTAAGCCACCTCTACTCAAATTCTGTATAATATCAATATCATCTGTGTGTGTCAAATTTTCCTTACAATGATCGCAGTGATTTTTCTTTAATAAGGCATAACAACAGTAAGCAGCTAAGTAGGTGATGACAGGGATTTCATTCTTTATACTATCAATATCAGACTGTAAAATTTCAATTTCCCGGAAAAAGTGGTAATCATTAAAATTGTGTGGAATTTCATCTATTTCTGAATCATCATTTTCACAGAATTTATCTATTTGTATATCACCATAGCGAGACTTCAATGACATCAGGCTTTGAGTTCGTAACTTTTTCTCAGATTCATATAACTGACGATGCATTCTCAGAAAGAACATGCAGAACATCATCCAAGTGGTGTATATTAGATAATAAAAATGGAGTTTTAATATTACCTGAGTTGAGTAACAATTCTTGGGAGTGCATATACGTTTTTACATTGAGATCTTTATCAACAATTACATAGTGAGTTGTGATGAGTGCTGGTTTATATTATAACTTAAACAAAGTAACTTTATCCTGAACAGTTTTATGCCACCCATATGGACATTGCCATGAACTGAAAACTGTGAGAAAGTCTGAATAATTTTGAAAACAACTTGATTTTTGATAGGAGGAATAAACATCAATGCTAGTTTGCAGTGCTTTAAGTAGTTGTTCTTGTTCCTTGTCCCTCAATTTCTCATGTCGGCTTCTTCTGCTTGATATGTCCTTTGAAAGGTATTTTGGACAATTTGCAAAGATACTTGGAATTACATCTGCCTTTAATTTTGGATACTTAAGGGGTACAGTAATGGTCCTACCTGTCTTTTCGTCATGGAAGGTGGATTCCCAAATGATGCTGTCCTCAGCAGAGTGCAAATTACATACTCGGGTGTATTTTGTAATCACTAAATCACTACGAGGGATTGCATTGAGCCATCTTTTACGACAGCTTTCGTTCAATGGAAACGAAAATACGTGTACCTTCGGACCCTTCCCGTAATTACCGACACAATTAGGAACGCAGCACTTGTAAGGCATTTTGAAAACTTAGCTAAACAATCGCGAGACACAAATATAAGCTTAAAACATCAATAATCAGAATCAATAATGTTCAGTGAGGTTAGTTGGCAAGGTTGCCACATATTCCAATTTTGAATGGAATATTAGACTTCACAAGTGACAGATTGAACGTAATATCGAAAATGTATTCTTGACATACTGAGGCAGATCAGAAAGAATAATCACATCATCACTAAAGCTGCGCAGTCCCCGAGTACATCTTGCAAATTCGCCCACAGAGAGGTACAACTAATTAGTACAGATTTCGATACTGCTATATCAAACCTAGATATGACAACACCCCAGAGAAATGGTGGCGCGGTTCTCTTTCCAGCCAGTCATCGCGAAACTCCATAAGAACATGCATGGGCCTACTATGCGTGACGTCACAGGCTTTTCAGAGCCCAGTTGTTTGGCCTTGTACTCTCTGAGGTAACGAATGAGACCTCGTACAGTTGCCACGCCTTTTTTTGGTTAATTAATAAAACACAATGATAAATACTATCTAACGGTTGGCCCAAGCAAAACAGGGGGGGGGGTTAAGAGCGCCAGTGACCCACAACTCCCCGAGATGTTAGTCAGAACTTGTTTTGTTTGACCACCACACAAAAGGAGTATCTAACAGAGATGACGAAATTTAAGTAACAGTACACACAGAGAGAGCCAAATAAACAAGATAACAAATGAATCACAATATATTGATTAAAAAAAAAAAACAAAACGCACATGTGCTCCACCACTGGAGTGCGAGTAATGAAAAAGAGAAAGTATGTTACAAATCTTAAATACGACCTGACAAAATTATTTTTCGAGATAACCTTTCGAAACGTCTACCATGGTATACGAACGAAGTATTTACAGATATTTTGCGCCTAAATACTAGCCCTGTAGGTCAGGCGCGGCCGAGATGTCCTCGAATCTGGTAAAAAAGTGGCCAGTTGTGGGCCCGTCACTGGGCAGGGGCTTCTTGCCTCGGACCCAAAAATTGTGGTGGTAACACAGAAAAAACACCCTAGAGAGAGAAAGACTGTTTAAAAATCTAATCAGAACCACTCACTTACCTAATCAACAAATGCTTTGAATCTGGCATATATCCCTCAATTTTAAAAAAAGGTAATATAATACCGATACAAATCAGGAACAAAAACAGATGTTAACAACTATAGACCAATATCAATAATATCCAGTGTAGCAAAGGTTTTTGAAAAAGTTTTATCTACTAGAATGATTCGATACCTCACAAAATTCAAAATTTTAAATGAAAATCAATATGGATTTACAGAAGGGAAGGCTACATCGGACGCAATAACTAAAATTGTAAATCAAATACATCAAAATATTGATAACAGAATCCCTTCAATCTGCATTTTTGTTGATTTAAAGAAAGCTTTCGATACAGTTAATCAGAAATTATTATTAGAAGCATTGGAGAAAATTGGTTTCAGAGGAAACGCGTACTCACTGATCGAAAATTATTTGTCAAATCGCCCACAATCTGTGCAGATATCAGGATCATTTAGTAAAGAAATGTATATTAAGTGTGGTGTCCCACAAGGAACTGTCTTAGGTCCGCTGTTATTCAATATATATTTAAATGATGTTTTCCAAATTAATTGTGTTGGCAAAATAACTAGTTTTGCAGATGATACTGCAATATTATATGAAGGCACTGACTGGTCTGATCTGAAAAATGTAATTTTATCAAAATTATTCGGTGGTTTAACAGTAGAAAATTAAGCATTAAACTACTCTAAAACACATTTTTTACCATTTGGATCTTATGCTAGACATCTGCCAAATTACACAAATTTCTCGTTCAACATCAATGATCAAAAAATGCAAATTAACAGAGTGCCCAACATAAAATACCTTGGAGTGGTCTTGGATCCCCACTTAAGATGGGGCATCCATGTCAATTATATTTTAAAGAAAGTTAGATTTGTATCCTACAAAATTAAATACCTTGGGAATATATTGACAGAAAAATATCTTCGAACATTATACCATGCACTGATTGAGCCTCATCTCACATATGGTATATTAGCATGGGGAGCTGCATGTTCCTTACATATCTATAATTTAGATGTTTTTCAAAAGAGTATTCTAAAAATGATATTTAAAAAACCGAAACTTTATCCCACTGAAAAATTATACGCAGATGTTCGAATGTATGATATAAGACAGCTTTATTTCTTACACAGTATCACTCACTACCATAAATTTGTAAACACCGACCAAAAAATTAAACATAATCATTATACCAGGTACAAAATTCGTGGCACAGTAGTTCCTCAACCGCATAAATCTATAATGCAGCGATCATATCTCTATTTAGCGCCTAAATTTTATGAAATTATACCTAAAGACTTAAAAGATTTACGTTTCGGAAATTGTTTCAAAAGAAATTTAAAAAAGTGGCTACATTCTATATCTAGGACTGAAATTCATAAACTCATAAATACGAACATCAACTAAATACATAATCTACTGTAGCTAATTTTTGTCATTTTTTGTCATTTGCATTCTACAGTTTCAACTTAAATTATTGGTCCGTGTACAGGCGATGCCTTCTATTGGGCCTGTTTTGATTTTATATTTATTTACTCATATTGTTTGTTATCTTTGTACATTGAGTAAATAAATATTATTATTATTACTCTACTCTCTGTCTGAGATAAAACTACTCATTGAAAACAATCGCACTTGAAGCGAAACCATGTACCTTTTTTCGTACAAGAAAAGTAAGGCAAAGGCAAAAAAAAAGATAAAAATGTACTAAACTAATATACCCGTGTTCTAAAAAGTTATGGCAGCTCGAAAATCAAAATCAAAATGATCAATGTAATAGAATGTGCCATGGAGGCATTGCCTCCATATTTGAATACGTAGACTGTCTAATAAAATAGAAGTCTCTAAGAATTTCAATAAGCAATAATAAATGTATAAAGATCTATGAAATTGTTAATTAGAATGATATTTTACCTGTTCACATCAGGGTTTTTCAACGGGATAATAATAATAAAAATAATAAAAGTTTATTGCAAAAGAAAAAGTATAGCAGTAGTAGATGAAAGACAATATTCAATAAACGAATGGACCCAAAAAAGTTTCGCAGAAACTTAAGCTTGGGCATGAGCTCATGTATAAATAACTTAAGACTAAAAAAAACATAGAAAAATATATGTATATAAAATTTATTAGACAAGTCCTGGTAAAATTTTTAAAAAGACACAATCGGGACGGAGACGCAAAATCGGGACGTAGACGCAATCGGGATAGAGACAATATTGAAACAAAAGGCAATATTAGGTGAATAGACAAGAACAAAAATTGGTAAAAATAAGTCATAAAATGCAGTAATTCAGGGGGTAGGAATTCAAATCAGTTTGATTTATACATTTTTTTTTCATTTTGAACTTTCAAATATCTAGAGAGATTTCCGCTTTCAGTAGTAGTAGTAGATATTTTTGATATCAATCGCTTGATGAATCTTGAGCCTATGCTGGTCCAAAATCCACAGTCGTAGATGCTTTTTCATAACCGTTGCATTTTTAATATCTTTTATCTGAGGGGGGATTAAGTTATATATTTTTGGTCCTAGGAAAGTGAAACTCCTCTGACCTATGGTCTTTTTAGGCTTTGGATGACTTCCAATTTGCAAAACTGCAACGATGCAACTGACTGAAGGAGAAAAGATGATGATTTTCTTCTGTTTCTATTGACAAGAAGAAGGCAGATATTGAACGAATGTCATCAGGCCACGCATTGGGCACGCGGTCTGAAGGTATATAAAAAAAGAACTTACCGCTGAGGGTCAAAATCCCATAAAAAAATGGAAGACGTAGCACCCAAGCCAAAATAACTAACCTTAAGTTACACAACAAAAAGAAAAGGGTGCTAGTCCATGAATGGGCGCTTGGGGTCTAATATCTCAGAGTCCGGAAAACGACAAAAGGACCCCTGCACCACGACCTCAACGGAAACAGAAAAGCGAATCACACAGAATACGTAAGGTTCTAGAGGAGTGGCCTTGAAGAAGATATGTTTTATAGGAAAATAGCTAACGGAGAAAAACTATAGAGTTTTTTGCTGATCGTCAACACCATACTGAATCGCTGAGAAAGAAAGATATAATACAAGTGAAATTACACAATCAATAAACTATTAAATTTGCAAAAAGAAAATCATTGAAAACGGGTTTAGCTTAGGAATGGGCACTCTATTATCAATGAAGAGAAATTCAAATTACTGATAAGTGATAAATAGAAGAAAAAAAAAACGGTTACGCGATTTTGGCACGTGACACAGTTCTAACTATTATTTGCTTTCCGCAGTATTCTGGTTTGATAGATGGTGCTTTGCGCTGTCTTAGTTCGACAGACCGTACCTCCGATATAGAGGATAGTTGCAATGCTTCCCATTCGTTTGTCCAGAGACAAGAGACCAAGCCTAGATCATGCTAATGAGTAGCCAAGAAGCACGAAACAGCTGCCCATGGTTGGCTGTCTTTTCAGGTCAGACCGTGACATACAGGTTTGTTACCGATAAGTAGCTTTCAACTAGATATACATGGTGGAAACTTTATGATAGTCTTTATTTAAATGGATGATAGAGGGGTTTAAAAGAAGCAAAAAGTTTCATATAACATGGGGATCAAAACGGCATTTTTTTGGTGAAAAGCGACTTAGTAAGAAGTAGTAAGTAAAATAAAATCTGACAACGCCGCAATCCCAGACGCAAATTACGACAGAACGCAGTGTAAATAAAGATGGAGTTTGTTATTTTTTTCTCTTAGGTATTATTTCATTACTTGTTAACGTACTCGTAAAATGCAAACAATTAAAAAAACGGACTGTCTCAGCGCTTCACCTGGTGTGTGAAAGTTTATTGAACGTATAAAAAAATCCACTTATAAATAGGGAATACAATTTTGATACATACATTGTTTTTCTTTTTAAAACCTACACTGCACTTTTTTGTACTCGTATTTAAAGGTGTTCAAAATTTCGTCCTCTACTTTCCACACAAGCTTCATTACGACGAACCCAGTTTCTTCTATCTCTAGGTCCTCGAAGTTGTCCATTTATTATTTCAGCCGCATTAACATTTTTTTCGCGAAGTTGTGCTTCAGTTGTTATTGGACCAGCCCCATAAACCATCCCTTTAAGTTCTCCCCAATACCAGAAATCGGAATGAGGTCAGGAGATCTTGCTGGCCATTTTCGAGGATCAGAAGCATTTCGACCGGTCCAGCGATTTGGATAATGTTCATTCAAATACTGATTGACGCCTCTAAAAATGAGTGGTGGTGCCCCGTCATGAAGAAACCAAAAATTGTGTCTCCGTTGTAATGGCATGTTGTCTAAGATCTGTTCTAGAAGTTCTGGTAGGTTATTGGCTAGAAAGCTAAGGTATCCTTCTCCTGACACATTTGGGGGTAACTGATCGTCAAGAATGCCCGCCCAAATAGTTATTTTAAAACGTTGTTGGAAATGACCTCCACTAATGGTATGAGGATTTTCTTGGGCCCACGTGTGAGTACGATGGAAATTTAGTATCCCGTCTCGCGTAAAAGTACATTCGTCCGTCGCTAGAATGTTTTTAAAAAAATCCGGATTTTCAATGTTTTTGTGCAAAAATCACTGACAGAATGTTAGTCTGCGAGGATAGTCTTCTGGTAGCAAGGCCTGCACTCGTTGTACATGGTAGGGATAAAGCAATTTTTCCGTAGGATTCTATGGACTATGGTATGCGATAGTCCTACGTGGCGGCTTAATTACCGAGTGCTGTTATCTGCATTGATTACCACGATATTTGTTCCTCCTGCTCTACAGTAATCTGTTTTTCACGAGTACGAATATTAGTGGGCTGAACACTTCCTGTATCTCGAAGTCTTTGGTACTCTTGCACAAATGTCCTTCTGTCTGGGTGTCCCCGTTGGCGAAATGTGTCGCGATAAATTTGAGCTGCAAGATTTGAATTCTGACGAGCTTCATCGTAAACTAACATATCGGCGAACTCTTGACGACGTACGCGAACAAAAACAAAACAGCACGCCCGATGCCCCATAACTAACCACTGTTACCGTTTGCGATCGGTTGCCGATTCGAATTATGTGAACGATCATAACCGTCAAAGTTTCCATTTTTGACATTCTGTGACATCTAATTTCATTAATCATCACACTAATAATATTATTAATAATGTTGATTGATTAAAATACAAAATGCAATATAAATAATACATGAAAATAGACCAATAAACAAGTATGAACTTGTGACTGAGCTTGAGATATACTAAATCAAACTTGAAATATTTTAAAATACAAAAGGTCTAACCTTGTATACAATTATGTTAATTGGAATTGCATGCATTTTGGTATTATCTGAGAGAAAAAGGATCAAGAAGAAAATAGAAGAAATCCAGATGCAAACCTCGAGACCCGAATTTTTGTACCCTTCAAAAATTCATATTGAGGGGGGGAGGAGTTATGTGACTGTCTTTTTTACCCTTTAATAAATAATCTAATAACTGTCAAACCCAAGAAGGAGGTCTGATCGGATATTTAATTTAATATTTTGATTAGAACTATTATTTCAATTCGGATGTGACTTAGGCCCGTATCGTCCGTCGTCCCTACAATTGTAGGGCGCGTGTACGGCCTCCTAGATTGTCATACTCCTTTCTCTCCTTAAAAAATTTCTAGGTTACACTTGTCCCGTGTCAGCGTCAGCGCTCTCCTATTGTGAAGATATGTTTTCTTTTTAAATTGTAGGAAATTTCAGGCTGATAAAACATGATATAACCCAAAAGCAAGCACAATTTGATGCAAATAGATGTTTGTGACATAACCTCAAAATAGAGCGCTGACACGGAGAAGTAGAAAACTATGACAATCAAGGATGCCATAAAGGCGCCCTACAATTGTAGGGACGACTGACGATACGGGCCTTAGTGATTTAATTTAATTTAGAATTACCTTTGATTTCCACCGATAGTGATAAAATCAACACACCGTGAGTTATTGTTAAATGTTGCGACAGTGAGCGGTCGAAAAATGTAACAAATACCATTACGCAATACAAATTATTTCTGCCTGCGTGTACGCAGGTGAAAACCATTTCGAAGCAAGATGACACTCTCCAAAGGCCGCTATACCCCATACGTAGTCCATTTACGACCAGACAAAACACAACATGCGCAAGAGCGAGATTGTACAGGTCCGTATTTACTTCAATGGTCTTGGAATAATCTAACAAAATAAATGATTACTTTTATAGAAAGAAGTGCATATACTTTTCACAATTCTTTATTCGCTGGAAGTACTTGAATTATCGTCCGAATGGTTAATATTAATTATGTTTCGACTGTCTCTTGCGATATTTCCAATGGTTTCCCGACACTCTCCCCGATATCATTAAATATTTATTAAATATTTCTAAAAAATGTTTGTTAAATATTTGTAACGACAGATTTTTTAATATTTGATAAATATATTCCTTATATATTTATAAAATATTCATTCTAGATATTTGTAGTATATATAATTCATATATTTTTGCGATATTTTTTCCAAATATTTAGAAAATATATGAGGAAAGATTTTTAAATATCAATTTTATATTTTGATGCAATATCTAATATTTTTCGTAAATATTTATGGATTTTCAAGCAATAATCTGATACATGTTTCAGTGTATATAGAAAATTCTTCATTGGTTATTTTAGCAAAACCTATAGGAATGCTTATATAAAATTAGGTTTATAAAGAAAATTCATTCTAGATATAACGCTTTAATATGCTAGAAAAATATTATTAAAAAACATTCTAAGCCTCTTCTGCAGTCCACTCCTCTGAAAAAAAACAAACTTTCTAATTATGAAGTATTATTGAATACATAAGCTGCTTTCCAGTATATTTATGGGAATATGAAATGCAGTCGAACAATATTGGTGCTGAGCATGGTGATTACTCCGAGTAGCTCAACTGGGTCACTGAAAAGCAGCTCTATAATGCACCTAAAAGGACCCCACATTTTCTGCCTAGGATAGTTCGAGATTTGCTTAATTTTTAAGAAAATTTGGTATGCTATTTTAGATATCTTGATCATAAATGTCCATGGGCACAAAAGGTTTTTGAATATAGACCACTTATTGATTTAGTTGAAACGTGACTTTTTTTAGTAAGGGAGCTAACTTAGCTATAACTATTTTGTGATTTTATATTATAATTCAAGGGACAGAGGTATAGTATTTTCGACTGTTAAAATTTTTGAACGTACTACGACAAAAATAATAATTGAGATATTTAAAAAAAGCATTTTTGATGTATCTCGATCAAGTTGCGATTATATGTTTTTTCATTGGGATGTTATGAACATAATTTTCGTATCCATTCTCAGATAAATCCACCAAAACCAAATAACTGTTACACTTCAAGGCTAGTTATTTATGGTCTTGTGAATACCTTCATACTCAGCTGGCGCAATAATGTTTACTACAGTATATTCAGATAAGAAATTGACCGGATGTAAACAAAAGGTTCGGGTGATTTTCACGCTAACGCCGCCGTCTCGACGTAAAACAGGAGCCCTCTTTTTTCAATTCGCAATTAAATGCCTATGCCGAGCGGCAGAGCAGTCGTATCAAGGCAGAGTCACATTCAGGTTGAGACGTGTTACGTATGTCGTGTGCATCATTGCAATTTGATATTTCTTTGGACGTTTTCGTTTGTTATCTTATTAAGTTGTTGAGTTTGTCGTTGTTATTGTTATACCTTGTTATTGATTGTTATTGTTATCAACTGCTTGCGCAAAATGCCCAGTAGTACAGATACTGCCGATGAAGTTGTAAACTCCTGTAGTCCACCTAGGAAACGCTCGAAAAAAAGACACCTGAGTGCAGAAATGAAAGAGGTCATTTTGAATATATATAAGATCGAGCGCGAGGAGAACGAGGCATCAACCATCAAAGAAATTGTTGTGAAGGTTTCTCACAAAGTTGGGGTGTGTCGCGCATCAGTGTTTAATGTGTTAAGACAATACAAAAAAAATCACACCTTTTCTGAGCCAATGACCAGTAAACATCGCAAAAGTATTGTTAAATCATTGGATGAAGCTGATAAGCATGCGATTAGGAGGAAAGTGCACGAATTCTTCTTTAGGAATGAAATACCTACTATAGATAAAGTACTGCAGGAGGTAAATGGAGATACAACGTTGCCAAATTTCAAACGATCAACTTTCCATGCGTTACTGAAGCATTTAAATTTCAAATGGAAAAAACGGGGTCGTAATAGTTTACTACTGGATAGAGAAGAAATTGTGCTATGGAGGAGGGATTATTTAACAAAAATTGGGAAATATAGAAATCAAAACAGGAAGATTTATTACCTTGATGAAACATGGGTAAACGCAGGACACACTACAAGTAAAGTATGGGTTGATGATTCTGTAACTTCATCCAGGAGGGCCTTTCTAGATGGACTGTCCACCGGATTAAAAAATCCAGCAGGTAAATACGAGTAATAGACAACAATCGGATGTTTTTCAAACCTAGGGAACAAGGTTCTAAACATTAATTCCAGGGGGCAGATAAAACATATTACAAGTAACAAAACTTTTATAACTTTTGATAAAATGCGTGGATGTTTTATTGTCATTTTCATTTGTTAGAACTTTTTTAAGCCATGTTTTTATGTGTTTTCGATATTTCAATAATTTTTTAATATAATCTTAAAATATGTCGAATATTATAAACTTAAAAAAAGTTACTAAGTTTTATATTGTGTACCGTTCCTAATATTTCTAATAATTTTAATTTATACTTTAAGCTTTATAAAGTTATAATTTGTTAATATTAATATTTGCGCGTATTTCAGGTTCCTGATCATTCATTTTTTAGAGGTTTATAACTTTAAATTAAATTGTAAAGCGCTGAGTAATCATACGACGTTCAATATTCTTTCTTTCAATATGACTAAATAATCCCAATTATAGCAATCTGATACTCATGTCTCAATGTTTTTTCGCTGAATGTGATGAAAACATTTGAAAAAGGTTCGCTTATTGAAATAAATCTACACCAGTTAGTACTTCGATTTCCAGCTAAAGGGAAAAGGCTCATTATCTGCCATATTGGCAGTGAGGATGGATTTGTTGTTGACGGTCTGTGGTGCTTTGAGTCTAAGAAAACTGGAGATTACCACGAGGAAATGAATGGCGAATCGTTTGAACAGTGGTTTTCAAAAATTTTACCGAACTTAGAGGAAAACGCAGTAATTGTGTTGGATAATGCGCCTTATCATTCTCGAAGAATGGAGAAGGTCCCAACAACGGCTTCAAGGAAAGTTGATGTTCAAAATTGGCTCCGCTCGAAAAATATCAACTTTGAAGAAGCAATGCTGAAAGTACAATTATTAAGAATTGTCAAGGATCACAAGGCGGAATATCAAAAATACGCCATTGACGAAATGGCAGCAAGTCAAAATAAAACTGTGCTCCGTTTACCTCCATACTATTGCGAGCTCAATCCCACTGAGCTCATATGGGCAGAGGTTAAAAATTATATAGCTAAGCACAATACAACTTTTAAATTTTGTGACCTCAAAGGACTTTTCAAAGAAGCACTAGAATTAATAACAGCGCAAAAATGGGAAAACTGTATTAAGCACGTGAAAGACAAAGTTGAAAAGAGAATGTGGGAACTGGACAATATTTTAGAGGAACAAGTAGAGCCATTCATTATTGACGTTGGTGCTTCGGGCAGTAGCGATGATGAAAGCTCATCAAGCTCATCTTTCCAATAAAAGATGTCGTTCATCAAATTCGGTAAGTTATAAGTAATTATAAAGCTACTGTATTTTTTAATTAATTATTGACATTTTTGAACCCATTTTGGCAAAACCTATTCAAGAATCTACTTTCTGACAATGTTCAACCATGCACATTTTTTTACGTTTTGAACGTTTTAATTTGGTTACATATTTACCTAGAAACCAAAAAATATACTAATCAATATTCTAAAAGCAATTTTAAGAGATATACGATTATTTTTAATTTAGGCTAATTTAAACGCCATTTTGAGATTATATTCGACTGTATTTCACCAAACATCAGACGGCATCCGAAGCTGGAAATCGAAGCGAAAATTTTGAAACCCTTATGTATATTTACATCATTATATATTTCTTACCCCACCCCCACATGATCCTATGTCCATCACCAATCGTATACACATCGAATTGTGCTAATTTACTACAAAGTTACGCAAAGCAGCATCTACTATCTAAAATATGTACTGCGTGACTCTTAATACGTCCCTGCCGAATGTTACAGCGTTCGATGATCACGTGGTCTTGTTTATGTCTGGTCTATCTCTTATCTGAATATACTGTAGTCTGATAAATTAAGCTAATGTAATCATCGAAAAACTTACCCTTTTCCACAAAAAAAACACTCAAATAATGAACTACAAGGAGGTACAAAGGAAGCAGGCTATAATAGTGAAGGTCACAGGTAAAATGGATGCCGGCACCTCAGGCCGGTTTGCTATTATCCCATTGGTCGCTCGAGGTCACACGCACATGCGCCGTAGCCGAAAAGGTATAATGAATATTTTCGAAATATTGGAGATTTAATATTTTCCATTGATTGAAAAGTAAATATTTAATGAATATCATAAAAGGAATATTGTATTTAAAATATTTACAAGATATTGAATGAATATTTCATAAAAATATTATATTACAACTATTTATTAAATATTTATTTAAGAAAACAAATATTTAAGTAAGATAAAAATATTACTAAATATTAAATACATATTTAATGAATGTTTCGTGCTATCGGGGAATGTTGCAGAATACTCGTATGTGGTGAACCTGACCCTTCATTTCGACCTAAACTGGATCGCCGTTATCACTGATCTGGAATCGATCCTAAACAGACTCGACACAATTTACAATTCAAAAATGTGTACGCTCAAAATAAAACCATTAGTTGGTCGTAGATAATAAACTAACGTACATTTTCAACATGCATCTTAATTCAAGGAATGGTGTAACATATTGGATACGCGGCTGGCTGCCGCGTCAGCGTTGCTATGCAACGCGGTGATGAGCTTCTCTATCTAGCCGGCTTCTACCGCTTTCTAACATATGTCATACATACATGAGTCATACATTTTAAACGTTAATCTAAAAAACCTACTATTACTACTATTCGATCTCGTCGGTCTGTTAGTCTGTCAGGTCTGGCTACCCAGATACCAAACATGTTTAAGAGGAAAAGGAAAAGAAGGAAAGAAAGAAATAGAGTAAAGAAAAGAGGTAAATCATTTGAAATAGCTTAAGCATTATTGCTTTGACTACTCGAATAATTTTGTAACTCCAAAACATAATTTTGATCGGTCTTGCATACTGAAATAATTTTGGCTGGTCTGAATTCACAATTCAATTTTGATCACAGTGCGAGGCGCGGCCTGGAATGTTTGCGAACTTGCTCGACTGTGTAGTCTACTGAATCACGCAACAGAGGGTTGCTGTGGGATTCCGCTTGATTATAACGCTGCTGCGCCTGTTGTTTTACGTAATCCCTTAGATATGGGATATCAAGATCTCTGTGAATGATCTCATTTGACACGTACCAAGGGGCGTTAGTGATTGTGCGTACTGTTTTGCAGGACTTGCACTCTCTGCATGTGCGTCTTGGCAAGAAAACACCAAGCCGCGCATGTGAAGGTGATTGCGGGTCTTATGACCATTTTATACAATCGAATCTTGTTGATCAAACTTAATTTTGAATCTAAAAAACCTATAATTAACAAAAAACAAGAACCAGTCAGTCAGGTTGCCCAGAAACAGAAACAATGTTAAGGCAAAAGAGAAAGGGAAATGGAAAGAGAAGAAAAAAGGAGAAGAGCAACAGTGTATCAGTTATAATAATAATAATAATATTTATTCACTCAATGTACAAAGATAACAAACAATATGAGTAAATAAATATAAAATCAAAACAGGCCCAATAGAAGGCATCGCCTGTACATGGACCAATAAATTTAAGTTGAAGCTGTAGAATGCAAATGACAAAAAAGGACAAAAATTAGCTACAGTAGATTATGTATTTAGTTGATGTTCGTATTTATGAGTTTATGAATTTCAGTCCTAGATATAGAATGTAGCCACTTTTTTAAATTTCTTTTGAAACAATTTCCGAAACGTAAATCTTTTAAGTCTTTAGGTATAATTTCATAAAATTTAGGCGCTAAATAGAGATATGATCGCTGCATTATAGATTTATGCGGTTGAGGAACTACTGTGCCATGAATTTTGTACCTGGTATAATGATTATGTTTAATTTTTTGGTCGGTGTTTACAAATTTATGGTAGTGAGTGATACTGTGTAAGAAATAAAGCTGTCTTATATCATACATTCGAACATCTGCGTATAATTTTTCAGTGGGATAAAGTTTCGGTTTTTTAAATATCATTTTTAGAATACTTTTTTGAAAAACATCTAAATTATAGATATGTGAGGAACATGCAGCTCCCATGCTAATATGCCATATGTGAGATGAGGCTCAATCAGTGCATGGTATAATGTTCGAAGATATTTTTCTGTCAATATATTCCCAAGGTATTTAATTTTGTAGGATACAAATCTAACTTTCTTTAAAATATAATTGACATGGATGTCCCATCGTAAGTGAGGATCCAAGACCACTCCAAGGTATTTTATGTTGGGCACTCTATTAATTTGCATTTTTTGATCATTAATATTGAAGGAGAAATTTGTGAAATTTGGCAGATGTCTAGCATAAGATCCAAATGGTAAAAAATGTGTTTTAGAGTAGTTAATGCTTAATTTTCTACTGTTAAACCACCGAATAATTTTGATAAAATCATTTTCAATTACATTTTTCAGATCAGACCAGTCAGTGCCTTCATCTAATATTGCAGTATCATCTGCAAAACTAGTTATTTTGCCAACACAATTAATTTGGAAAATATCATTTAAATATATATTGAATAACAGCGGACCTAAGACAGTTCCTTGTGGGACACCACACTTAATATACATTTCTTTACTGAATGATCCTGATATCTGCACAGATTGTGGGCGATTTGACAAATAACTTTCGAGCAGTGAGTACGCGTTTCATCTGAAACCAATTCTCTCCAATGCTTCTAATAATAATTTGCGATTAACTGTGTCGAAAGCTTTCTTTAAATCAACAAAAATGCAGATTGAAGGGATTCTGTTATCAATATTTTGATGTATTTGATTTACAATTTTAGTTATTGCGTCTGATGTAGCCTTCCCTTCTGTAAATCCATATTGATTTTCACTTAAAATTTTGAATTTTGTGAGGTATCGAATCATTCTAGCAGATAAAACTTTTTCAAAAACCTTTGCTACACTGGATATTATTGATATTGGTCTATAGTTGTTAACATCTGTTTTTGTTCCTGATTTATGTATCGGTATTATATTACCTTTTTTTAAAATTGAGGGATATATGCCAGATTCAAAGCATTTGTTGATTAGGTAAGTGAGTGGTTCTGTTATGTCCTCGGCTATAATTTTCAAATGCTTTGTTAAGTTAAGAGAAAACACGGATTAATTGTGGGGTGAACTAAAAACAAATTCCGATGCATGTGTTGTTAGAGTGTGATTTAGATCACAGTGCGAGATGTTTACGAACTTGCTCGACTGTGAGGTCTAATTAGGGTATACGGTATGCCAATAAGCTCAATGGACGTCGAGTCTGGATCAGACTGACTTCCAATGTACCTGAACTAATGAAGTGAGAACACGTCTGGCTGCTGCTGGTGCTGTTGCATCGCGAGCGAGTCATGAGACGACGAGATATTTAATAAAATGAAAAATGGATGTGGCATGGCGTTTCTGTATGGCCCCTGGTCCCTTGCTGTAGCACGTCTCCTCTTCTTATAAAGACGCATACAAAACATGCAGCTGGCTATCAACTGCCTTAAAGAAAGTGAAATGTATTTACAGAGCGGGTTTGTTGATGCCTGCAGAGTCATCTTTATCAGCGACCGTCTAACAACTTTTTTCAAGTAAAATAAGGAAATATTCAGCAAACTACTGGAGATTCATGCAGAAGGGTGTATTTGAAGATTCTTGCTCCTTTGAATGGTTGTTGTCAAGAACATCCTATCTAATGATCAGCAGGCTCTAAAACAGAGTTCCCCAAACTTTTTTGTGTCGTAGACCGCTTGCCATGTTTTTCCGTGTTGGGTAGACCCCCTACTTACCTGATATTGATTTCCTGTAAATTTCTAACTGTAGTGAAGTTTAGTGTTAAAAACTTAAAGTAAAAAACACATGTTATTTTATACATTGATTAATTGAATTTAAATTAAAACTACTCAAAATAAAGTTTTGTATCTGTTATGTAAAATATACGTAACATTAAATAAACAGGTGTCTGACCAATAAGTACCCGCATTGGGAATAAGTGCCCGCATGGAAAAAAATAAGGGATAAAATAAAAAAAGTGAAAAATATAAAAAAAAATTTTTTAATTAAAATAGTATAATAAGCGAGTTCGTTTATTAATTATAACATAAACGTATGTTCTACAATAATTTCACTGTTAGTTTGATTAAATTCCGCTTCTTATACCTTTAAGTTATCTAAAAATAGGCAAAAAATTAACGAATTTTAGTGTGTACCTATCCTTGAATTTTCAGAATAATTTAAAAAAAAATATTTTCTATAAAGGGGGTCCTTTAAAAAAATCAATGCGGGCACTTATTCCCAATGCGGGCATTTATTGGTCAGACACCAATAAACATAAAATAAAGTATAAATAAAATAACATAAGCAATAAGTCAATATTTTTAGTGAGAAAGATGAACCTGATGCTTTAATAATAAATTATCAACAATTGGCGTCAATTTTGTAAGGGTTAATCTTAAATCTCCTCGGCTAATGATGTCCAGTCTGTTTCTTTTTTTCGTTAGGAGATTGGTAACAGCGCTGAACCCCCTTTCCACTAGGTATGACGATGGAAAGGAAATTAAAAATTTCCTCGCTATATTCCATAATACGGGATAAGTAACGGGTATGTTGCTTTGCAGCCAGAATTGCAGATATCCGTTTTTAAACTGAACCTTAAGTTCTTCGTTTGTACTTAGTTCAGTCAGTTCTTCTTGTATTATGACATTCGTTTCTTCTATGTCACCATATGGATTAATTATCCACGGTAGTATTAATATATCCTCAAACCTAGATTCAAAATCTGAATAGAGGGCATTTAAATGTTGAACGTGAGTTGAAACGTCGTCTTCCTGGCAGCTTGTCTGTGACAAATTGTGGAACTGAGAAAATTCGCCCCGTCCAATATTTTGCTTCATTAGTTTAACTCTGGCAAGAAACGCTGATAAGATGGACTTTGTTTTAATTAAATTTAAACTGTCGCCTTGTAATTGCAAATTAACCATATTAAATTTTGTAAACAAATCTGTTAAATAGGCGATGTCTGTTTTCCTCTTCATTAAATTTTCTTTTAAAATTTTATCGTTAGTATCCAGAAATTCTAAAATAGTCTCAAAAAGTGCAAAAAATCTTGTCAAACATAAGCCTTTCGACAGCCAGCGTACTTCAGTGTGAAGGAGTAATTGATGAAAGTGTTCGTCATTTTCTTTCACACAACTGTGCAAATAACCGCGTATTCTACGCGTTGCTTCGGATTCGGTTTACTGGATCAATGACTAAATGATGTGATTCATGCAATCTAACACTTAAATTTTTAGCAACTAAATGTTGTCGATGGATGCCGCAATGTATTGCTAACACCCCTGACACATTTTGTTTTAAACAGCTTATAAATCCACGATAACGTCCAACCATGGCATGTGCTCCATCTGTAGCTACTGATATTATATTTGATAAAGGAATTGCTTTTTCAATGAAGTAATCCTTCAAAACATGAAATATTGATTCACCTTTAGTGTCGGTTATCAAAGTTCTTGCGAAGAGCAGTTCTTCGTAGATTTCTTGATTCATAATAAAACGAACATATGCCAATAATAATGCTGCATTATCAGGTAAAGTTGACTCGTCCAGTTGTATAGAGAAATGGGTCGTTTGCAAATAATTACATAAGAAGCTTTCAATATCAGAACTCATTTCATCAATACGTCTTTCAACAGTATTGTTGCTTAAGGGAATTCTTTTAATGATATCAGATGCAGGTTTGTGTAAAACAGTTTTTAAAACCTCTTCAACGGCTGGCAAAATTAACTTCTCTCCGATAGTATGCGGTTTTCCGGATTTTGCTATAAGTAACGAGATATTGTAAGACGCCCGCAAACCATCATCATTTCTTTGTGACGTCGAAGCGAACATTCTGTCCAGTGTAGGTCTCTTCTGAAATTTATCTTTGAGTGTTTGAAAGTATTTCAAATCTTTCTCTGTTTTATCAGGGTGGCATCTTCTCAGATGGTCTTGCAGTTTAGATGGTTTCATAGCGTCATTGCCCAAAACTTTGTTGCATAAAAGGCGACTGTTTGTCCGGCAATGATGGAATGAAGCCAAATTTCATATAATCAACACTGTACTGTCTACATTTCTTTTTAGATTCGGACATGGCATCAGTCATCTGTGGGCAAAATTAAATTATTTAAATAAGACAGAGAATCCAGTAGCTGTATATTAAAAATATTTTTTGATTTTTCCGAATACATTCCATAATTCGAACATCTTCTTGCAACAATTAGCTCGAATTACGGAGATTGCACTGTAATTATATTACCGATTGCTAAAACTTTCAAAAAGAAACTATTGAGGAGTACTCGTGTAATTT
Organism: Acanthoscelides obtectus; assembly: GCA_963669975.1. Taxonomy (NCBI): domain Eukaryota; kingdom Metazoa; phylum Arthropoda; class Insecta; order Coleoptera; family Chrysomelidae; genus Acanthoscelides; species Acanthoscelides obtectus. Next base: position 93,258,194 of record CAVLJG010000006.1, read on the forward strand.
TGCATGATTGAATATTTAACTATTAATAACTAAAGTCATGATTGGCGTAATTTATCTGTCTTTGCTAACTACGAGTACAAAACTAAAATTTAATAAAAAATAATGTACTTACTTTTCTCCAGCACTCTCAAACAAAATAACGCTGACACACTATAATTTGTGTGATATACTATCTGTTTATATTTTTTAAAATATTTTCTTAGCACTTTCCTTTTCAAGATTCAGGAAACGAATAAACGTATTTGTCCCACATTCGTATTTATAGAGTGACGAATTGAACAAGTCAGTGCAAGGTTGCGAAGCTCTGAGACTGCGATTCTCAGGTTTTTACAAGTTCAAAATGTATTGCGACCACAAAGCGAATACCAACATCTTACAACTTACACAATTTTATAAATCTATATAATAAATTTATTACTTCATAGGTACTTTTATAAATAATGTATATGTTTTGATATTATAAGATAGTATGATGTAAGTAAATAGGTACTATCAGTGTATGTGTTGAGATCCACTATCGTGGACCCCCATATTCATTTCATGGTCCCCCAAATTTTTTTTCGCTGACGTAGACCCCTTGCAGGTTGTCATAGACCCCTAGGGGTCGATATTGACCACTTTGGGAATCAATGCTCTAAAACGTATTTTTGCCCCTAGCTTCATTGGAGCGACTTCCAGAAACTACAAGGCTTTTTCATCATTGGTATAGTAGTAACCTTGTATGTAATCGGAAACCGTAAATAAGTAAATAAATAAATTTCTCGGATGCTGACAAATGAAATATTTCCATCTTTGATTTTTCTTTCCATCTTTCGAGTAAAATAAGCTCTAAAGCGCGTTCTTCTGTTGACCCCTGTAATCTCCGATGACACCTCGCGCGTCCCGAGCTGTCCGCGACTGTTGTGGCGTGGCGCGTCCCGTTTACATATTTATAAAAAACTGTCTAGACGTCGAGTATGTGTGAGTTTGAGAGTATCTCTGTTGTACCTACGTGTGCCGCTACCGGTACAACAATGTGAAATGTATACAACAACGTGTACCTTGAAGGCAAAGTCGGCGCGACGTAGTTTCTCGTGTCAGCCGCGTTAATGGGCGAAGCGACCCTTCCTCCTCCCTTCACTCTTTTCTGCTGGCTAGCCGAATTAATTTAAATATTTGAAAAGCGAAAACGCGATGCGAAATACGCCGGCCGCCGTTTACTTCCCACGCCGATCGGCGAGGAATTAACGCGCACGCAGATTGATGAGGAGCCACGTGAAGGGAACACGACAACGTTTTTTATACCGAAACAGCCGCGCAGGCTGACGCCTAAATACCGGGGCACTGCGGCTGCTATGATGAGCTTAACGAAACTTTGTTAGTCAGATTTTTGAACTGCCTTAGTAGAACTGGAAAAATCCTCCACTTGTAAATTGTTCTACGATCTCGACACCTTAGGGCAGCGGTCGTCAACCTTTTCCGTGTGTTGAGCTACTTTTATAATTTTGGAATACACACAGTGAGCTACCTAGTCGTAAGCAATGTAAGCCAACTTAAATGAAATTATACTAAGTGACATATAAATCCGAACACCCAGTTTAAATGGTTTTATTTTAATAAAATGTTGTATAAGTACTTAATGAAGCATAATAAGTAAATGATGAAAATTTCAAAATGATTGCACTGCTTTAAAGCCCTTTGACCTTTAATAATGTGTGGATGCACCCTGTTGTGCTACGCATTCTCCAACGCGCCTAGGCATGCTTCTGATCAGGTGGTCAATGTCCTCCTGTGGTATCTCACTCCAGGCAACCACCAACTCCTCTCGAAGTGCTTCTAGAGTCTGAGGAGGACGTTGCAAATTGAGCAATCTCCTACCCATCATATCCCACACGTGCTCAATTGGGGATAAGTCGGGAGATCTTGGTGGCCATGGTAACAATGTGACATCATTATGTTGAAAGAAGTCTATTGTGGCTCTTGCAACATGTGGTCGGGCATTATCTTGTTGGAAAGTTGGATCTGCCAGGGTGTCAAGATAGGGTGAAAGATGGGGTTCTAGAATTTCGTGGATATAACGCTGCGCGTTCATGTTACCTCTGATGAAGATTAAAGATGACCTGGAACCATAAGCTATAGCACCCCAAACCATAACTCCAACAGTGTGATGAACATGTCTTTCAACAAAAAACTGTGGATTCCTCCTTTCACCACGTCGCCTTCTAACCCTGGCACGACCATCGTGCATGCCTAAACAAAATCGAGACTCGTCACTAAAGACAATACTGTTCCATTCCTGATCCCAGAGTGACCGTTGTCTGCACCACTCAAGGCGATTACGTCGGTGTTCTCGAGTTAAAGGGAGGACCCAGTGTGCCCGGTATGAAAACAAGCCAAAACTTCTCATTCGTCGGTAAACACTTCGCATGCCAATGGGTCTTCCGTGTTCTGCAAGCCATTCATTTGCAATGGACCTGGTAGTGGAGAAACGGTCCCTTAAGGCCAATAATCTTAGGCGGCGATCTTCAGGGTCTGTTGTTCTACGGCGGCGTCCAGTGCCCCTTGCTCTTTGCGTACGGCCTTCTCGAAGCCATGCCTGACAACACCTAACCACAGTGTCTACACTTCTTTGCACTCTAACTGCAATTGCCCGAAAAGAAAGTCCAGCTTCCCGAAGTCCCACTATACGGCCCCTATCAAACTCACTAAGTTGACGAAATCGTACAGGTCTCCGTACTCTAGGCATCGTAACCGATCGTAAAGGATGTCAAGAACCAAAATCCGCCAACGTTGATTCTTTACTGTGGCTGAAATATTCATTTTTAGAGCGTTAGTGAATAAAAAAAAAGCAGTATAAAAACCGGAATGTCCAACTGAAAATTTTTTCACTTGTTATTTACAGTAACATAAATACATTCACCAACTTTTATTAAAATTAAACCATTTAAACTGGGTGTTCGGATTTATATGATACTTAGTATATATACAGTTGTATGTGACATACATGTGTTTATTTTACTAATACTAAAACATACTAATAAGCTTAAATAAACTAATAACTAATACATACTATATAACTACATCCATTCCTACCAATTAGGTGTTTTATACCACCATTCTAATACAATTATCCAAATGTTAATCTGTAAATAGATTACTGAAAGCCCGATACATTTTGTATTTGAGACTAATGATTTTAAAGCTAAATCATTTTGAAACGAAAACGGTTCCAATTCTGTCGCAGCGAGCGATGTCTTCGGTAAAATTCTGGGTAACAGAAGTTGCAAACTGCTGGATATCAATTTCCACGAAGGGTGCAACAACAAATTCCGCCACTATAGCAATTTCGTTGAAATCCTTGAAACGATTTTTGAAGTTATCCTCCAAGTTAGAGACTATTCCTACATGATATTTACTGTCATATGGTTCTAATGGACTTTGCGATAACTTTTCTGAAAGAAAAGGAAATGCCTGGTATCGCCATCGATTAAGTTTGTTTCCCAAAGCTCAAGCTTTTTGATAAACGCTTTTATATCAGAAATCATTTCTGCTAGTTCTTTGTATTCCCCCTGCAGCTGCAAATTAAGTTTATTTAATTTTTCTGTAATATTCACAACAAAAACCAAAATCTCTAAGCCAGATTGAATTTTCCAGTTTCGGAATCGGTTCATCACGTTGTTTGAAAAATTCAACTATGGCAGATATGATATTATTGAAACGTTTCAGCACTCGTCCCCTACTTAACCATCGGACTTCACAGTGAAGAAGTACTTAGAATAGGACGAATAGAAAGGATTATATTTAGCCTTAAGCTACTTCAAACAATAATAAATATTATACTGACATATATATCCGAACACCCAGTTTAAATGGTTTTATTTTAATAAAATTTTGTATAAGTACTTAATGAAGCATAATAAGTAACTGATAAAAATTTCAAAATGATTGCACTGCTTTAAAGCCCTTTGACCTTTAATAATGTGTGGATGCACCCTGATGTGCTACGCATTCTCCAACGCGCCTAGGCATGCTTCTGATCAGGTGGTCAATGTCCTCCTGTGGTATCTCATTCCAGGCAACCACCAACTCCTCTCGAAGTGCTTCTAGAGTCTGAGGAGGACGTTGCAAATTGAGCAATCTCCTACCCATCATATCCCACACGTGCTCAATTGGGGATAAGTCGGGAGATCTTGGTGGCCATGGTAACAATGTGACATCATTATGTTGAAAGAAGTCTATTGTGACTCTTGCAACATGTGGTCGGGCATTATCTTGTTGGAACGTTGGATCTGCCAGGGTGTCAAGATAGGCTAAAAGATGGGGTTCTAGAACTTCGTGGATATAACGCTGCGCGTTCATGTTACCTCTGATGAAGATTAAAGGTGACCTGGAACCATAAGCAATAGCACCCCAAACCATAACTCCAACAGTGTGATGAACATGTCTTTCAACAAAAAACTGTGGATTCCTCCTTTGACCACGTCGCCTTCTAACCCTGGCACGACCATCATGCATGCCTAAACAAAATCGAGACTCGTCACTAAAGACAATACTGTTCTATTCCTGATCCCAGAGTGACCGTTGTCTGCACCACTCAGGCGATTACGTCGGGGTTCTCGAGTTAAAGGGAGGACCCAGTGTGGCCGGTATGAAAACAAGCCAAAACTTCTCATTCGTCGGTAAACACTTCGCATGCCAATAGTTCTTCCGTGTTCTGCAAACCATTCATTTGCAATGGACCTGGTAGTGGAGAAACGGTCCCTTAAGGCTAATAATCTTAGGCGGCGATCTTCACGGTCTGTTGTTCTACGGCGGCGTCCAGTGCCCCTTGCTCTTTGCGTACGGCCTTCTCGAAGCCATGCCTGACAACACCTAACCACAGTGTCTACACTTCTTTGCACTCTCACTGCAATTGCCCGAAAAGAAAGTCCAGCTTCCCGAAGTCCCACTATACGGCCCCTATCAAACTCACTACGTTGACGAAATCGTACAGGTCTCCGTACTCTAGGCATCGTAACCGATCGTAAAGGATGTCAAGAACCAAAATCCGCCAACGATGATTCTTTACTGCGACTGAAATATTCATTTTTAGAGCGTTAGTGAATTAAAAAAAAGCAGTATAAAAACCGGAATGTCCAACTGATAAGGCTGAAAATTTTTTCACTTGTTATTTACAGTAAGATAAATACATTCACCAACTTTTATTAAAATAAAACCATTTAAACTGGGTGTTCGGATTTATATGTCACTTAGTATATTTACAAAAATATGCTAAATTTACAAAGAGGTCACATCAAACCAAAATAGTCTCTTTTTGAAAATTTTAGCACTACTAGATGTTTTTACATTAATAGGCAGATTGTTGTACATTTTTCGACCGTCAACAAACATTGACTTTTCTAAACCTTTCAATCTATAGTATATCTTTGTATATGAAAATTTTCTTTTGATCTAATGTCGTAACCTTGCATTTCACATCTTTGTTTTAGAAACTGTTCAAGGTAAGGTGGAGCCTGATTATTCATAATTTTATATAAAAGAATTAAATTTGTCTCTTGAATAATTTGGTATATGTTTAAAAAATTTAATGCCTTTAGCATATCCTGTATGGGTATACCTGCTACAATTTAACAAAATCCGCATACATTTATTTAATAGAATTTGCAACCTTTGCTTTTGCTCATTTGTGTATGTAATCAAAAATGATGCACAATAAGTAAAATGAGGAAAAATTATTGTATTGTAGACTACCCTTCTGCACCAGGCACTTAGATTCTCACAAATTCTGCGAAAATACCCTATCTTTTTGCCTAATTTCCGACACATAAGGTCAACATGTTTGTTGAAAGTTAGTTGCTGATCTATCATAATGCCTAAATACTTAACACTATCACAAAATCAAGAACCTCCAATCCACCAATTTCTTGCAATTATTCTTCGAACCTATAATCATTCATTTCGTTTTTCTCATATTTAATTTAATCTTGTTTGTTTTTAACCATAACTAAGTTTGCTCGTTTCAATATTCATTACATCTACAATTTCGTTACTTACTGAATCACTAACTGAAATTAATGTATCATCCGCAAAGAAATTTATAAAAGAATTGCTAAGGACATTCGACATATCATTGACATATAGAATAAACAGTAATGGGCCTAGTACACTGCCTTGAGGTACTCCATGATCAACAGAAACATTACTTGATATTTTAGTTTCAATTTTTACCACTTGTAACCGCTCAGATGAATTATCACCCACCCACAAGAGGGCTGTACCCTTAATTCCATACATTTCACATTTTCTCAACAACAATTTCCTGTCAATAGTTTCAAACGTTCTTTTTAGGTCAACAGACACACACACACACACAATCACTTTACCATCATCTACATCTTTTTTCCACTTTGTACATACAAATTGGCATGCAGTTTCACAAGAATGATTTCTTCTAAGCCGGATTGCCTCTCAAAAAGAACATCGTTCACACGTAGATGCTCACTCAGCTGTTCATGCACTGTTATTTCTATAACTTTCTCGACGACTGGCATAAGATTGATGGGTCGCAAGTCTTCTAGCTTACGTGGATTGTTTGTTTTGGGCACTGGGACTATAATACTCCTCTTCAACAACGAAGGCGTCTTTCCTGTACTGAGCGATGTATTTACAATATTGAAAAGGGGGTAGCCAATTACATCAAACAATTGCTTCACCAAACTGCATGTAAGTGGTACTGCTGCCGTTATAGCTTCCTCTTTACTTGAAGGTATGGTGCTTACTATATCGGTTACACTCTTGATAAAATAATTGTTCAATTTATTCTCTACAGTGTCACAGTCATTAATTTCTAAAGACATATAATCAATGTGCACATGTTTGTTATTAACGAGATCTTTCAACGTTCTCCACATTTGTTTGTAATCTCCTTTGCATCTGTCAATCTCTTCTTCATAATACTGCTCTTTTGTTTTGATCGTATAAGAGCCACAACTTTGTTACGTTTTTCTTTATATTTTCCGAAGTCATCCCTCAGGTTGGTAAATTTGAAAATATGGTATTGTACATCTCTTTCCCTTTGTGCTCTTTTGACCTCTCCATCCCCGTATTGACAGTCAATTTGATCGGCCAAGGTTTTGAATAATTTTCTTTGTAGCGCTTGGGCTCTAATCATGTTCACAATTTTTGCTACCAATTACATTATGTTGCTTAGTTTAAGAAAATGTCCACATAATGCTTGCTGATGGATAATGCAGTCGTAACAGACAATCTGCGGAAAACTTTCAACTTTACAACATAAGCCTACCATTTTCGATATTGGAATTTTCTCAGAAGAAATAATATCTTTAAAAGAAGAAAACAAGTCCTGCCCAGTAGTCTGTCCTTTTAATGTAATAAATTTCAAAAGATCTTTAACCGTAAAATCACTAAAAACCATCCTGACGAACACGGCTATCTGAGAGGTGAGGTGTCAACGACATCTTTGGCTTCATCCAGCTGCAGCGAAAAATGAGCATAGTTATCGAAGTCATTGCTTAACTGTAAAACTATATCATTGCTCATTACTTCTACTCGTCTAATCACTGTATTAGGAGAAAGTTGCATAGATTTTATAGCAGACACTATCTCGCACTATCTGGCAAATAATGAATCTGCAGCTTCTAAAAACGTCTGTTTTATCATTTCACCATCTTCATAATGTTTCCTCCTTTGTGTAATTATCTGGGACACCCGGTATGATGCTTCAGTTGCAGCCTTACTTTGGTCGATTGTTTTTAAAAACATTGTCTGTTGTCCAACTAACTGATTTTTTAATTGTTTCAGTTTTTCCGTTCTGGTTGCAGAACGTAATGGGAAAGATTTTTCAAAATTCGAATGTACAGTTTATAGTGCCTATCGATATTCTCTTTTTAGCAACGGAAACAGACTGATGTACTACATAACAAACATACATTTTTACCTTTAACTTCTGTAAAGAAATATTGTTCTTCCCATTCCAAATGGAAATGGTGTGACTTAATCTTCTTACTACTGCTCATAATGTTTTTGCACTGTCGCCGCGCCTTGCGTATTTATTCCGTTCCAAGTTTTAATCGAGATCGTTCTCGATCAGATCGTTCACCGCAATGTTGCCGCTGCTTGTGTCTATTATGAGAATTTACAAAACTTACGGAAGCCTATGATTTTTACACCTTTTTAAAATACGTTTTACGTATCAGAATTTTGCGAGCTACCAGTAGCAGGCACATTGCGCGTCGCAATCATGGAGGAGAGCCCTGACATTTATAGATATAGGTACAAATCCAATGTAGGCTCTAAGCATGCTTTCAATTGGAAAAAACAGGCTAAAATGGATCTAAAGTACAGCAGTACAGCGTAATCGAGATCGTTCTCGAACAGATCGCTAACCGCAGTGTTGCTGCTGCTTGTGTTTATTATGAGAATTTACAAAATCTACGGAACCTTCAATGATTTTTACACCTTTTTAAAACATGTTGTGTTAGCCACCAGAATTTCCTTTGCGAACTACCGGTAGCTAGCCGGGTTGGCGACCACTGATCTAAATATTTGATATACTTGTACTACTTGTATACTAAGTGACATATAAATCCGAATACCCAGTTTAAATAGTTTTATTTTAATAAAATTTTGTATAAGTACTTAATGAAGCATAATAAGTAAATGATAAAAATTTCAAAATGATTGATGAATATAAATATTATTTAAATAACACAGCGTGTAAAAAAAACTGTTTACCTTAATCTTCAGTTAAGTATACTATCAAATCAACTTTAGGTATGGTTAAATACGGAAAGAAAAGTTTACTTGAAAATAATGCCTAAGTAAAACAGAAATTTGTTGAGCTATGTTTTCTTTTCTAGATAGTATGTATTTTTGTTCTTTAGTACTATTGCATACTTCTGCAATCAATGGAAAAAAAATCTACAAGAATTCTTCGCTATGATAATTTTGAAAAGGTTTATGGCCTAAAATAGCAAAAGAAAAATTTGCTCACTTTGAAGATCTTTTTGCCACCGGATACATTTTTTGGAGCAATTTTAATAGATTCACGTTCAAATTCAGATTTTTTACATCTTTTGTATTTTTTATTAATTATGGAACTTAAATGGCCCAAAAACTATACTAAATGACATATAAATCCGAACACCCAGTTCAAATGGTTTTATTTTAATAAAATTTTGTATAAGTACTTAATGAAGCATAATAAGTAAATGATAAAAATTTCAAAATGATTGCACTGCTTTAAAGCCCTTTGACCTTTAATAATGTGTGGATGCACCCTGATGTGCTACGCATTCTCCAACGCGCCTAGGCATGATTCTGATCAGGTGGTCAATGTACTCCTGTGGTATCTCATTCCAGGCAACCACCAACTCCTCTCGAAGTGCTTCTAGAGTCTGAGGAGGACGTTGCAAATTGAGCAATCTCCTACCCATCATATCCCACACGTGCTCAATTGGGGATAAGTCGGGAGATCTTGGTGGCCATGGTAACAATGTGACATCATTATGTTGAAAGAAGTCTATTGTGACTCTTGCAATATGTGGTTGGGCATTATCTTGTTGGAAAGTTGGATCTGCCAGGGTGTCAAGATAGGGTAAAAGATGGGGTTCTAGAACTTCGTGGATATAACGCTGCGCGTTCATGTTACCTCTGATGAAGATTAAAGGTGACCTGGAACCATAAGCTATAGCACCCCAAACCATAACTCCAACAGTGTGATGAACATGTCTTTCAACAAAAAACTGCGGATTCCTCCTTTCACCACGTCGCCTTCTAACCCTGGCACGACCATCGTGCATGCTTAAACAAAATCGAGACTCGTCACTAAAGACAATACTGTTCCATTCCTGATCCCAGAGTGACCGTTGTCTGCACCACTCAAGGCGATTACGTCGGTGTTCTCGAGTTAAAGGGAGGACCCAGTGTGGCCGGTATGAAAACAAGCCGAAACTTCTCATTCGTCGGTAAACACTTCGCATGCCAATAGGTCTTCCGTGTTCTGTAAACCATTCATTTGCAATGGACCTGGTAGTGGAGAAACGGTCCCTTAAGGCCAATAATCTTAGGCGGCGATCTTCACGGTCTGTTGTTCTACGGCGGCGTCCAGTGCCCCTTGCTCTTTGCGTACGGCCTTCTCGAAGCCATGCCTGACAACACCTAACCACAGTGTCTACACTTCTTTGCACTCTAACTGCAATTGCCCGAAAAGAAAGTCCAGCTTCCCGAAGTCCCACTATACGGCCCCTATCAAACTCACTAAGTTGACGAAATCGTACAGGTCTCCGTACTCTAGGCATCGTAACCGATCGTAAAGGATGTCAAGAACCAAAATCCGCCAACGTTGATTCCTTACGGCGGCTGAAATATTCATTTTTAGAGCATTAGTGAATTAAAAAAAAACACTATAAAAACCGGAATGTCCAACTGATAAGGCTGAACATTTTTTCACTTGTTATTTACAGTAAGATAAATACATTCACCAACTTTTATTAAAATAAAACCATTTAAACTGGGTGTTCGGATTTATATGTCACTTAGTATATATATATATATATATATATATATATATATATATATATAGTATTCATAGTTAATTGCCTTAACTGTTAGGAGGAGATATCCTTTAATTTCTTTGGGTAGAAGGCAAAGGATTGCAAAAGTACACACTTACAACTTAAACTCTCAAGCTTTCGAAGATCTATGTCTCCATCGTCTGGAGCTGGAAACAATTCGTCGTTTTTCTCCTTAATTGTTTCCAGCTCCAGACGATGAAGACATAGATCTTCGAAAGCTTGAGAGTTTAAGTTATTAGAGTGTACCTTTGCAATAATTTGCCATCTACCCAAATAAATTAAAGGATATATATATATCTATATAGAAAGGAGACATTTTGAAGTATGAGGTAGAAAGCCTCTGTGCGAGTCTAATGTTGACGTTTCCTGTGTTATATTGATGATTTTGTGTCAGGTCAAGAAATAGATTATCATTTCCTCTTACAAATGTAGCACATCTGAGAATATATGGTAAACAAAAGAAAGTGTGGGAACCATGAGCAAGCCCTTGTCTTTAAGCTCCAACAGGTATAATATGCTTTGTTCAGGTAGTTGCATACGTTATCAATATGTTTGATAAACGACAACTTACTGTCAAAAAATGTTCCTAATAAATTGGTTAAGGCTTTCGCGGCCAGTTGATAAACTGCTGTCTTGATTCGCTAGCACGAGTGGCAAGCTTCTTCAGAGGTCCTTCCATTTCCGATGCTGGATGTACACGGGCGATTCCTCTTGCGCAGGTTGTATTTATACCGGAGGTTAGGTGACGTGGCTTGTTCCGCTTTGGTTGACTTGGTGATGTCGATCGGCACTGCCCGGGCGTTTCTGAGGATCGGGTGCCAGATCGGGTTGAGTCTGAGGGTCTCTTCCTTCCTGTTGCAGTTATCTGGATGTTTGTGAATCTCGATAGCTTCCCTGACCAGTCTATTGTGATAGCCGTTGACTGATGACAGTAACCTGCAGCTCCAAAAGTGTATCCTGTGGTCTCCATTGCTTAGTGCATGTTCAGCTACCGCAGACTTCTCAGTTTGTCCTAGCCGGCAATTTGCTTTGGGAACGAGAAAATGAGATTATAATAGGGCTGTCGTCACCTGAATTACCGACGCCGGAGAAAAGCTTAATTTTATTTCTCGGAGTATTCACCTTCCCACCCAAATGATGCAATTTTTCCGAAATTTGAAAGCCTCTAAATAAGTACAGTTTTGTCTATTTCGTAACCCTGGCCTAACAAGCCGCGCATAACAAGCATGTTGAGATCTAAGTAGCATCAATACTCAATATACAGACGAATTTCAACAGTGTATAATGTATATACTCCGTATGATAATAGGCCTCTTAAAATCGTATAAATACAAGAATGAATCGAAATTCGTACACGTTTAAAATTGTAGATCATTGAGTGAAAACTCACAGTCGGATACTTTTGTTGTTTGTGGACGTTTATATTTACAACTGGAAGTGTTGAAGTGAGGCTGTTTGAACAGAAGGAAATTAATCCATTATAACTGGTGAGTGAAAAATTACTATCTTTAGTAGTAAAAAGACACTTCTGACCTAACAAAAATTCTATAATGGATGAAAATTTAGATTTCGGTTATTGAAGTATGAAAAATGTTAGAAAAACATTTCTAGCACAATAAATAAGCTCCAAGAGCTGTCCCTAAAATATTTTCATTTCAACGTACGTTTACGAGATTGAGCCATGCGTAAACGCTCGTATCCGGATTTTTGAGCCATCTGATTCATAAAATATACTAAGTGACATATAAATCCGAACACCCAGTTTAAATGGTTTTATTTTAATAAAAGTTGGTGAATGTATTTATCTTACTGTAAATAATAAGTGAAAAAATTTTCAGCCTTATCAGTTGGACATTCCGGTTTTTATACTGCTTTTTTTTAATTCACTAACGCTCTAAAAATGAATATTTCAGCCGCAGTAAAGAATCAACGTTGGCGGATTTTGGTTCTTGACATCCTTTACGATCGGTTACGATGCCTAGAGTACGGAGACCTGTACGATTTCGTCAACTTAGTGAGTTTGATAGGGACCGTATAGTGGGACTTCGGGAAGCTGGACTTTCTTTTCGGGCAATTGCAGTTAGAGTGCAAAGAAGTGTAGACATTGTGGTTAGGTGTTGTCAGGCATGGCTTCGAGAAGGCCGTACGCAAAGAGCAAGGGTGTGGTGAAAGGAGGAATCCACAGTTTTTTGTTGAAAGACATGTTCATCACACTGTTGGAGTTATGGTTTGGGGTGCTATAGCTTATGGTTCCAGGTCACCTTTAATCTTCATCAGAGGTAACATGAACGCGCAGCGTTATATCCACGAAGTTCTAGAACCCCATCTTTTACCCTATCTTGACACCCTGGCAGATCCAACTTTCCAACAAGATAATGCCCAACCACATATTGCAAGAGTCACAATAGACTTCTTTCAACATAATGATGTCACATTGTTACCATGGCCACCAAGATCTCCCGACTTATCCCCAATTGAGCACGTGTGGGATATGATGGGTAGGAGATTGCTCAATTTGCAACGTCCTCCTCAGACTCTAGAAGCACTTCGAGAGGAGTTGGTGGTTGCCTGGAATGAGATACCACAGGAGTACATTGACCACCTGATCAGAATCATGCCTAGGCGCGTTGGAGAATGCGTAGCACATCAGGGTGCATCCACACATTATTAAAGGTCAAAGGGCTTTAAAGCAGTGCAATCATTTTGAAATTTTTATCATTTACTTATTATGCTTCATTAAGTACTTATACAAAATTTTATTAAAATAAAACCATTTGAACTGGGTGTTCGGATTTATATGTCATTTAGTATAGTTTTTGGGCCATTTAAGTTCCATAATTAATAAAAAATACAAAAGATGTAAAAAATCTGAATTTGAACGTGAATCTATTAAAATTGCTCCAAAAACTGTATCCGGTGGCAAAAAGATCTTCAAAGTGAGCAAATTTTTCTTTTGCTATTTTAGGCCATAAACCTTTTCAAAATTATCATAGCGAAGAATTCTTGTAGATTTTTTTTCCATTGATTGCAGAAGTATGCAATAGTACTAAAGAACAAAAATACATACTATCTAGAAAAGAAAACATAGCTCAACAAATTTCTGTTTTACTTAGGCATTATTTTCAAGTAAACTTTTCTTTCCGTATTTAACCATACCTAAAGTTGATTTGATAGTATACTTAACTGAAGATTAAGGTAAACAGTTTTTTTTACACGCTGTGTTATTTAAATAATATTTATATTTAACGGTAAAGTAAAAAGAATGAATTTAAAAACCGTGAAACTTTTTTCATTGTGAACAGATCTGTAGATAACTTTCAAAAATAAATATAAATTGCCTTGTAGACTGAAGGTACCGAGTTCGATTCCTGAAAGTAGCGGTTATTCTTTTTTCCAAGCTTTGAATTATCATAGAAACAACTTTTATATACTAAGTGACATATAAATCCGAACACCCAGTTTAAATGGTTTTATTTTAATAAAAGTTGGTGAATGTATTTATCTTACTGTAAATAACAAGTGAAAAAATTGTCAGCCTTATCAGTTGGACATTCCGGTTTTTATACTGCTTTTTTTTAATTCACTAACGCTCTAAAAATGAATATTTCAGCCGCAGTAAAGAATCAACGTTGGCGGATTTTGGTTCTTGACATCCTTTACGATCGGTTACGATGCCTAGAGTACGGAGACCTGTACGATTTCGTCAACTTAGTGAGTTTGATAGGGGCCGTATAGTGGGACTTCGGGAAGCTGGACTTTCTTTTCGGGCAATTGCAGTTAGAGTGCAAAGAAGTGTAGACACTGTGGTTAGGTGTTGTCAGGCATGGCTTCGAGAAGGCCGTACGCAAAGATCAAGGGGCACTGGACGCCGCCGTAGAACAACAGACCGTGAAGATCGCCGCCTAAGATTATTGGCCTTAAGGGACCGTTTCTCCACTACCAGGTCCATTGCAAATGAATAGTTTGCAGAACACGGAAGACCTATTGGCATGCGAAGTGTTTACCGACGAATGAGAAGTTTTGGCTTGTTTTCGTACCGGCCACACTGGGTCCTCCCTTTAACTCGAGAACACCGACGTTATTGCCTTCAGTGGTGCAGACAACGGTCACTCTGGGATCAGGAATGGAACAGTATTGTCTTTAGTGACGAGTCTCGATTTTGTTTAGGCATGCACGATGGTCGTGAAAGGGTTAGAAGGCGACGTGGTGAAAGGAGGAATCCACAGTTTTTTGTTGAAAGACATGTTCATCACACTGTTGGAGTTATGGTCTGGGCTGCTATAGCTTATGGTTCCAGGTCACCTTTAATCTTCATCAGAGGTAACATGAACGCGCAGCGTTATATCCACGAAGTTCTAGAACCCCATCTTTTACCCTATCTTGACACCCTGGCAGATCCAACTTTCCAACAAGATAATGCCCGACCACATGTTGCAAGAGTCACAATAGACTTCTTTCAACATAATGATGTCACATTGTTACCATGGCCACCAAGATCTCCCGACTTATCCCCAATTGAGCACGTGTGGGATATGATGGGTAGGAGATTGCTCAATTTGCAACGTCCTCCTCAGACTCTAGAAGCACTTCGAGAGGAGTTGGTGGTTGCCTGGAATGAGATACCACAGGAGGACATTGACCACCTGATCAGAAGCATGCCTAGGCGCGTTGGAGAATGCGTAGCACATCAGGGTGCATCCACACATTATTAAAGGTCAAAGGGCTTTAAAGCAGTGCAATCATTTTGAAATTTTTATCATTTACTTATTATGCTTCATTAAGTACTTATACAAAATTTTATTAAAATAAAACCATTTAAACTGGGTGTTCGGATTTATATGTCACTTAGTATAAATTATTCATCAAGCTGCAAAACTGCCTTAACATTTGTTTTATAAATATAACGTCTACAGGATCAAAACGAAAAAAGAAAAATAAAAATTAAAACTCATTTCGAAAAATTTTCAGTATCTGTTCACTACACGATCCGGAACTTTTCGTAATGCTAAAAAACACTAATTTCAGTAATCCAAATCCAAATTTTCACGCATTATAGAATTTTTGCTAGGTTTTCGGAACATTTTTGTTCCTTTACCGAGGTATAGTGAGAAAACTCCACATGGAAGTGCAAACATAAAAAAATGGTGTCAAGTAGGTTGACTCTGCACTTCGTGCGTAACGCCGTCAGCAGTTCATAAAGCAACAAGTTCAGTGCGATTTAAATCCTCTGACAAAAAAGTCAGTTACGAACAATACGAATTAAATAAGTTAAGCTGGCCAATACAGTTAGTCGATAGACATTTTTTTTCTACCCTAGGTAGTTATTGTCCATCTGGCAACGTTGTCCCTTTTCCCTTCTGCGTGGACCTTGTAAGGGCTGGTCCAAAACGGACGCAGGAAAGTAAACGCATATTAAAACAAGAAAGATTGATATTCAAATCAAGTTGGGTACTTTATTTTGAAGGTTCATTTATACCATTTATGTATGAAAAATAATATCGCTCAAATGTTCACCACGACTGGATTTACAGACGTCCACGCGGTGGTCGAAATTTTCAATGACATTTTGCAACATGGTCGGTTCTATGGCATTTATCTCGGCAATGATGTTGTTTTTGAGTTCTTGGAGGGTGGCTGGTTTGTTGACGTAGACTGCTTTTCAAATATCCCCATAAAAAGAAGTCCAAGGGAGTCAAATCGCACGATCTTGGTGGCCATGGCACATTTCCTCTGCGCGAAATAACGCGATCACCGAAGAAGGACTGCAATCGATGGATATTGACGTTGGTTATGTGGCATGTTGCACCGTCTTGTTGGAAATAAACATCGTCCATATCCATTCCTCCAAAAGTAAGGTCCGATGATGCCTTTTGACCTCAATGCACACCACACAGTCACTTTTTGAGGATGCATCGGCTGCTCTTGATACTCACGGGGATTTTCGCTCGCCCAGATGCGGCAGTTTTGCTTGTTTACCGTCCCATTCAAAGTGAAATGCGCTTCGTCGCTGAACATGATTTTTGATGAAAAATTGGCATCAATTTGGCGGTGTTCAAGGAGAAAATCTGAGAACGTTCGGCGCGAAAAATGGTCGGCCCGACGCAGCTCTTGCGTCAATTGGATCTTGTAGGCGTGTACATTCAATTCCTTGTGGAGAATGCGGAGCAAACTGGGTCTCGAAATGCCCAATTCTTGGGATCGACGCGTTGTTGATTGTTTCGGATCGTCTCTCACACTCTCATTTACAACAGCAATATTTTCCGGAGTGCGAACGCTCCTTGGTCGGCCAGAGCCTGGCAGATTTGCCACAGAACCTGTTGCCTCGAATTTACGCACCAGACAACCGATGGTTGTTTCGTTTGGGCGGTTGTTGCGACCGAAATGTTCACGAAGCGCGCGAAACCTGTTTTTTATTTTTGCACCATATTTGTAGTGCTCTTGAATAACTTTAATGCGGTCTTCAATCGAATGGTAAACATTCAACTAACAAAATGACATGTCGCTGACAGAAAACAAAGATGGCGTCTATGTCAAATTGACGTTTACTTTCCTGCGTCCCTATTGGACAACCCTTTATATGTTTCTTGGGCTGCAGTACGGATATATTAGTCAGCCGGATCGGTTCACCGAGCCTTGAGTTCAGATAGCAGGAGTATGCGAATCGAAAACAGTTCTCTATCGTGTGAAATACTTGCATATAATTACCGGGGGAGGAAGCGTACAAATATACTAAGATCAACAACATGTCATATACCCTCCCCCAGCACCTACAACCGTCGAATTTCAACCCCTACAAAAAATTTGCTGAAGGACACTCTGAAAAACAAAGTTTGAGCGATTAAAATTTCTTTAGTTTCTTGTTTTTTTGTCCGCCGCCGCTGGAGCGATTTTCGAAAGCTGCAAAGTTTTTCCGTTACTGGCATAGTGGCAACCTTGTGTGAAAATTTCAACAAATATCAAGTTATAGACGGGACAAGGTTTGGCGGACAGAAAGACCGAGGGAAATGAGTGACATGGTTTTTCCTAATGTACATATATAACATCTAAAAGCACAACATCTCATATTATGAAAATTTTTCGCGATTAAAATACTCACCCAGTAGAGTAGGAAGTAAAAAATGGAAGTAGTTGATAAGTACCGCCAAAAATGATAACATGAATCTGGAGAGAGGTCAATAAGAGGTGTTTGCCAAAATGGAACAATACAACGAGACAAATTATTTACGCGTATGATTCTGCGTGAGTTTGATACAGATCCGACCACAAGTGTTAGGACAGTTTCTGGTGCCTTGGGAATTTCAGCAAGCCATGTTCACCGTGTTCTTAGAAATGACCATAGACGTCCTTACCATTTGCAACCTGTGCAAGGACTACAGCCAGGGGACGGAGAACGAAGAATCACATTTTGTCAGTGGATTCTTGATAGAACTGATAATAATAGGGAGTTTTTAAGTAACGTTTTATGGACCGATGAGTCATGCTTCACTAGACGTGGAGTGGTAAATTTTCATAATCAACATATTTGGTCGCATGAAAATCCGCATGCAGTTCGGGAAAGAAATTTTCAGCATGAATTTAGTGTGAACGTGTGGATTGGTATCTACCGTAATCGACTATTTTCTTGGAATTTTTAAAGGCTGAACATGCAAATATATGGGATGATGTTATGTTAGATTTAAGAAGATTGGCCTGGTTCCAGCTTGATGGTTGTCCAGCTCATTATTCGAGAATAGTTAGAAACTGGCTGGACGAAAATTATCCAGAAAGATGGATCGGCCGTGGAGGACCAGTCGCCTGGCCTCCACGATCCCCTGACCTAAATCCATTAGATTTCTTTGTGTGGGGATTTCTAAAAGAAAAAGTGCACCAGACTCCCGTAACCACAAGAGATATGCTAATAGACAGAATCAGGAATGCATGTGATGAAATAAGGCCTTATTTGAATAATGCTATACCACCTTCGATCATTCGTAGATGTGAATTGTGCATTGAACAATTGGGTTTACATTTCGAGCAACTACTTTAGATTGTGTATGTTTGTCCTAACTATCCAATAGCATTTTAGTTGTAAATAATTAATTTAATTTGTTAAAAATAATATTGGAAAATTAAACAAATTAATATTCTGTTTTTTGTGTTTATTTGGAGTTAGGAATTATTGCTGTGTTTAAAAACACAATCTAAACGATCATCTTAATTACTTGTAATGCCCAAATCGAAAATGTAAAAAAAATATTATTTTCCCATAAATAATTAAAAATGCATCGAACCTTAAAAATCGAAGTATCTCAAAAAACGGCCAGCTATAACAAAAACTTACAGGAGAGCTTTTTTATGTTGAAAAGTGCGAAGATTAATTTTTTTTATTCAAAACGCAAAAGATTGCACTAAGAAAAATTTTTCGGTGATTTTAATACACTACAGGTACAGTACAGAGCGCCCTCTAACGGCTACAGTAAAACTATACCCATGGTTCGTTTTGTCGTACCAAAAAACCCTTGTATACCAATTTTCACTGTTATACATCAAATATTGTTCGAAATATTTAAAAAAAACTATTTTAGAAAGTAAATTTAAACACCCTGTATTTCGGAAGCCACGCATTTTTCGACCCAAGTTTATATAGACTTTATGCATTAATTTTAAAAGTTCTATCGAATCTTAAAGTTATGCAACAATAAACTGAAACACCCTGTGTAGAAATATAGTTATAGTTTCACAGATAATCCAAAATCCTTAAATCTGAGTTTTCTAATATGTACTTCTAATCTCAACGGTATTGATAATTCTCAATAGCATGAAACTTTTCTGACTTAAAGTCTTAATGTCTCTGCCTGGTCATTTCATGACGTAACATAAATATTTTTGGAGGAACATTTATTTTGTAAATCCTGAAAAAATCTAGAAGGCAAGTGTGTTGTTCGGAAATAGCTGACCTGAAACACAGAAAAACCCGGTACCGGAAAAGCGTAGTTTATTTGGCAAGAGCGCCTCCGGAATTCTTTTAATGGTGCCAAAATAACGTTTTTAGCAAGATGTACATTTTTCTCGGAATGTACTAGATTTTTTGTTAATCTGCTACTTTGAGAATCAATTATTGTCTAGCGCCCCCCGTAATAGTTCAGAAAGATGTTTGTCTCGGGGAGGGGAGCGGGGATCTGCGATTGAAAAGTGGGGTCTGCCGAATCAGTGATTCTGAGAACGAATGCCCTTATGACAATTGTCTACATCAGTGCTTCTAAGAGCGAATGTCCTGGTGACAACTAAAGAGTCAGGGACAAAAAGCATCCATTGCGTCGCACCTCCCCCCTTAAATCAATTCAGCGTATCTCAATTCCCTTTAGGCTCTTTACGGTCCTCCCGTAGGTCCATAATCGCCCACATTTAGAAAGACTAGTCTACAAGAACGAACACAATTTGTCACCCCCGTTGACATCGCATACTTAAAAACATACCACAAGGGCAGACGACCTTCAAGGGGCTGAACAGTTACAGTTTGGATGTTATACAGGGTGCGGCAGAGAGGATGGACGGTTTTAAAAAAATCATAAAATAGTTCATTTTTACTCGAAAACAAATTTATTGATGGAATCAGGTTCGCAAGGAAATAGCATTTGAGACAGTCAAGTGTGGAAAATCACATCAGGCATGTGGTGGCCTAAATCGTTGATATAGTGCTGGAGGCGTTCTTGGAAGTTCGCGTAGACTCTCTCCAACATCGCTCTCTCAACTTGGGCGACTTCCACGCGAATTTCGCCCTTCAATTCGTCCATAGTTCAGGGCATTTTTTGACAGTAAGTTGTCCTACGTATGCAACAACCTGAACAAAGCATATTACACCAGTTGGAGCTTAAACACACTTAAGGACAAGGGCTTGCTCATCGTTCTCACACTTTCTTTTGTTTACCATATATTTTCAGATGTGTTACATTTGTAAGAGAAAATGGTAATCTATTTCTTGACCTGTCACAAAATCATCAATATAACACAGGAAACGTCAACATTAGACTCATACAGAGGCATTCTACCTCATACCTCAAAAAGTCTCTTTTCTATATAAATATAAATATATATATATATATATATATATATATATAGTAGAAGGTAAAGTATTGCAAAGGAATACTCTTATAACTTAAACTCTCAAGCTTTCGAAGATCTATGTCTTCATCGTCTGGACCTGGAAACAATTATTGACAATAGCAACAAATAACAATTAGGAGAAAAAAATATTTACTTACTAAGTTGGCGAAATTGTTGCTGCAATTATTTCTAAACAACAGTGAAGGGAACACATAGTCGACGAATTGTTTCCAGCTCCAGACGATGAAGACATAGATCTTCGAAAGCTTGAAAGTTTAAGTTATAAGAGTGTACTTTTGCAATAATTTGCCTTCTACCCAAAGAAATTAAAGGGTATCTTCTCCTAACAGTTAAGGCAATTAACTATGAATACTATATATATATATATATACAGGGTGCGGCAGAGAGGGTGGACGGTTTTAAAAAAATCATAAAATAGTTAATTTTTACTTGAAAACAAATTTATTGATGGAATCAGGTTCACAAAGTAATAGCATTTGAGACAGTCAAGTGATCGTTGATGCAGTGCTGGAGGGCGTTCTTGGAAGTTCGCGTAGTCTCACTCCAACATCGCTCTCTCAACTTCGGCGACTTCCACGCGAACTTCGCCCTTCAATTCGTCCAGAGTTCGGAGCTTGTTCGCGTATACTCTAGCCTTGAGGTGTCCCCATAAGAAAAAATCGCATATGGATAAATCTGGGGACCGAGGAGGCCAATGAACATCGCCAAACCTGGAAATAAGGCGACCAGAGAAGAGAGGGCGAATAACGTCCATGGATGCTCGGGCTGTGTGGGCGGTCGCCTCATCCTGCTGGAACCACACACGTCGTAATTCAGCGAGAAAGAAGTTGGTGATCATGTCGACGTAGCGCTCTGAGTTCACGGTAACATCACGACCATTACCGTCTTCGAAGAAGTAAGGACCAATGATGCAAGTTTGCGATACAGCGCACCAAACCGTTACTTTTGGGCTGTGCAACGGTCTTTCGTGTAACTGTTGCGGATTTTCATTAGCCCAATAACAATTCTGCTGGTTAACCATGCTGTTTAGGTGAAAGTGGGCTTCGTCACTCATAGGCGAAAACGCGGTGTTCCACCGTCCAAGGCTCCATAACGACAACTGGTAAAATAATGCTAGGATCTCACGAATCAAACGGCACCCTCCCCACCTCTCTCGTAGACGGAGGCGGAGAGTACTACCCATCCCACAAACGTCCGTCCTTTCTGCCGCACCCTGTATAACATGTACATCATGAAAGATCATGTCAATATATCTTAATTTTTTGATATTAGTATATTTATATGTTCACAACCTTGGACATCTTTCACATCATAGATTTCTCCATTCAACAGCCCTCAAAACTTCCGAGGAGACTCGACGTTGCAAAATGGACTACCGGTAGGGCAGGAAAAGTTCGTCTATGGACTATACTACAACTATTTAAAACTGTAATGACTCATACGCGTGATCAACATGTGATCAGAGCCCGATCCCGGCTTCCTTCCAGTACAGCCGTATAGCGTACGACATATGTCGTTTCTGTGGCTTTGCGGTGGTCAACAGCACAGACAGAGATGGAAATAATGGCTGATTGTTCTCCGCCGGTAGTAGACTCATAGGCGTCGGCAACGCATTGGAACGTGTTTCGTTGAGCGATCGCATATTGTGTGTTTTTATAAGAATTGTTGTGTGATTGTTATTGTTGTGGTTTCTGTGGTTACTGTTTTGGTAATACTTAACCATGGAGAGTACAAATGGCACGAGTGGAAGTACTGAAAGCCAGGGAACAAGTAGACGGCTTCGTAAAGCACAGAAGAGGGACTCGAAAGAAATGATGCTCAACGTGTTCAATTATCTGAACAGAACTATGTCACAGGGAGATGCACTCGCGCGTTGTGAAAGTATGACAGGCGTTCCAGAGTGGACCATTCGCAGGGTGGTGCATGAAAAGAAGAAAACTGGAGCTACTACTGATCCAAAGTTTAATTTGAAGGGACGAAAGGCCGTTAAATTGGATGACGATAGCAAAATGGCGTTAAAGCGAACCGTACATTGATTCTTCTTTAGGAATGAGATACCAACCCTCAAGGCTGTACATGCAGCGATCAAGGAAAATGAAATTATACCCCAAATGAGCGTCGAGGTAATGAGGAAATCCCTGCACGAAATTAATTTTCGTTACGAAACGCGTAATCGGAAGTCAGTATTGATAGAGAGACCTTTAATAGTCGCCTGGCGTCGAAAATACCTACGCGAAATGATTGAATATAGGTGACAAAGCAGAAAAATCTATTATTTGGACGAGACATGGGTAAATGCAGGTCACACAGTTAAAAAAACCTGGATAGACAAAAACATAGTGAGTAACCGACAAGCAAGCATTGAAGGTTTGTCAACAGGTCTTCGTGCACCGTCAGGGAAAGGTCAAAAATTGATCGTAACTCATATTGGTAGCGATAGTGGTTTTTTAGAAGAGTGTGACTTGATTTTCGTCTCTAAGAAAGGAGGTGATTACCATGACGAAATGAATGCCAGCTGCTTCGAGAGCTGGTTTCAAGGGGTGCTTCAGCGAGTTGAGCCCATCTCTGTGATCGTCAT
This sequence comes from Acanthoscelides obtectus, assembly GCA_963669975.1. NCBI lineage: Eukaryota > Metazoa > Arthropoda > Insecta > Coleoptera > Chrysomelidae > Acanthoscelides > Acanthoscelides obtectus. The sequence continues at coordinate 93,281,450 of CAVLJG010000006.1, forward strand.
GGATAATGCTTCCTACCATAGTCGTCGAGCCGAACGTGTACCGACTATGGGATCTCGAAAAAGTGACATGCAGCAATGGTTGCGCGAAAAAGGAATCCCGTTTGACGATTCATGTGTGAAAGCGGAATTGTATGAAAAAATTAAACAGCACAAACCTGCGAACATTAGTTACGTGACTGATGAGATGGTCCGTCAATGTGGTGTCACTGTGCTGCGGTTACCGCCCTACCACTGTGAACTGAACCCAATAGAGCTCATCTGGGCTCAAGTGAAGGGTTATATTGCGCGCCATAGCACAACCTTCAAATTACCAGACGTTAAGGTTTTACTTGAGACTTCCATACAGCTAGTAACGCCCGAAGCTTGGCAGAATGCTATCCGTCATGTTGTGAAGGAAGAAACAAAAATGTGGCAGCTTGACCACCACATCGACACCATCATAGAGCCAGTTATAGTCAATTTCAACGAGGAAAGCGATAGCGACAGTTTATTACTGTCAGATGTAAGTGGAAGCGACGATGAATAAAGGTAATTCCCAAATTTTTGACTTACAATATGTTTCAAACCACTCTTTATTAAGCATGTGACAAATCTAGTTCACCCATGTTAAACATTCAACCCCGCCTATGAACAGCCGACTACTGGTAGTTAAGTGATGTTCACGTGAACATCTATGAGTCATTACAGTTTTAGATAGTTATAGTATAATTATGTAGATGACATACGCAACTGGACATGTTTCGTTAGGAGTTACTGGGTTATCCGCCATACAACTCTGACCATCCGACTTTCTTCTTTTCCAAAACTTGGGAAATTTCTTTGGGGACACGCTTGGAAAATGATAACACGCTGAAAGAAACAGTTACTCTCTGGTCTAACGGGCATCAGTTAGCTGGTCCCTTTGAGCTAGCTACAAATATGTATAACAAAAAAAAAAACAAATGGGCCAAGTCAGCCAAAGAGGCTCATATACAATTACTACATACTCCATCTACTGTCCTGCCCTAAGTATGGAACATCTGGCAACGCTCCTGGACCACACCAGTCATATAAGTCATGAGCGCCCACCACGATCCAATAACATCCCAGCCGGCGATGCTGTCAGACGGAAGGCAAGGTTCGGCGTATGAAAGTCGCCGTTGCACTGCATCGTCCCGATCGACATCGTGTCTAATCTATAAATATTCCTCCAAGTTATGAGGGAAAATGTACGGGAGAAATCTTTGATGTGTGAAATATGTACTGATAGGTGCGAAAAATCGCTGAGGCTGGAAGCGTATAAGTTTACTGCAGCAAACAAACTGAGATATACCTACGCATATCCCCTTTAACCCTCAGCCCCCGACTTTCAATCGCTATGAATGTTTTTTCTGAAGATGATCTTTGCCTCTGAGACGCCGTTAAACGAAGTTTGAGCCATTTTTTTTCGTGTTGGTTCTTTCATAAAAACTACAAAGCTTTTTCGTGCTTGGCATAGTAGTAGCCTTGAGTGAACATTTCATCCAAATCCGAGCAGTACTTTCCGGGTAATTTCGCCGTACATTGCCTCTTCAAATGTAGAATGATAGAGAAATATTTTCAACACAAGCGTTGCAGCAGCGTGGTGAATTAGGCATACCTGCGTCGATGTTTGACCAGTGGATAGCTGGCAGATATACTTCCCACGCCTACTTTCGAGGAAGTATTGTAATCTCGAAAAATTCCGAAAACGGGTTATTATGTTTTTTAGATATACAGGGTGTAACAGTTAGTAGTGAATCAACGTATACACAAATTACATGCACATCACGAAAAACCGTGTTACTCGTTTCATCGGTTTGTCGGTGAAACAGTTTTGTAGTTTTTGAAAATCGGTCCAGTGCCAGTGGCGGCGAAAAAAAAGACCAAAAACAAAAACAAAAACAAAAAAATGAAAATCGCTCAAACTTCGTTTTTTGTCGTTTTATAGGAACATGACCGTTTTTGAAAAATATTTTAGGGTTGAAGGGGGTGGGGGAGGGTGTATCGTAATTTTTTGACTGGTGTTCTGTGGGCGCCGAGTGACGCATCATGCTGTCAGATATTGGGGAAAGGCGACGCGACGGTGCCAAATGGACGGCGCTACTGAGGTGCTGTTGCGTTTTGTAGAACTTCCGATTTCACTTTTTTTTCACTTGAAACTTATAGAGGGTAGTCTGATACATTATTTTAAAACAAGAAAAGTGTGGATGAAGCACTTTTTTCATGAAATTTTTTTCCGAAAACACTGTATTTTTAACAGTTTTTCCACCATTAAGTCCACCGCCATATGCCGTATGACGTTGACGTCTGTGCATATGTCATAGTATATGAGAGGCGCTTGCCTGCACTGTTGCCAGATTGGGCTCCGCATTTAGGGGAAAATATGAAAAGTGGAAAATGTATATACGTATAATGAATAATTAAACACAAAAGCGAAAAACTGAAACAAACAACAGTGGCAAAATAAAAAGCGATGCTTAATAATTATAAAACAAAACATAACAGTAGTAAACTAAAAAACAATTGTAAATAATTATAAAAACAGTAAAACAAGAAACAATTCCATGTAATTATAAAAAACAAAAAACAACACAGTAAAATAAAAAGCAATTCTAAGTTGTAACAAAAACAAAAAGTAAAAACAGTAAATTAAAAAACAAATCCAAAAACTAAAATGAACAGATTCAATATTAAAAGGTATACTTTGCGGCAATTTGTCGCAATATATTTTTGAATCGGTCTCCGGGTCTAGGACCATAGCGCCCCCACCAAATCAATATATTCGGGTAAATGAGGCGATTTCATGACACCCAGCCGACTCAAAAATTGCTTTAATCTAGACCAGTACCCTTCAATTTCATTAGTGCACACTCCTGTCACTGGATCCACAAAATTAGTGTGCGGTTCAATGTTTCAAGGATGTAGGGGGAAACACCTCCTAGGTTCCCCAAGCGATTGTAGCCAGCCCAACCGTCCTTCCAGATTTCTGTTCCCGGCTTGACAAATTTTAGTATTTCGCTCTCAAGCGTAGTCGCACTTTCATTTGGAACATAAATAATGTGCCCACATTTCGTGGAGACATCGAAGAGGCCCAGGACCCACAGTTCCCTGTGTTCTTTTTTGTTTTCTATAATTACATGGAATTGTTTCTTGTTTTACTGTTTTTATAATTATTTACAATTGTTTTTGAGTTTACTACTGTTATATTTTGTTATATAATTATTAAGAATCGCTTTTTATTTTGCCACTGTTGTTTGTTTCAGTTTTTCTGTTTTGTGTTTCATTATTTAAATATACGTATATAAATTTTCCACTTTTCATACTTTCCCCTTAATGCGGAGCCCAATCTGGCAACAGTGCAGGCAAGCGCCTCTCATATACTATGATATATGCACAGACGTCAACGTCATACGGCGGATGGCGGTGGAGTTAATGGTGGAAAAACTGCTAAAAATACAGTGATTTGGGAAAAAATTCCATGCAAAAAGTGCTTCATCCACACTTTTCTTGTTTTAAAATAATCTATAAGACTATCCAAAAGAAAAACAATCTTGCGATAATACGAGAAGAGAATTGAGTAAGAGAATAAATCTTTCATCTCTGAACATTGTGTGAGAAACTCAAAAAATGGCGGAATTGATATAAAAATTGATGAATCAAACCATAATAAACTGAAAGATGAACTTCAAAATAAATTGAATGAAAAATACCAAGTTACTGAGCCGAAAATGTTAAATCCAAAAATTAAAATAATAAATTATAAAAGTAGTGAGAAACCGAATGAAAAGCAAATTGAAGAAGATCTTATACATCAGAATTATATGATTCAGAGTGGAGACATACAAGTAAAGTTTATCAAATATTTTCCATCAAGAAACAATTACACTATCTACGCGGAAACTTCTGGAAAGCTATTCAAAAAAATCTTCGAAGACAATAATAGAAGAATACTTCTGGAATGGCAATGTTTGACAGTATATCAAAATAACGACATTTCTCAGTGTAGAAAATGCTACCGTTTTAATCATACAGAAAAGAATTGCAGGAATGAGAAGATATGTGCCAACTGTGGCAACGGTCACGAAGAAGAAAATTGTAAGCATGTATCAATAGAATGCTGCAACTGTAGATATGGAAATGAAAGATATAAAAAAAATTATAATATTAACCACTCACCTACCGACAAAAACTGTCCATCGTACAAATATTATCAGGAACAACAAAACTTAAGGATACTTTTTTAAAATTCAAGTTCATCTTTAACTACTCCTATCTCTAAAAAGGACCTAAAAATGTCAGTAAATAAATACATTAATGATTTCCAAATTCCAAGTATTGCAACAAATATAGTACAAAACGTCGATGAACTTAATTTATGTACACAAAATTCTGATGCAAAATTTCGAATTTTTAATATGAACATAAGGAGAATAAAACACAACATTGATTACTTAAAAATACTACTCGACCAAATATGGTACAATTTTGATCTAATAGTTTTAACTGAAACGAGGCAAGTGGCTGATATTTCTTGCTTCAATCAGCAGGGATATGACACGCTGTATAACTTTGGCACTTATAACCAAAACAATGGGGTGATAGTTTTTGTAGGAAATAAACTGCAATATAATCATGATACATTCACTTTCACCGATGGAATCAAAATTTTAAACATAATGATCCAAATTAACCATAACAAAATTGAGGTATCTGCAATTTATCGTCCGCCATGTTCAGAACCCCACGAGTTTTTAAAGAATATCATCACAAATGAATACTTGAATATCCTATCAAGTAACGGATTTCTGTCCTATAAAAACCTACCTACAAGGTCCATCAGTGGCACATGTATAGATCACTGCTTTGTGAAAGACCTATCCAACAAAATTACTTGTATACCAATAATCCTAGAAAGCGATCTTACTGACCACTTCTCCACTATTTTACTGATATCTTCAAATGAAAAACATTCTAACATCCCTACCGTTAGTAACAACCAGGAAAATTACAAATTTTTTGTCGACAATTCAAAACTAATATCAAATGTCAAACAAGAATCCTGGGAACAATTATACTCTATAAATAATATAGACAAAGCAACGGGACTGTTCATAGAGAAAATAAAAAAACTAATAGATATTAGTACCAATAAAGTAATAATTAGTCACAAAGAGAAAAGCAGAAATGCCTGGATTACCAAAGGATTAATGACATCGGAAATAGAAAAAGAAAGACTATATAATGTAATGAAACTAACGCCAACTACAGAGAATACCGACTGTTACAACCAATATAAAAATAAATTTATAGAGCTTGTAAGGCAAACCAAACGAAAACATTACCTAAATAAATTGAATAATAACTTAAATGATCCTAAGCAGCTTTGGACAACTATTGATGAGATTACTGGGAAAACAAAAGTTAAAGAGTGTGTCACTGAGTTAAATACAACATCGGGAACAGTATTAAAAAATACTCAACAGATATGCGATGAATTTGTACAATTCTTTACTAACATAGGCGAAAATTTAGCAAGTAATATACAAGAAAATGTACAAAATACTCAGCTTCCAAAAAGAACTTTGAACTCATTTATTTTGGATAAAGTCGAGCAATGTGAAGTATACACCACTGTTATGTCCTTAAAAAATCGGAAAAGTCCTGGGTTCGATGGTATTAAAAGCGAGCATTTGAAAATTATAGCCGAGGACATAACAGAACCACTCACTTACCTAATCAACAAATGCTTTGAATCTGGCATATATCCCTCAATTTTAAAAAAAGGTAATATATTACCGATACATAAATCAGGAACAAAAACAGATGTTAACAACTATAGACCAATATCAATAATATCCAGTGTAGCAAAGGTTTTTGAAAAAGTTTTATCTACTAGAATGACTCGATACCTCACAAAATTTAAAATTTTAAGTGAAAATCAATATGGATTTACAGAAGGGAAGGCTACATCGGACGCAATAACTAAAATTGTAAATCAAATACATCAAAATATTGATAACAGAATCCCTTCAATCTGCATTTTTGTTGATTTAAAGAAAGCTTTCGACACAGTTAATCACAAATTATTATTAGAAGCATTGGAGAGAATTGGTTTCAGAGGAAACGCGTACTCACTGATCGAAAGTTATTTGTCAAATCGCCCACAATCTGTGCAGATATCAAGATCATTTAGTAAAGAAATGTATATTAAGTGTGGTGTCCCACAAGGAACTGTCTTAGGTCCGCTGTTATTCAATATATATTTAAATGATATTTTCCAAATTAATTGTGTTGGCAAAATAACTAGTTTTGCAGATGATACTGTAATATTATATGAAGGCACTGACTGGTCTGATCTGAAAAATGTAATTGAAAATGATTTTATCAAAATTATTCGGTGGTTTAACAGTAGAAAATTAAGCATTAACTACTCTAAAATACATTTTTTACCATTTGGATCTTATGCTAGACATCTGCCAAATTACACAAATTTCTCCTTCAATATTAATGATCAAAAAATGCAAATTAATAGAGTGCCCAACATAAAATACCTTGGAGTGGTCTTGGATCCTCACTTACGATGGGACATCCATGTCAATTATATTTTAAAGAAAGTTAGATTTGTATCCTACAAAATTAAATACCTTGGGAATATATTGACAGAAAAATATCTTCGAACATTATACCATGCACTGATTGAGCCTCATCTCACATATGGTATATTAGCATGGGGAGCTGCATGTTCCTCACATATCTATAATTTAGATGTTTTTCAAAAAAGTATTCTAAAAATGATATTTAAAAAACCGAAACTTTATCCCACTGAAAAATTATACGCAGATGTTCGAATGTATGATATAAGACAGCTTTATTTCTTACACAGTATCACTCACTACCATAAATTTGTAAACACCGACCAAAAAATTAAACATAATCATTATACCAGGTACAAAATTCGTGGCACAGTAGTTCCTCAACCGCATAAATCTATAATGCAGCGATCATATCTCTATTTAGCGCCTAAATTTTATGAAATTATACCTAAAGACTTAAAAGATTTACGTTTCGGAAATTGTTTCAAAAGAAATTTAAAAAAGTGGCTACATTCTATATCTAGGACTGAAATTCATAAACTCATAAATACGAACATCAACTAAATACATAATCTACTGTAGCTAATTTTTGTCCTTTTTTGTCATTTGCATTCTACAGTTTCAACTTAAATTTATTGGTACATGTACAGGCGATGCCTTCTATTGGGCCTGTTTTGATTTTATATTTATTTACTCATATTGTTTGTTATCTTTGTACATTGAGTGAATAAATATTATTATTATTATTATTATCCTCTATAAGTTTCAAGTGAAAAAACAGTGAAATCGGAAGTTCTACAAAACGCAACAGCACCGCTACCGATACTAATGTACTGGGACTAATTGTACGAATCTGCTTGGCGGACTTAATCCGTTTAATTTCTCTGTTATACATGTTCGTAACTAACTTTCTTGGAGGATAACTTGCGCTAAACATAAATCCTTTATAAACTGATGGCGTTCTTTTCTCCTGTAATCTCTGGCCCCCATATCATTGATACGGTTGAATCGACACATCCAGTCTGATTGCATAGACGCATTCTTTTGTAGATCTGAGCAATCCGTCATCTATAACACCCTGTAGTTGCACCTGCATGCACTACTCATCGCACCAGCCACAGCAGCCGCAGCCATAGAGTCTAGTGGGACTAAAATAAAAAAAAATTGACTCACGGCGCGCGACGTCGAAATTACAGCACACACTCATACGGCGGACGCACGGCGCGGAGCGACACAACCACGCGGCTAGCAAAACCCTCGGTTATTAATACCCGGACGCCCGGCGTTTCTTAGTATTCTCTGCACACTACACGCGGCCACGCAACCCATAGCAATCATCATCACCTTGTAAGCCACCCCTTAACACCTTCCAGATACATGCACGGCATGCTCTGATAGGACCAACTATGATGTGCCGTCTTCAATTGTTCTTCCTTATCGCGGCAGACCTGATCTTGGCAGCGCCGATCGAGAGGAACGGAGGTAGTGAGGTGGAGAAGACTTTGGATGACTTTTTGAGTGCGTATTATGACGAGTTCGTTGCTAGAAGGACTGACGACAGTGATATTTACGAGAGGATGCAGGGGGATCAGCCGAGCAATAATATCAACGCTAGTGATCTGGAGGAAGTGAGGAATCTGATGGACTTGGAGCACCGCAAGCTTAGCCGAGAAAAGTAAGGATTATTTAAATTTTCTTTGATTTTATTCCGGTTATTTTGGCAAACCAAATGAATTGATACTTGGATGACCTAGAATTTAAGAATTTTCGAAAAACTGGCGATATTTAACCCTCCTGCGGGTGAAATAATTACAGCAGACAACCCTGTGTTGCTTACATGGAGTGGGATGCCTGCCTGATTGTATTGTGTTTAGTTGTTATTAATTTATTTGGGCGCGTACGACAAGCGATTTATCAAGTAGCTTGATATTTTCATGAACTACGTGACTTAAAATCACTTGAAACGTTAATGCTGGACTTATTCGATATTTTTATTGTCCCACTTGACAAGCATTTTCAAACTACCCTTCAGTAAATTCTATTTGTACAACAGATAAGCCGTATTTTGTGTTTTAATGTAAATACGAGCCCCTTCCCACTTCAGTTGGCCCACTTCAAGATTTGTACCAAAATATGCCTTTATAAACTAAACATGACGAAACTATTTACTTCTAAAACAATTTATTTTCTCAAAAACATTTTAGATACGCTCTAGTCGTAAAAAATACATATTTGAAATCACTTAGACCTATAACTAATAGAACATCTGAACAAATAAACAATGGGTAACATCACCTTTATTTTTTATTATGGCTGAAATTCTTTGGGGTATAGTGTTAACCAAGTTTTGGCAAACATTTGGTGTAAAACAATCCCATATTTCTTGAAGCTTTTGTCCCAGCTCGGTGACTGTACGAACAGGATGTTGTCGTAGAACCTTTTTCACCTCGTGCCACAAGGTTTCAATAGGTGACAGATCTGGACTGCTAGAAACCCATTTCAAAAGTGGTACATTATTTTCTTCCATCCATTTTGTAGCCTTTTTTGAGGTATGACACGCTGCACCATCTTGCTGAAACACAAAATCTTGGCCGGATGTCAAACATTCTTCCATCACTGGTAAACGCGATTCTTCTAAAATTGCCAAATATTTGTTTGTATCCACATTTTTTCCTACTCCTTTTGATGACATACTGCCCCAGACCATAATGGATGCTGGAAATTTCACTTTTCTCGTCAGATAGTCAACATGGAATGCTTCATTTTTTTGCGAATAACTCTACTGCGACTGTCACCAACACAAACTTCGAATCGGGCCTTGTATTGCACACGAATGTTGAGGTGTCCATTGTCTATGTTCTTTAGCCCATCTAAGCCGATTTTTCTTTTGCAGTGAAGTTAATAGTGGCTTTTCTTTGGCCAATAAACAAGTTTTGCAACTTTAGGGTTTTTACTTCTCTTTTTTTTATAAGAAAACTTACCTTGCAAGTGCTAAATCCTAGTTTGTGGGCCTCTCTATGAGCTGTGGACCTCGAAATTCTCCTTCCAACAGCGTCACTCCACAGAGCACTTAACTACCTTAAACTATTTCAAACGTATTCTGACAGCTGTGATTAATAAAAACAATTGTCATGGCTTTTATTTTTCACAGCCACCTATGCGTTATAGACTTATTTATATATTATCAAAATGTTCATTGTTAATATTTTAAACCTATAACACCCTGCTACATTTTTATTATTTGTGTTTGATAAGAAAAAAACTAAGATTTCAATAGTTGGGCCAACTGAAGTGGGCAGGGGCTCGTAATCATGAAAATTGATTTCAAAATCTAGTTTTAATGGCAAGAGATTTTTTATATCAAAAAGGAATTTTCTAGGGCAGCACTGACCATTTCAATATGATTTAAGTCTTTCCGTTTTGTTTTTATAATCAACTCATATTTATATTACAAAAATTATCAAGCAATATCAAGACTACTTGAATTTTCAAGTACATGACGTGAAAACTACATGTCTTGATTTACATTGCTCATGTCTTGAGCTTGACTTGATTCCAAGTCGCCAAGTCAAGTAGCTTGAAAATCAAGTCAAGTGGTGAATCTCTACGTATAACCTTTGAAGAGTTGGCAGTCATCAAAAACAAAATGATAGACAAGAATCTGTTAAACATGCCAATACAAAAATCATCTACAAAAAATAGGTAAGGTTAAATGTTGAAAGTGATAATAATAAAAAACGCAATCGATTCGGGCAGGCAGGCGTGCTGTGCTGGGTATGTAACGTAAGGTACCAAAATCACCAGCTATTATGGTGTTATATTTGAGTTAAAAAATCATATATCTTGTTTCCATTTCAATAACATGAAAATGTACAGCGGAATCATGGACGAAAGCTTGGATTTAGGGCTAACACTTATAGGGAAGATGACTATTACGTCACATCATAAATTGTACCTAAGTAATCAATGGACGTACGTCGATGATAAAATCACGATGTCAGGGACATAATGTCAACAAATTTATATTATGATTTTGCGAAGTTAGGTTATTTCACTGATTATTTTTATTTTCATTTTATTTCATGGTTTTGAGTGATACCTAAATAATAATTTTAGTGGGGAGTTTTTGTTTTGGAAAAACAGTTATGAATAGAATACCTTAAGACAGGAACACCAAAGACCAAAGTATTCTTCGAAAACAACCTAACCTGCTTTAACATAACCTCACTATTCATCTTTCAAATATGATCGATCATGCAACATGAAAACATCGCGTCGGATACATGCAAATTAGCAATACAGTTTGTTTGGACAATAAAATTCTGTTTGTTTCTGTCTAACATATCTGAAACTTCATTACAAATATTCCTACAAATCGCTGTCGTTAGTCTTTACTACAGACTAAAATGATGACGTAATCGTCATCTTTCGTGATTTCGATTATATTCCCGTATCATTAGTCGTTCCTAGAATTTTAGGACGCCTTTATGGCTTCCTTGATTTTCCTAGTTTTTCCTGTAGTGTAAAGGCGCTCTATTTTGAGGTTATGTTACAAATATCTATTTGTACTAAATTGTTCATGCTTTTGATTTTTATCATCTGTTTTATCAGCTTGAACTTTCCAACAATTCAAAAAGAACATATAACTAGGAGAACGCTGAAGCTGACACGGAAGGGTACAAATCTAGAAATACCCCAGAAAATACAATGAAAATCAAAAATGCCATAAAGGCCTCCTACAATTGTAGGAACGAATGGCGATACGGCCCTTAAATTCACAAAAGCTTCGAAAACCTTGATCATTTGGATGAAACTGATCATTTTCTCTGAACGTTGTCATTTTTTTAATTAATTTCATCAGCTCGTTATCGATTTATTTAACAATGTTTGACAAATATGGACAAAATCGACTTAGCTAACAGCATAACGAATGAAATATTCAAGTCATTAGTAATTCAATTTTATACTCTTCTCTTCCTCAGCCAATCTGGTAACAAACACTATTAGGAACACTTTTATTTGTGGAAAGTGGAATATCTTGAAATTGGTTGACCAATGAGAGCGATATTATAAAACTAAAAATAATTACATAATCTATAACTTTCTTAAAAATTTGTACACATTCGTTGCTAATATGACAGCTAATAATCTTGATATCACTGCACTGTTCTAGTATTTGAGATCAGTAAGAGCTTGAATTTTCTGAAGAATCATCAATAGACTCAATAATTATTAAACATTTTTGGCATGCTGGAAAGACGTTGAAGTTTTCAAGATCATAATATGTCGAAAAATTGTAGAAGATTGTTGAACTGATATGCCTGTTTCCCATAATGAACAAAATTACCCGATCTAGGGGCTTATCTAGAAAAAAGTGAGTGGTCGATATTTTTAGCAAAATGCTAAAGAATCAAATATCTCGATATCAGTTAACTTTTCGATCCCATATCATTTGGTAAAATATTTGGGTAATCACCTCGTTTATCTACATTCTTAAATATGTTGCAGGAATTTCCCTGCAGCGCTGTATAAATTACTTTATAAGCTATTTACGCGATATTATAGAATTTGATTACGATGAAGACAAGCGAAATAAACATTACACCAAAAGAAGTACGAGAGATGTCTTTCAAGTTTTGCATGTGGAAATAAAACAACACGGTAGGTAGTTTTAAATGACTTTATTGTTTTTCGAAGTATTCTCCACGAAGATTAATACACATCTGCGTGCGCTCGAACCAATTTTCGAAGCACTTATTCCACTCATTTGCTGCCAGATCCAAAACGGCATTTTTGAATGCGTCAATTGCTTCTTCTGGTGACTGCAACCTTTGACCACGCAGTCTGTTTTTAGTTTTCGGGAAAGTAAAGAAATCGTTAGGACTTAGATCGGGACTATATGGAGGATGGACCAATAACTCCACGTTTTCTTCCGTTAAATACTGCCTTGTTTTTTTAGCTGTGTGCGAGCTTGCATTGTCTTGGTGGTATACCAATCCGCAGTAACAGTTCTTTGCTTATTCAGAGGAATTGTTGCAATATGACCCGCTTTTGACATAAATGTCGCGATCATCTTTTTCGAAACACTTCGAGAACGGATGATTTTTGTTGGCTTTTCTTCACCATGGAACACCCAAACAGCCGACTGTCGTTTATTTTCTAGTCCATAACAGTAAATCCACGAGTCATCACCACTAACAATGCTGTACACATTTTTTGAGTTTGCGGAGTTGAAATGGTCAAGCGTTTTTTGACACCAATTAACCCTGGCTGCTCTTCGGTCAACTGGTGGGGTATCCAACGAGAAACTAATTTTCTTACTCCTAATTCTTCATGTGAAATTTTTTGAATTGAGGTCTTTGAGATCTTCAAGGACGCCTCAATCTCGCGATATGTCACATGTCTATCATCAATGATGAGCTTGCGCATAGCATCGACGTTTTCCTGGGTGAATGCCGTTTTTGGTGCACCCACTCTGGAATCGTCGCTAAGACTCACCCGTCCACGTTTTAATTCTCCATTCCAACGGGAAATTGTGGACTAATGTGGCGCTTCGTTGCCGAAAACAGACAGTAACTCAGCAAGGCATTCTTGTTGCGATAATTGTCTCTGAAAGTTGTAATAAATTATGGCGCGAAAATGTTCTCGGTTGAGTTCCATTTTTCTAATGACTTGGTGACACTTAAAAAGTCACTGTAGTGAGAACACTGCAAGTATTGTTGTGAAACTCTGAATTTAGGTTTACTAAGGAGTGAGGTTAAGATTCAGTACTGACGTTCTATCCGCGCGGCCTACTATGTCTCTATATGCAAAACTTAAAAGACGTCTCTCGTAGACGAATAAATAAAAACATTTCCAAACTCCGTTGGAAGTTCGATGGTGATCTCTTTGTATGCCCACATCTTACTCATAATGATAATACACTTTGCCAAAGGAGTTGTCTATTTAAAAAAATATTGATTCTGTGTTTCAAAATGTGAAAAAGATAAATGTTAAATATTTCTCATAACAATATGCAAATTTTTTATCGAACTGTGTTAATAAATTGTGATTTCCGTATTTTAAAAATCGTCTCTCCCTGTTGACGCTGAGCAAAATATATTTTTTCGTGCATAAAGACTTTATTTGGAATTTTTTCAGTTCGCAAGATTTTTAGTTTAAATCAACTAGCCTATATGAAATCAGAAAGCTAGAGACAATCCTCGATGTAGGTCAGACAATATTCGCTTATTTTTAAAAACAAATATCCTCTCATCCGATAAAACTAGACAAATCGATAAAAACATAAATCACAAACAATTTTGATTATGAACTTTTAATCACCTGGCCATAACCCATACAAGCACTTAAGCATCTGGTGATATATTTGTAGTTTTATTTCACGATTCCCAGGCCCAGGCTTACGTGAATAGCTGATTAGGCATTCTTCCGCTTTTATTGCACTTTAATGCATTTTGAAAATTCCAATAATAAACTTGACTCCTCGATATTTGTGTCATTTGAGTATAGCCTATTTCGCGTCGGCTCTCGAATAATATCAGGTCAAAATCCTTAATGGTAATGTAAATAGCCATCAGTATAGATATTTCCTGGAATCTACCTTCAATATGCAGTTTTTGAATTGTTAAAACGCATAAGGTGGTTGAACTTTAAGCTTGCATTGGCACTTTTTATTGACTCTACAGGGTGTTTCAGTTTATTGTTGCATAACTTTAAGATTCGATTGAACTTTTAACGCATAAAGTCTATATAAACATGGGTCGAAAAATGCGTGACTTCCGAAATACAGGGTGTTTAAATTTACTTTCTAAAATAGTTTTTTTTTAAATATTTCGAACAATATTTGATGTATAATAGTGAAAGTTGGTATACAAGGGTTTTTTGGTACGACAAAACGAACCATGTGCATAGTTTTACTGTAGCCGCTAGAGGGCGCTCTCTACTGTACCTGTAGTGTATTAAAATGATCGAAAAAATTTTCTTAGTGCAATTTTTTGCTTTTTGAAAAAAAAACTGATTCTCCGCACTTTTCAACATAAAAAGCTCTCTTGTGAATTTTCGTTATAGTTAGCCGTTTTTGAGATATTTCGATTTTTAAGGTTCGATGCATTTTTAATTACTTATGATAAAATAACGTTAAAAAGTCAGTATCTCGATAATTTTTAGAAGTAAGCTGTGCCTGCAAATATTTTTGAAATTGAAAGCAGAATAAGGTTAAACGTCAATTAGTTGACATTCAGTTTTGTTGTCTGTTGAAACGTTTTTTTGCAATTGTGAATGCACGAAATTTAGTTTCTTTTACCTGTTTTTTTTTGTAAGTTTTATAAAAATGCCATTTTTATTCTCCAATCAAGAGATAGCGGATATTCATTTTGTTTATGGCTTTGTAAATGGAAACGCAGCAGAAGCAGCCAGAGGATACGCAGGAAGATTTCCAAACAGACGACATCCAACTCGCTCAGTATTTGTAAGAGTGCATCGCCAAATAATTGAAAATGGTTTTGGAAATCAAAACATAAATGTTCGTCAGCGCAGATTTACCAGATTTCTGCGTGAGTTTGATAGAGATCCGACCACAAGTGTTAGGAGAGTTTCTGGTGCCTTGGGAATTTCAGCAAGCCACGTTCACCGTGTTCTTCGAAATGACCATAGACGTCCTTACCATTTGCAACCTGTGCAAGGACTACATACAGCCAGGGGACGGAGAACAAAGAATCACATTTTGTCAGTGGATTCCTGATAGAACTGATAATAATAGGGAGTTTTTAAGTAACGTTTTATGGATCGATGAGTCATGCTTCACTAGACGTGGATTGGTAAATTTTCATAATCAACATATTTGATCGCATGAAAATCCGCACGCAGTTCGGGAAAGAAATTTTCAGCATGAATTTAGTGTGAACATGTGGATTGGTATCTACCGTAATCGACTATTTGGACTCTACCTTTTGCCTGCAAGGTTAAATGCTGCGACCTTCTCGGAATTCTTAAAGGATGAACATGCAAATATGTGGGATGAAGTTATGTTAGATTTAAGAAGATTGGCCTGGTTCCAGCTTGATGGTTGTCCAGCTCATTATTCGAGAATAGTTAGAAACTGGCTGGACGAAAATTATCCAGAAATATGGGTCGGCCGTGGAGGACCAGTCGCCTGGGCTCCACGATCCCCTGACCTAAATCCATTAGATTTCTTTGTGTGGGGATTGCTTAAAGAAACAGTGTACCAGACTCCCATAACCACAAGAGATATGCTAATAGACAGAATCAGGAATGCATGCGATGAGATAAGGCCTTATTTGAATAATGCTATACCACGTTCGATCATTCGTAGATGTGAATTGTGTATTGAACAATTGGATGTACATTTCGAGCAACTACTTTAGATTGTGTATGTTTATCCTAACTATCCAATAGCATTTTAGTTGTAAATAATTAATTTAATTTGTTAAAAATAATATTGGAAAATTAAACAAATTAATATTCTGTTTTTTGTGTTTATTTGGAGTTAGGAATTATTGCTGTGTTTAAAAACACAATCTAAACGATCATCTTAATTACTTGTAATGCCCAAATCGAAAATGTAAAAAAAATATTATTTTCCCATAAATAATTACAAATGCATCGAACCTGAAACATCGAAATATCTCAAAAACGGCTAACTATAACGAAAACTCACAGGAAAGCTTTTTTATGGTGAAAAGTGCGGAGAATCAGTTTTTTTATTCAAAAAGCAAAAAATTGCACTAAGAAATTTTTTTCGATCATATTAATACACTACAGGTACAGTAGAGAGCGCCCTCTAGCGGCTACAGTAAAACTATGCCCATGGTTCGTTTTGTCGTACCAAAAAACACTTGTATACCAACTTTCACTATTATACATCAAATATTGTTCGAAATATTTAAAAAAAACTACTTTAGAAAGTAAATTTAAACACCCTGTATTTCGGAAGCCTCGCATTTTTCGACCCATGTTTATATAGACTTTATGCATTGATTTTAAAAGTTCTATCGAATCTTAAAGTTATGCAACAATAAACTGAAACACCCTGTATATCTATACCGCGAAAAAATCTTTATAGTACGCGTATGACTACCGAGTGTTTCAAATTCGACCCTCACTGGAGTCTCGAAAAATTTAGGTAACTAACAATCTGTACTTCAGAAAGTTTTGAAATTGAAAGTACCGGAGTGAAAGGAAAAAAAGACGAATTTCACAGAATCTTTTTTTCGTGTCTTTATTTGTAGTGGGATTTCAAAATAAAATGCTTATTAACATTGCTACTTTTTCTCCTCTAAAATGTGATATAATCACAATTTTAATATGACGTTTCGTGTCTTGTCCTCCAGCATTAACATTATTTTTCCTAATGGACGCCACATTGTATTTCTGCACAGATGAATAGAGTGCTTAATTCTGATAAAAATACAAATGTGTCAGACGTGGAAATTATCAAGCTTACTTATTTCAAAAAATATAATTTTTTAAGTAGGCCTTGAAATTATCAGGTAGTCATTTGTTTCGTATAGCCGATTTATTGCAAAAGCGTTGTTTATTTGAAATGGGATTTCAAAATAAATTGCATATTAGCAAGTTGGTGATGGAAGTGGAAAGAAGAAATCTCGAGTTGAAGAGTTGTAGAGAAGAAAAAGTGGCAATGACAACATGAAATTTATTTTAAAATCCCATGTCAAATACAGTCAGGAAAAATAAAAAATTATTTGGGAAGAAAATAATTTCAAGGCCTAGCTAGGAAATTCAGATTTTTTTAAATAACTAGGGTTTGGCAATGCCATTGCATGACACCATTTCTGCAAGCAGAATTAAAAACTCCATTCATCTGAGCAAAAGTCCAATATGACATCCATAAGAAAAAATGAACATGATGCTGGAGGATAATAGACGAAACGTCATATTGAAATTCTGATTATGCCATCTTGTAGAGGAGAAAAAGTGGTAAGGTTAATGTGCAATTAATTTTAAAATCACGAAATCAGGAAAAAAAAATAAAACGATTTATGGGAAAATTCGGTATTTTCCGTCTCTCCCGGAAGTACTTTGAATTTCGAAACTTTCTTAGCGTCATTTTGTTAATTACCTGAATTCTTAACCTTGCCCTCATTTGTACCTCTTACCGTTACCGAGATCCCATGGGTGGAGGTCGAACTTGAAAAAGCTATTTTTTGTATACTTACATATTAACAATTATTTCTTTTACATGAAGTAACGAGAGCCCCTTGAATGGAAGGTAAACAAAGTGTGTATTTTTGGTGTTCAAACGCTTGCATGTTTGTTGGCTACGATGTTACTTTACGACGATTGCATCTTTTTTTAGAAAGGTCTAAATCCAAAACTTACTGAATCTTCCAATTTTAGACGAAATTTATTTAATAACTGTTCCTTAATGTCTATTTTTAAAGCTGCTCGTCTGTGTCTTTGGTACAAAGTGACGTTATCTTATTCTAAACGAGTGAAGAACGAACTTGTTTCCAAAATATGTTTCATTTTTAACGGCCAATAAGGAGCATTTATACAGGGTGACTAATAAAAATGTTGCAATGTTTCTAGAGTGAAAAGTACATTAAAAAATAACCAAAAAGTTCATGTAAAAAAGATCCTATAATGTCATATTGCCAAAGGTGCTTTACAAAGTAAAAGTAAAATAAAGTGTATTTACCAAAAATAACGATGATATGGTAAGAATATGAAAGCGTATACGAGGGATGTCTTTTAAGTTTTGCATATAGAAATAAAACAACACGGTAGGTAGTTTTAAATGACTTTATTGTTTTTCGAAGTATTCTGCACGAAGGTTAATACACATCTGCATGCGCTCGAACCAATCTTCGAAGCACTCATTCCACTCGTTTGCTGGCAGATCCAAACTGCATTTTTGAATTGTGAAATTGTCGACTGATGTGGCGCTTCGTTGCCGAAAACAGACAGTAACTCAGCAAGGCATTCTTGTCGCGATAATTGTCTCTGAAATTTGTAATAAATTATGGCGCGAAAATGTTCTCGGTTGAGTTCCATTTTTCTAATGACTTGGTGACACTTAAAAATTCACTGTAGTGAGGACACTGCACGTATTGTTGTGAAACTTTGAATTTAGGTTCACTAAAGAGTGAGGTTAAGATTCAGTACTGACGTTCGATCCGCGCGGCGTACTATGTTTCTATATGCAAAACTTAAAAGACATCCCTCGTAGCTCAAGAATGTTAAACAAACGGCAAACCCACAGAAGCAAGCTTGTGCGTGGGGTTGTACAATTCAGAAAAACCTTAATCTGCTGTGTATTAAATATGTCGTATTTTTTAAAATTTTCAGTCCGTTGCTCATTCTAGAAAAATAACAGTTGCTCAGGTATTCCATTATAAAGTAGTTCACACACTTAAAAACCATTCGACTAAAATCGGTTCACAATAATCGGTAATTTGAAAATGTACGATAAAAATAAGCATATAAATTTGTTAAAGTTATCCACAGTCGGTCAATGTAAGCATTTTTGATAAAAAACTGGCATCTTCGCATAACATGAGTAAAATTCGGTATCCACAACCACTGATAAGATTTAATCAGGACAAACATAAAGGTTTCCTGAATAACTCTATGGTGAGACAGGATTAATCTCATAATACGTAAGTTTCAATGTCAAGCTACACTAACTTAAGATTTTAAAGACAGAAGGGGTTTAAATTTATTTATATGGCTTTTATCTCGAATACTGAAAAATATTTTTCTCCGACAGTTTGACAAAATTTCCTCAAGAGAGGCGATTTATATAAAATCAAACACCTTATTAAAAATGCAACAGTCAGTAGTGAAGAAAATATTTTTCATGTTTCTTATGAAAAGGTCAAAATTTTTCAGTTTCTACGCTACTGGTGTAGTCTCAGGCATGGACATTTTTGTATGTATTGGCTATATTTATAACTTTAATACAGTGTATCTTCGTAGGGTGACATTTTGAGACCCTTTTTATAGTAACATTCCGTGTTATTTTTCATATATTTTACGACGTAGAAATATTGCCACAGATTTCTGAATCACCCTGTATAAGAGACGTGAAATGAGTGCCGCATAGTAAGCCAAAACTAACAAACCTTATAAGCACTGTACAGCAAAACAATTCATTTTTCACACCTGTTTTTCTTTTGTTTTACTTGACTCATATCTAATTTCATAGAATAAGTGAGTATTTCTTATAATATGTGGCTTGGGAAAACGAAGCAAATCGATTTGAATTTTTAAAAGCGCAAGATGGATATATAAGTCCAATTTAAAAAAAATGTATTATTTATTTTTAATATGATAGGGTGAAAACACTATCGGCCATAATTTGACGCCATGCAAATTGTAAACAAAGAAACGTCATCCGTCTGTCACTCGTGGACTACTTTTATCTTCTTTGAATATTTCTAAGCAACTTTTAAGCAACGTAAAAAGTTTTCTCGTTTTATTGCGAATATTTGTTTCCGTGGGCTCTCTAATCCACAGCTTTCCTGTGTTTTTACATCCTCGGACGATGCAATAACGATAATTACTATATTTTTCATGTAAATTAGTAGAAGTTATGTTTCCATGTTTAAGAGTTTGAGAGGTTATGCTGCCGTCAGCTGCTGTTTACAATTGGTATGACGTCAGGTCACATCAATATATGGGCCAAACATGGCGGACGGAAAAAAGTGTAGCATTAAATGTTTTGGTCTAATAGAACAAATATTAGCTATTTAAGACCTCCCTGGAAAAGTGTCAACTAGGCTATCGTTATAGCAAGCAGTGTTATAAAAATGGAGAAGTAGCTTTTGCAGTTAGACCTCACTATGAAGGTCCATTCGCAGCACAGATCAGACTAACTGCTGCAGAAGAAACGTATAGATGTATAGAACTTGTTTATACAGGGTGGGGCAAAAGTCACGAAGGGATTTGAAAAATTAATAACTTTTTTAAATTTATTTTGTTTTCATTTTTTTTTCAGGACCGTGTAAAATAAATCCTGGAGATTAATTATGGAGCGTTACAACCTCAATCAACGAACCAAACTTATAGAATTTTATTTTGAATATCACCATTCAATAATTCAAACTCAACGAGCATATCGTCGTCATTTCAATTTGCGGAATTCGCCCTCTGAATCAATGATTCGACGCTTAGTGGCACGATTTCAGCAACAAGGCACAGTTATGGATCTCCCACGAAGCGGAAGGCCACGTTCCGCAAGAAATGAAGGGAACATTCAACGCGTTCAGGAGAGTGTTCAGGAGAATCCGGAAACCTTAACCCGAAGACGTTCTGCTGAGCTGCAGATGTCTCAAAGGTCTTTTCAAGAACGACTAACTTATGCAGTTCGCTTGCAAAGAATGGCTCGAGAAGATAATGAATTTATTCATTCTCTGATCATGAGCGATGAAGCCCATTTTCATTTGAATGGCTTCGTAAATAAGCAGAACTGCAGAATATGGGGTACCGAGAACCCAAGGGTGGTTCATCAAAGGCAATTACATCCGCTTAAATGTACAGTATGGTGCGCAGTTACGTCTCAACGAATTATTGGACCATTCTTCTTCGAAGACCACGATGGGAATGCTGTATCTGTAGATGGCGACCGATATCGTGATATGATTCAAAATTTCTTAAGACCAGCTCTTGCTGACAATCAAACGATGACTTTCCAACAAGATGGAGCCACTGCGCATACTGCTCGAGCCACTATGCACCTTCTAAGGCAGATTTTTGGCGAACGTTTAATTTCGAGAAATTCAGGATTCAATTGGCCCGCCCGCTCGCCGGACTTAACAGCCCCTGATTATTTCCTTTGGGGATATCTGAAAGGAAAAGTGTATATTAATAAACCCACAACCCTGCAGCAACTAAAAGATAATATTCGAGCAGAAGTAAGTGCTTTGGGGCCAGATATTCTGACTCGGGTAATGGAAAATGCTCTTGCAAGAGCTGCACTTTGCGAGGCTGAAAATGGCGGTCATTTGCGTGATGTAATCTTTCACACTTAAATTGTAAACAAACTCCAAACATTGCATTTTAGTTTTGTGTTAGGGAAAAAAATTAAAATTAAAATTTAAAAAAGTTATTAATTTTTCAAATCCCTTCGCGACTTTTGCCCCACCCTGTACATTTTTTCTCTGAAACTCTAGCATCTGTGTGCAATGCGAAGAGTTACAAAAATGTCCGGTAAACCTTCAAGTCTAGGAATATTGTTTGGAAGAAATTCATTTTCCATATGTAGATTTCGAATTGTTGAAATGCATAAGGTAAATGAACTTTTGGCTTACATTGTCATTTTTTATCGGAAGAACATTTAAATTGTCTACCTACATATTAGTAATTGTTTGTTTTCTTTTACATGAAGTAACCATAACAACAGCTTGAGTGGAAGGTAAACTAAGTGTGTGTGTGTTTGTGGTGCCTAATTACTTGCATGCTTTTTGGCTGGTTTCATGAGATTTTATTTTTGGAGTGAGATTCTTGTTATACAGGGTGGCGCATCGAAAACGAAACAGACGCATTTACTGGCAGCTCAGTTTTTTTTTGGAAAAACGCTCAGACCCGTCGATTTTGTTTTCGAGGGGGACACAAGTTTGGCAAAAAATCACGTTAACACGTGAAGCCCCCTGGGCGGGGGTGACAACAACCCTAAAATCTTAAATGGAAAGGGATGTCGAGTGATACCTTATTTTAAAGGTCTTTCAATTCCCTTTATAATGATGTAAAATTAATGTACTTCAGTTCAGTAGTTTTGAAGATTTATTGATTTAAAGCTTAAAGTAGACTTTAATAGGTATATCAGATTAGTTTGTACTACTTTCAGAAAAAAATTGACTAAAAGAATTTACTTAGCAAGTAAATGCTTTTCTTCACTATGCCCATGGTTTGTTGATCATTTTGTTGTTGAAAATAGCTATTGGAGCGTTTTTTGTGGCAAAAAAGTTGTTTCTTGAAGAAAGAAAGGAAATATCTCGTACTTATTTTAAATACGAATTTAGTACATAGTTTGCGATCGATTTGACCAAACTTTGTTGCTAAAATAACTTGTAACGCTTTATTACATAAATTACCCATGGTATATTCCACAGCAGAAAGAGTTGAAATTATCGAAATATTTTTCGGAAATAATCAGTGCGCTAATAGAACTGCAGAAATATTTAATGAGTGACATGAGAACAGTAACGTGCAACGAAAATATGTTCTAGAATTTGTAGCTGAATTTCGGGAAACTGGGTCAGTCGCCAATAAAAAACGCAACATTGAAAATCCCATAAGGAACGAAGCAATAGAAGTGGGGGTTTTAGGGCAAGTTTATGTAGATCCTACGTTAAGTACCCGCAAATTGGGGAATGTGTGTGGTGTTAGTCGACGTACTGCCCAACGGATTCTAAAGGCCCATAGTTTTCATCCGTATAAAATTCACCTGGTACAAGAACTTAATAAAGACGACTTTGATCGGCGATTACAATTTTGTGAAGATATGAGTGAACGAATTATAAACGATGAACATTTTCGATTCAACACGTGCTTTTCCGACGAATGTTCCTTTTTCTTAAATGGCGTAGTAAATCGTCATAACTGCCGATATTGGTCCGATTCTAATCCCAGAATTTATCATGAGGTTCATACACAGCAGCCACAAAAATTAAATGTTTGGGCTGGTATTTTTGGCGATCATTTAGTTGGCCCTTTTTTCTTACCTGGAAATTTAACCGGTGAAATGTATTTGGAATTACTGTTCAGTTCCTTCTTCATTTTTAAATTACTTTGCTGCCAAATGTATTGATCTCCACTAATGATGATGTATTAGTTTTATTTAAGCTTTAAATCAATAAATCTTCAAAACCACTGAACTGAAGTACACTAATTTTATATTATTATAAAGGGAATTGAAAGACCTTTAAGATAAGGTATCACTCGACCCCCCTTTCCATTCAAGATTTTGGGGGTGGTGTCACCCCCGCTTAGGGGGCTGCACGTGAAAACGTGATTTTTTGCCAAACTTGTGTCCCCCTCGAAAACAAAATCGACGGGTCTGAGCGTTTTTCAAAAAAAAACTGAGCTGCCAGTTTCGTTTTCGATGCGCCACCCTGTATAATGTCCAGTTATAACATCTAGATGCAGCGTCGAAAGAAAAAAAAAAACAAGTCGAATGTAACTATAAGAATCGAATTTTTCCAAGTCATGTTGGTAGAACTTTTCCTCGGGCCATTTTTCAAAATATACTTTTGAGTATAGCATAATAATAATAAATAATACTTACCATTTTTCCTATAAATTAGTCTAAATACAGGTAGTTTGTATCGAATGTAAATGTTTCTTAGTGTTTAGCAAGCATGCTTTTTGGCTGGTTTCATTTTATTTTAGAATGAGTCAATCTTTTAATATAAAGTTCCATTCATAATCATAGCATCTGGATGTTAAAAAAAAAAACGATTCACTTTTTGAACGGTTTCCAACTTTTTATTCGCTTGTGTGAAATTTCCATATGTGCGAATGAGTAAAGCGTTGACAACTGATATAAATGCAATAAGTTTCAGCTCGTTGGAATCACGTCACATTTTTTCCAAAATCCTTTTTTTTGCTGGAAACGCCTCTTTAAAGGTAATTAATTCCTTCCGCTTCAAATAATACTGAGTGATACACGTTCATTGTAAAAACAACATAAGCCAATTGACTTGAGGGTTTTCTTATTTCGTACCAAAACAATTGTCTTATTCCTCCTCTTTTGCATAATAATAATAAGTTTATTTTAACACGCAGACACTCCCAATTGCAGGAAATATTAATAAAGCACAGTAAACAAGTATGGTGTATCTGAAGTCACTTGAAATAGCATAAAAACCTTTGGTCGGCGCGTCCTTTGTCCGTCGCGTCCCACAATAAATGGATTTTACTATCTTCTTATTTTTTTGATTTGGGATAAAAAATACTTATATTGGGAGTTTAATTTATGTTGACTGAAAGTTAAGAAATTGAAAAATTACAGAATTCCAACGTTTGACATAGGTAAATATTTACATAGCAGGTAGGTATATAAAAAGGTATATAAAGACTTACATTATAGGTATTTATATATCATCCTCGCCTTCGGAGCTGTCGCTAGAGTCATCTTGTACAGGAATTACAACGGGATTTACAGGAGGCAAAACACAATATTCATTTTCTTTTTCAATAATATGCCTAGAACACTGCTTCCATAGGTCTGTGGCAGCAATATGAGATACTGCATCTCTTATTGTGGCCAATAGCGATTCACTTAATTGAGGGGTCTGATTATGTTTTCTTACTTTTTTTTTAAAGCAGCCCAGACCAACTCAATCGGGTTAAAAATGCAGTAATAGGGAGGTAGACGTAATACTTCATGGCCATTTTGCTGAAGCAGATTGTCAACAACATACTCTTTTTCAAATTTTTGTTTTTTAATAAGATCCAATAATATGGCTTTGGTTGATTTTTGTGGTCTTTCCATTCCCTTATCCTTCATAAAATCAATAATGTCTTGTTTTCTTTTGTGCCTGTATTCGGAATTTTGTTTTTCTGTCGGGAATGGTATGGCGCATTGTCCATAATAATCACTGAATTTGGGGAAATGTTTGGTATTAACTGCTGCTCTATCCACTTTTCAAATAAGTCGGAGGTCATGTCCTCATGATAGTCGGCACATGATTCTTTGATATTTTTGGCAGATAACAGCAAGGCATTAGGTATATATCCATTTTCACTGCCAGCATGGAGAATAATGATTCGTTTTCCACGGTTGCATGGTGCATTTAAAATGCACTTGTTGCTGTCGTCAACCCAGCCGTACTGCACAACATCATGGGTATCATACCACGTTTCATCCAGGTAAATCAAATTTCTTTTCTGCTCTCTATAGATTTTAACTTTGTGCAAAAATTCTTGGCGCAATTCAACGATTCGAGACGACTCCATAATCACCATTCTTTTATCTAATTTTTTGTATTGAAAACCACACAGTTTTACAATACAGTGCAGCGAGTCTAAGCATTTGTAATTATAAAAATCTTCAGGATAATCTTTTAATTTATCCCGTATCATTTCCAACGTGGGCACCAAATTTTCTTTATAAAATCCGTATATTATACGACGAATATCTTCCTGAAAACCCACGTCTATTCTTTTTAATTTCTGCCCTATGCGCTTTCTGTGGAAGGAATGGTTGACTACATCTCCCCTTTTTACAACCCGATAAATGGTAGACCGACTAATTTTTGTCAGGATACAAATTCTGTTTAAAATTTGATTTTGCGAGGAATCTGGATTTTCGTTTTTCAGACATCATACATATTTAGGATTACTCTTTGGGTCTGTTCCTCTAAATCTTTATGAAAGAATTCTGCCTGCACAGGTTCATCAACCATCTCCTCGTGGCTTGGAGCATTTTCCCAAGGTCTCCAATGAGCCATATTTAGGACACACAAGAACAATCAACACAACAATTAAATCAACAAGTAAACTGAGTATTCAAAAGTCAAAAACACACAAACTAATAAAATCTATGAAAAAACACGGACATACTAAAGAAAACACGTTTATTCACCGCTACACGGCACTGGCTAAACTGTTTCAATTGTCAGTAGCCACCTGCACTCGTTCCGAGCTCTGAAATACACGCTTTCTCATTGGCTATGTCCACGCATAGGCGTGCTTTACTCCACATGGACCGGTGAAACTGCCTTTGATCTCTTATATTTGCTGCGAAATTTGGCGATTTTTGCAGCAACAGAGCGTGTTAAATATATAAAACGCACCCGGTATTTCACAGTGTTTCAAGTGACTTCAGATAAAGTATACATACATAACAATAACGATATACAGGGTGTTTCAGAACTATGGGATCAAACTGGTAGGGGTTATTCAGTGTAACAGTAGAAAACAGTTGAGTATAGGGACCGATATCCGGAAAAGTGTTACTACGGCGCTAAGACGCTTTAAAATTTAGAAAGACGATGAATTTCCTAAATAGGATTTAATGCATTTAATTTCTGCCTTTTGTACATGATATCATCACAACAATTGTTCAAAATGTCTTCCTCCAACCTGAATCCACTGTTCCTGTGGGGACATATACAGTCTTTGGTTTACGAAACTCCAGTAGAAACAGAGCAAGACTTAATTGGACGAATTACAGCAGCATTTGAAATCATTCAAAACGAGTATAAAATGTTTGGTTAAGACCGGCGAAATCATGTGCGAGTTTTAAATCGGTGTATTCCTATTTAGGCAATTCATCGTCTTTCTAAATTTTAACGCGTCTTAGGGCCTTAGTGACATTTTTCTGAATATGGGTCACTATACTCAAATGTTTTCTACTGTTACACTGAATAATCCCTAGAACTTTTATCCCTTAGTTCTGGAACACCCTGTATAAGTAAATAATCAACAATACTACCTTACAACTTCATCCTATCAACGGAAGACTCCGACAAAACATTGGTGTGGCATAAATCACAGTAAAATGTAGTACAATAACGGTTATCTAAGCTAGGAGCAATAATAATAATAATAATAATATTTATTCACTCAATGTACAAAGATAACAAACAATATGAGTAAATAAATATAAAATCAAAACAGGCCCAATAGAAGGCATCGCCTGTACATGGACCAATAAATTTAAGTTGAAACTGTAGAATGCAAATGACAAAAAAGGACAAAAATTAGCTACAGTAGATTATGTATTTAGTTGATGTTCGTATTTATGAGTTTATGAATTTCAGTCCTAGATATAGAATGTAGCCACTTTTTTAAATTTCTTTTGAAACAATTTCCGAAACGTAAATCTTTTAAGAATTTAGGTATAATTTCATAAAATTTAGGCGCTAAATAGAGATATGATCGCTGCATTATAGATTTATGCGGTTGAGGAACTACTGTGCCACGAATTTTGTACCTGGTATAATGATTATGTTTAATTTTTTGGTCGGTGTTTACAAATTTATGGTAGTGAGTGATACTGTGTAAGAAATAAAGCTGTCTTATATCATACATTCGAACATCTGCGTATAATTTTTCAGTGGGATAAAGTTTCGGTTTTTTAAATATCATTTTTAGAATACTTTTTTGAAAAACATCTAAATTATAGATATGTGAGGAACATGCAGCTCCCCATGCTAATATACCATATGTGAGATGAGGCTCAATCAGTGCATGGTATAATGTTCGAAGATATTTTTCTGTCAATATATTCCCAAGGTATTGATACAAATCTAACTTTCTTTAAAATATAATTGACATGGATGTCCCATCGTAAGTGAGGATCCAAGACCACTCCAAGGTATTTTATGTTGGGCACTCTATTAATTTGCATTTTTTGATCATTAATATTGAAGGAGAAATTTGTGTAATTTGGCAGATGTCTAGCATAAGATCCAAATGGTAAAAAATGTGTTTTAGAGTAGTTAATGCTTAATTTTCTACTGTTAAACCACCGAATAATTTTGATAAAATCATTTTCAATTACATTTTTCAGATCAGACCAGTCAGTGCCTTCATATAATATTGCAGTATCATCTGCAAAACTAGTTATTTTGCCAACACAATTAATTTGGAAAATATCATTTAAATATATATTGAATAATAGAGGACCTAAGACAGTTCCTTGTGGGACACCACACTTAATATACATTTCTTTACTAAATGATCCTGATATCTGCACATATTGTGGGCGATTTGACAAATAACTTTCGATCAGTGAGTACGCGTTTCCTCTGAAACCAATTCTCTCCAATGCTTCTAATAATAATTTGTGATTAACTGTGTCGAAAGCTTTCTTTTTTCTTCAACAAAAATGCAGATTGAAGGGATTCTGTTATCAATATTTTGATGTATCTGATTTACAATTTTAGTTATTGCGTCCGATGTAGCCTTCCCTTCTGTAAATCCATATTGATTTTCACTTAAAATTTTGAATTTTGTGAGGTATCGAATCATTCTAGTAGATACAATTTTTTTCAAAAACCTTTGCTACACTGAATATTATTGATATTGGTCTATAGTTGTTAACATCTGTTTTTGTTCCTGATTTATGTATCGGTATTATATTACCTTTTTTTAAAATTGAGGGATATATGCCAGATTCAAAGCATTTGTTGATTAGGTAAGTGAGTGGTTCTGTTATGTCCTCAGCTATAATTTTCAAATGCTCGCTTTTAATACCATCGAACCCAGGACTTTTCCGATTTTTTAAGGACATAACAGTGGTGTATACTTCACATTGCTCGACTTTATCCAAAATAAATGAGTTCAAAGTTCTTTTTGGAGGCTGAGTATTTTGTACATTTGCTTGTATATTACTTGCTAAATTTTCGCCTATGTCAGTAAAGAATTGTACAAATTCATCGCATATCTGTTGAGTATTTTTTAATACTGTTCCCGATGTTGTATTTAACTCAGTGACACACTCTTTAACTTTTGTTTTCCCAGTAATCTCATCAATAGTTGTCCAAAGCCGGTTAGGATCACTTAAGTTATTATTCTTAATAAAACTTATGTTACTTGAAATATATTGACAATAAATCTGATTCTGGAGTAAGCTGAACAAAAAAGACTGCGTAAATATTAGGGCATATTTCAAGCGGTTTGATGTCAAAAGTTTTGAGAAATACATTAAAAGCAGCACTCGGGCGACCGCGATCAGACACGAGCCGGTACCGACGGTCCCCGACGGACCAACAACCAAGTCGAGAGCTTCATCGTGTTCGCAAAACCTAGACACTATAGGGCGCATTATTTTCGTGGGGCTAATTTGCTATTTAAATTCAAAAAACGAAATAGAAACTAATTAAAAAAAAACATTATAGTAAAAATATCCACTCCTAAAAATACTGAATTATTATTATATATCGCTGTTTGTAAACAAATAAATGAAATTATTTCACAGTACTTAGTCATATTCGTTTTTAAGATTTTTAACTGTTACCAATGGTAACAATGGTTACATGGACGCTTCGCCACTACTTAGTATGCATGTTTCCGCCTTCCATCTCATGGAAATATCCCTGAAGTGAATTTTATTCTATCACAAACTGCATCTATTCTTTCTCTTAATTCCTCTACAGTGTTAATGGGACTGGTGTACACTAGTGTTCTAAGATAGCCCCACAAAAAGAAATCTAAACGGTTGAGGTCTGGGGACCTTGGTGGCCATTCTTGGGGTCTACCGCAGCCAATCCAACGATTTGGATAAACAGTTTGTAAGTAATTACGAACCGCTACACTGAAATGCGCTGGTGCACCATCATGCATGTACCACATATTGTTTCTTATTACTGACGGAACATCATCAAGCAGCAAAGGCAACTGTTGTTGAAGAAAGTTGAGGTAAGTCTGTCCGTCAAGTCGTCCCGGCAAGAAGATTGGGCCAATAAAGTGGTTGCCTATAATTCCTGCCCATACGTTAACCGAAAATTGGTGTTGGAAATCGGTTTCGGTTTCGGCATAGGGTTTTCTTCTGCCCACAAATGATTATTCGATTATGCGGATTTTGTGTAATTTTTTGAAGATACCACTGACAAAAGCTCACACGCCTTGGAAAATCAATGGGAAGTAATGCCTGTACTCTTAAAATACGGTAAGGATATAAAAAAATCCACTAAAATTCTCCAAACAATTTGATGGCAAATATTTAAGTGTCTAGCGATCTTCCTCGTACTCGTTTCAGGATGTTCTTCGACTTCGTGCAGCACTGCTTCCTCAATTTCAGGTGTTCTCACACTTAGAGATCTACCTTCAGATGTTCCTCTTCGGACAGAACCAGTTTCAACAAGACGACGATGAATATTAGAAAAGGTTCGACTATCTGGCAAAGCACGATCGGGATATCTCTGGTGATAAATCCGTCTGGCTTGCTCACCATTACCGTTGGCAAGGCCATATACGTCATGCATTTCCGCCATTTCTGCATTTGAATAATTCGCCATTATTAACAAGATTGTAGAAACTAATTAATGAAAAAGATGTCACAGCGAACAGATTTGAATAACGGAGACTTGTCAGATGTCAAAAGCTAGTGACATATTCCAGAGCAACTAGATATTTATTGTTAAATTGCATTCTTCAATTATTATTATATTAATTTTCTCGGACAATAGAACGGTTTTTATTTTTTCACTCAAAAATGGCGCATCGAAGGAAAACAATTGAAGATAAATCATTTGTTTTCAATTGAACGGGGAAATCAAAAATAATTTTTATTTGGCAAAAAACCATTGGCGTACCATTTTTTTCTTGAAGAATATCGGAGTCAATACCCGTGCGCACGCCACTGTTAACGCTAAAAATTATTTTTGCATCGAAAAATATGCAACTTTATTAACTTCCACTACGTACTAAATATCAGTTAAATATCGGTTTTGAAAATATTAAATAATTTCCATTTTTTCATAAAACTTGGACACACCGAGTTTTAGTAATGAAACATTTTTAGACCATAGTTTATAAGAACATTAATTTTTCATGTAGATTTCACACCCTTAAATATTCGAACACCCTGAATAAACTGGATTGTTTGTGTCCATAGACTGTGTCAACACGTGTGAGCTATTTAACTTTCAGACCCCTACGCTGAACATTACACGATTTAGTTTAGTAGCAGAAGAGAAATGCCTGCATGAAAATAACATTTTTTTCAATCCTAAATTGCTTATTTGATCAACCGTCGGTCTATTTGACATGATTGCCAGTTATCTAGACAGCCTGGCCTTAACCCATCAAAAAGCGAAGTGAAAAATAAAACTATTAGTACCATCGGAGTGGCAGATTCCAATAGTAATAACTGGAGCAAACAAATGAATTAGACAGAATGGAGTGCGATAGGTCACTTGATACACTGGATCTTTAACGTACTCGAACGATCGTAACGATGTTACTACCACAGACTACGAGGCTGTACTGAGTACTTGATTATTACACAGGGATAAATGACAGTGGGTTGATTTATTTGATTAAGGATTTTTAAAATATTTTTTCAGAATCGCACTTCTAGAAACAGAGAACAATTAGGAAGTGTATGTTAGGTGTTTTGTTTGGATGTCTCCGGAAGATCGTTCGGAATGAGAATTTGATGATGAAGTTGAAAACCCGCGCTCGAACACAAATCAATTAGTAATTCAGCCACTCTGGGTCTTTTTTAACCTCTGTAATCGCTATTTTAGAAAATCGTCTTAAAAAAAATGGCGTCGAGTAGGTTGACTCTGCACTTCGTTGGGAACGCCGTTATCAGTTCATAAAGTTCAGCACTAACATGTAACGGGTGATTTTTCAAGAGGTAGGTATATGATTTGATTTAAAAAAACACAAAAAATTTGAAATAAAGATTAGATCTTTATTTGAGTCGATAGAACGGTCGATATAATTTAATGTTTAAAGATTATTTCATGTAAATGTTGGCCGCGGCTCCGCTTTAGATGGCCCATGCGCAAGGTCCAATTTTGGCACACTCTCTCCAACATATCGGCCAGTATCTCACGAATAAATGCTTCAATATTGGCTTCCAGTGCATCAATCGTTGCTGGTTTATCCCTGTAGACATTAGCCTTAACATGGCCCCACAAGAAATAGTCCAACGGCGTTAAATCACACGATCTAGGCGGCCAATTGACGGGCCCCAAACGTGAGATAAACTGTTCACCGAACTCGCCTCTCAATAGGGCCATTGTTTCGTGTGCGGTGTGGCATGTGGCACCGTCTTGCTGAAACCACATGTCAGCCAAGTCCAGCTCTTCCATTTTGGGCAAAAAAAAGTTTGTTATCATCGCACGGTAGCGCTCGCCATTCACAGTTACGTTCCGGCCATTGTCGTCTTTGAAGAAGTACGGCCCGATGATGCCACCGGCCCATAATCCACACCAAACAGTGATTTTTTCGGGATGCATTGGTAGCTCTTGCAATGCTTCTGGCTGGTCTTCACTCCAGATGCGGCAATTTTGCTTGTTAACGTACCCATTCAACCAGAAATAAGCTTCGTCGCTGAACACAATTTTTCGATAAAAATGTGGATCTTCCTCCAACTTTGCGCCCATTCACCAAATTGGAAACGTTGTGGAAGGTCGTGTGGCTTCAATTCTTGCACCAGCTGTATCTTATAAGGTTTTACACCCAAATCCTGTCGCAAAATTTTTCATGTAGTGGAGTAACAGAGGCCCAATTGCTGCGAACGGCGGCGAATCGACATTTCACGGTCATCACTAACACTGGCGGATACAGCCGCAATATTTTCTTCAGTCCTCACTCTACGTCTGCATGTTGGTGGTTTAATGTCCAATAATGTAAACTGGGTTCGAAATTTAGTCACAAGCTTCCGACTAGCTCCCTCAGTAGGCCGACCAAATTGCCCATAAATTGGAAGCAGTGCTCGATGCACTCTCTTAACCGAGCATGAATTTTGATAGTAAAATTCAATAATTTGCAAGCGTTGTTCGTTCGTAAGTCGATTCATGGTTAAATTATAGACGAAACTGAACAAGTTTGACAATGACACAAGACACGATTCATGCGTCATCTGTCAAAAACATTGTTGCCAAAAAGATACTAGCAAAACAATCACCCATTATAATAGAGAAATTAAACGGATCAACTAAGTTCAACAGGCCCATACAGGGTGTTCCTTACATGAACCGACAAAAAAATATGGGTAATTGGGGACGCTATTTAATGATTTTTGGTGGAGACCGCAATGCTCTAAGGGCTACGGTTTCCGAGATATGTTGTTTCGCTTTTTTTGCTGAATTACCTATAATGGCGCAGAACTATCGTGATAACTTTTTTGTTTGTCGAAATAATAACACAAAATAGTCGATTCTGTATAGCGTACTGAATCAGATGAGATCAATGGTTTGTAATGGGTGATTTTTTTGCTAGTATCTTTTTGGCAACAATGTGTTTGACAGATGACGCGTGAATCGTATCTTGTGTCTTTGTCAAACTTGTTCAGTTTGGTCTATGATTTAACCATGAATCGACTTACGAACGAACAACGCTTGCAAATTATTGAATTTTACTATGAAAATTTTGCGACAGGATTTGGGCGTAAAACCTTATAAGATACAGCTGGTGCAGGAATTGAAGCCACACGACCTTCCACAACGTTTCCAATTTGGTGAATGGGCGCTGGCAAAGTTGGAGGAAGATCCACATTTTTATCGAAAAATTGTGTTCAGCGACGAAGCTCATTTCTGGTTGAATGGGTACATCAACAAGCGAAATTGCCGCATCTGGAGTGAAGACCAGCCAGAAGCATTGCAAGAACTACCAATGCATCCTGAAAAAATCACTGTTTGGTGTGGATTATGGGCCGGTGGCATCATCGGGCCGTACTTCTTCAAAGACGGCAATAGCCGGAACGTAACTGTGAATGGTGAGCGCTACCGTGCGATGAGAACAAACTTTTTTTACCCAAAATGGAAGAGCTGGACTTGCCTGACATGTGGTTTCAACAAGACGGTGCCACATGCCCCACCGCACACGAAACAATGGCCCTATTGAGAGGCGAGTTCGATGAACAGTTTATCTCACGTTTGGGGCCCGTCAATTGGCCGACTAGATCGTGTGATTTAACGCCGTTGGACTATTACTTGTGGGGCAATGTTAAGGATAATGTCTACAGGGATAATCCAGCAACGATTGACGCAGTGGAAGCCAATATTGAAGCATTTATTCGTGAGATACCGGCCGATATGTTGGACCTTGCGCATGGGCCATTTAAAGCGGAGCCGCGGCCAACATTTACATGAAATAATCTTTAAACATTAAATTATATCGACCGTTCTATCGACTCAAATAAAGATTTAATCGTTTTTCAAATTTTTTGTGTTTTTTTTTTAAATCAAATCCTATACCTCTTAAAAAATCACCCGTTATAAAGCTTCTCTATAAAATGACTTATGACCTTCTAAAGTCGTAAAATAGCGCGAAATGAATAAACAACATTAAATTCAAAATTCGATTACAAAAACCCCTGCCTCTGGTGATACTTAGTTTTATTCCAAAAAGTTTCGTGTTTCTTTGCCTCTCCAACGATATGCTACACATCATAGAAATAAGATTTTTTGCGGTCGTTGAACAGAACAAGAGCAGCTGAGTAACAAAAACTTCTTTCATGAATTCTTGAACGAAGTATCATTATTAGATTTTACAGATGTTAAAAAAGAGTCTTTGACCCATGTAAAATGGACTACTTTCATATAGGTAAAGTTATATTATGCTTGATAGATCTTGAAAAGTTGCCACTTCTGGTACTGTATTTATGCATATTACAGTTTTTTGATACGTGTTCAATGAACTTTTCGCGAACATAATGCATTTGTACATGTAGACCGATGGCAGAGTTAGGGCCAATTTAACCAACATTAATATTATGGACCAATGGGAAAATTACCTTATGGAAATGCAATTTGACGAAAGCTGTCAAAGGTCTCTGAATATTAGTGATTTCTATTGAAATATTGAATAAAATCGTGAAAATTCGACTGTATTATAAACAAGACCACCTTTTGATTCCAACATGATGCTTTTGTACAGAAAAAACAGGACAACTTTTATGTATTTTGATATATGTTATATATAATAATAGGTCGATTGTCTAGCTGTTAAATTTGGCAGCAGATTTGGACGTTTGTTAATGGATGGCACTCTCGAATTTATCAGCTTCAATATACTGAAAGTTATTATTACATACCTGTTGAATAGTGTGGATTGTCTGTATTTTGCAAGAAAATAGAATATAAAATACATTCCATCCAATTCCTCATCTTCCTTTACATCATAATAGTAATCATTTATTAATTTATGGGTTAATGAATTTCTTCAAAGCAATAAAAACATTATGTCCTCTCCCTCCTAAAACACAGATAATATGTGTAAGACGTGTCAATCCCTACATCTCCCTGATGCATAATGGACATAGACAAAAAATTATGAAAAATATTTCACAAATAATGTTTTTTTAACATATAATTGGCATTGGAAGTTATCTATTTGCCACAGATGTGTGTTACTTATATTTCTCTAATTATGGACAAACACACGACGTCACAACATCCATGGCGAAGGCGAGATTCGAACTCGCGGCCCGGCCGGCCGTCTGATCAGTAGCACGACACTCTGACCAACGCGGCCAACCGAGGCCCCTCACAAATAATGTCTTTTAAGTCCAAAAAATAATAAAAAGTAGTAATGTTTATTGTTTGTCTTTTTGACTGGCGGGGATATCTATCTGTCACTCGCAGGGTTGCCATGTATAACGACGATCACGTCCCGTGGTGGAGGGTGCGAAATGAATTTGCTGGTTTTGAATTTTTTTCGTGAAAATTTACTAGGTACTATGATTATAAGCATCTTTGGTAGATTGTTCGATCCGGAATGGGAAAGATCTCCTATTTATGAAAATATTTTTGATATCATTTAACCGTTGCAATCAGTACACAAACACTGTGACATATGATTTATAGCATAACCCACTGCCCTATCAATACAAATTTAACATACAGGTCGCCCATTTGGGCATGTCTGGTAACAACGTATGAAGTGAAACTCGCTAACTTCATAAATTTGAAGATTTTGTACAATTTCTTTGAAAATGATGAAAGATATCTCTGATTTGGCAGGGTAATGTCGCAGCCAAATGGCAGTCACTCTTTTTGACACAGTCCGGATCAAAGGATGACGATACTCGTGAAATTTATTGATACTTCTAAATATAGGATCGTATCAAACATCCCTACTGTCAAGATGTATAACCCAAGGTACCGACGGAGCTATTTTGCGGCGTCATGGAAATAATTTTAAATTTTCATTTGCATTTTTTCAAGTGTTGTGCAATGATTTTGGGAAAAATGTCACGAATAGTCTTATAAAGCATAGTAGAGTATATTTCAACAGTTGGCGGAACTTACTCCACTGGGACCAGGAGGGTGAAACGGGATATTAATGCACAAACTGGCAACCCTGTCGCACCCTCACAAAATGGCCGCTGTCAACCACACATGTCACCGTGTTGTCATTGAATAGCATGAAATTAAACCTTCAGAGTATATGTTTTGTGACTGGTACCAAGAGTTGACAGATCCCACACATGTGTCACTCCTTGAAATGCAATAATCAGCTGTATTCAAATAATGTCTAATATAAATATAACCTAGAATGTGTACTCGTGAAAAAAGAAAAATATAGCAAATTTGTAGTTTTCTTTGCAGGTTTTAGGTTTGCTGGTAGCTTTAAGGCATATATTTGGGAATTTCTTAATCGCTGTGAATATAGTGTGGATGTTTGCTCAGTTCCTGAACAACGAAAAATATTCAACTTTATGGATGTATGGATACCAAAAAACCTGAATGGTTTTGTGGGAATATCAATCTAAGGTGCCATAATGGTTCTGATGAACGGCAAGTAAATGAATGAATGTTTGGAAACGAGCAATATCTTTTGGTAGAGCCTGTCATCAAGTAGGTGTAGTAATGGCTATCTGCAAGAGGTTTTTACGAAAAAACACCCAGTATCGCATATCAATTGAAAAAAATTATATAAAAATCAACAATAGTTATTAAAACATGAATTTTATTCAAAAATCAAACATTTCTTTAAATTTTGACTGAATTATATGTAATTTGTTAATATTCAATAAGCTGGTTATGTTTCAATGACAAGCTGTCATCTCATACTTTGACAGTATTTTGGTTTTCAACATTTCATAGCTATTAGTTGCTAAAATTTGTTGATTAGAACTTGAAGCTCATTCGATGTATTTAACGGTCTGTTACCCTATAGGTGGAGAATAACGGACTGTTGTTGGTGAAATTGGCCCTTAGTATCTCATAAGTCTTGAGTGATTGCCGACATGATTTCAACCAAAAAATAAGTGAATTATTATTTTTACATAATAAATACTCGCCTGACCAAGGATGAATTATCCTACAGAATTACGTGGTGCGATAGTTGTCAATATATCATTGCAAAATAGACGCTCAATAACCGATTAATATCCAGTCACCCTTTTAGGTGTAATATACCATAGTAGTTTCGGGTTAATTTCTTACAAAGTACATCGATGTTAGCAGACCAGCTCATATCGCTGTCAACTTGTATGTCAAGAAATTTGATTGTAACAATAACGAGTTGACTGGGATTTCTAGATCGCCAGTTTTGTAGCACGATCCATTTTTAGTTTTAAAGACAAATATGAAGCCTATGATGTCAAATATGGCTAATAGGTGCGTAGAATTGCCGGGGTAAGAGCGTAGAAATAAACTAACATCAAAAAATTGAGATACCGGGTACAACTCCCTACTTAGGTAGTAGTACGCCTAAATTTTCTTTCAAATGTGATCAGGATTCTATGAACCCTAAAAAACGAATTCTATTTTTTCGTTGTTGGCCTTTTTCTTTGCCGCCACTGAACCCGTTTCCAAAAACTACAAAGCATTTTCGTTCTTGGCATAGTTGTAATGTTGTATAGAATTCCATTAAAATCCGAGGGGTACTTTTCTTTGTTATAGGATTACCGGATAGACAGATAGACTGACAAACAGACACACAGACCGACAGACAGACTTACAGACAGACACACCGACAGACACAGACAGTTTGACAGAAGAAAATGAGTGACAGTTTTTCGTGATGTACATGTCGTATAAGAATACAAAAAACATAATACATGTAGGATACGAAATGGATAATATGATAATAGCAATATAACGATAAACGTGAAAACATATCTTAGAAGATTTCGAAGTACCACCCCGTACCATTTCATTTTTACTACATGGGCAGTACGTAAACAATTCGATATGGGCAACAATGTCAGGGTAGTATTGAAGTCACTTACTTGGTGACGAAACGACAACGAGTTATCCTCCTTTGGCAATCGATAAGGGCGATATGATCGGATTGTCGAGGCCAACACCTATTTTTAGAAAAAGACTTACGAGTATCTCCCGTATTCAACTGACTCATGACATCACATGCACAAATCTACTATTTACCATTACATTGATGTACCCCAACTACTACGGATTCGTTATCGACTGAATCGCGGGATCGTCATCACACAGACTAATCCTGACCGTCACACAGTCTGATCATTAAGTCATCACACAGACTTAATAGGAGTCGTCACACAGACTCACTCTAACTCTTTGGTCGCTAGGTGTATGGTCAGACGTGCTGAGTTTAACGATTTTTACAAAAAGACAGTCCAGGAACCGGGATATCACGCTGGCCAAGGGCCGTTGTATCAATACCCCAAATCTCCGACGTTACCCCTGAATCAGAGGTAACCGAGCAATATGACTATCATTAAAGTAACAATCCCTTCACACATCCTGCCATGAGATACATTCAGACTCCAGCGATTGCCAAGAGAAGATAGTTAAGCGATCATTCAGACCAAGGACGCCACTTCGGCCAAAGGCCACCGTGTCAACACCCAAAGCGCTTCGACATTTCCCCTGGTAGAGGAAACCGAGCAGTAAGTAACATAACTACCTCAACGCAGCAAACGGGCTCCGAAAGTCCCATAACAACCCCCAGAACCTGGAGACGTCCCACCTGCGGATATTCAATAAGTCGTAAGCCATAAGTTAAATTATGAAGGTAAAAAGTATAGCATCTTTACAAACATGGCTTAAGACATTCATGATCATGAGTATAAAAGTATTATGGTTATCATTCCATGCAGTACAGTAGAATAATGGAAACACTCAGTGATTGCTCACCTTTCAGGTAACCAAAACACTACACCCAATAGCACATCAACACTGTAAACAAGTTCACAAAGCGCACTACTTGGTCTGAGAAGCGATCTCCTCCACTCAATAATTGAACTGTATCGCCGTCCACGCCCGTATAACAAAGTTTATCCTGGGAACAAGTACCCAGAGAAGGAATGGAATGTATAATGTAAACAGGCGTAAGGGCTGTCGCGCTGAGTGACACTAAGCAGCCTTGTGAACCTTCTGGAAAGGTTTTGTGTGCTACAGGGATGGACTCGCAAAAAAAAATGTGTTTGAGATATTTCGTAAGCTTACATTCGGCCATCCGACCCTCACCTCGCCCCGAGGTGATCATTCGCTGCCCGATGACGCTGGAAGTGGGACCCCATCGGGACCACTTTCGCTACCCGTGTCGTCCGAAACACCTCCTGGTGTACATCAAGGTTTCATCGTGTCCACCGCAACCGTCCTCTCATAATTCGCCTTTCTCTCGGTACGGTGCGATCCCCCCATGTCCGATACAACACACCTATCGTTAGGCAAAGCCGCTTTAACGACCAATGGACCGCTATAAGGTGACTGTAATTTCCGACTCGCCCCGTAGCAGGATTCTGCTTTTCGCCTGGTCTATATTTCCGCGGAGCCTTCCGCTTCTTGTCAAAACTGGCTTTTTGTTTCTGTTGAGCTGTCTCTATTTTTCGGGCAGCTCTCTCCCTTGTGGCAACAAGGTCTTCGAGGAGTATGTGGACTTGACTCACTTCGTCCTTTAGAACCATATCGACACCTTTTCGAGGTCCATAACGAAATAAAAGTTGACTTGGAGTTTTCCCTGTAGACTTATTTGGGACGTTGTTTATGGCAAACTGAACATTTGGAAGTTCTCTGTCCCACAGGTCTTCCTCCAACGTCGATGTAAGTAAAGCGTTTAGCAACGTTCGATATAACCGCTCTACTTGTCCATTTGCCCTGGGCGTCGCTACAGCATTCAGAACAAGTTTGATATTGTTCTGATGGCAGAAATCTCTGAATTTTTTGGCTGTAAACGAGCTTTTCTGATCACTCATTAGTACCCTAGGTACTCCATATGTCGCTGACAGTGTTGTGATGTGATCTATCGATTTTACGGCCTTCAGTGCGACAAATTTCGTGAACCCATCAATTATCGCCAAAATGTGACAATTGCACATCAACACTGTAATCAAGTTCACAAAGCGCACTACTTGGTCTGAGAAGCGATCTTCTCCACGCAATAATTGAACTGTATAGCTGCCCACGCCCGTATAGCAAAGTTTATCCTGGGAACAAGTACCCAGAGAAGGAATGGAATGTATAATGTAAAGGGCTGGCGCTGAGTGACACTAAGCACCCTTGTGAACCTTCTGGAAAGGTTTTGTGTGCTACAGGGTTGGACTCGCAAAAAAAATGTTTTTGAGATATTTCGTAAGCTTACATATATAGATATTTCATTTTCGATAATTTTCGCGATTACAATACTTTCCGGCCAGTAGGCGTGGAAAATAAAAGCGTCATAACGATCGTGCTCTCTGATCGCAAACCATAATGTAGGCACAAACCAATTTTGCTGAAACAGTGAATAGTAATGCATTTTTGATCGTTGACTGATAATCACTTTTCTGGCATATTATCAATATACATATATCTACATACAAACACATTCACACACGAGCCAAACGAAATATCTAACGATCGATTGTTTATATCGATGTTTATTTACACTTTCATTTTTGCGTCTGTTTATTTATACGGTATTTCAATGCGACACAATAAATAGCCATAACAATAACGAAACGTTATCTGCTGGTTAGTAAAGTTGTATTTTACTGTGTTGTTAAGCTTTGTTAGCTTTCTGTTGGAAATGTATCCCAGTCCGCATTGTCAGCCGGGAGGCCACTGTGGCCGTTAGATGCCGCCGATGCTGGTGGAGTCTACTTGCTATTGAACAATCTTTGATATACCTTTCGTTCGACCGATCATAGATAGCCAACCATGGACAGCTGTTTCGAACTATTTGGCAACTCCTCAGAATGGTCTAGGCTTTGGTCTCAGGTAGAACACTGAGCGAAAGTTGAGCAACTATCTTCTATCGAAGTTAGGCGGCACAAAGTGTCAACTATTATCAGAACCGACCGCTTTTCTTTGGACAGGGAAAAGCTCTCAGGCAGAGAAGCTCGTCAGTAAAGCCCTGACAGCCCATCCTGCCCGAGGTGTGGGATCGTCCAGAAGCGGCATAATCATCATTGGAAACATGGAACTTTGCCCTACTTTTTAACATAATCGCAATTATTGAAATTTTCAACATTTTGCAAAAATGGCTTCAAAAATATTAACAATTTTAGACAGTTTAAAAAACTAGATTAGAGTACCAAATGTTATGTCTTTATCTCAACACGTTTCGGAAATATTAAGGAAAAACCATCTTCGGGGGAGCCCCTTTAAAAGACCGGAGCGCCCTTAGGGGACGTTTGTCGACCTATATTATTGCACACTTTTTTCGGGATACCCTGTATACGCAAATAAGCTGAAATAATCCCACAGAAGAATTTAATTCTTGTGCGTGGGAAAACATTTTTCATAACAATTTTTGCTCTAAACATAGTTAAATATAGTTAATACATAAATTTAAACACAACATAACCGTAAAGGTAAGTGTAATAATATTATATTCAAACACTAATTTATTTTCATTTTAATGAGTTTTTCTATTTCATGTTATTATTTAACAGGAATTTTTTTATTTCAATTTTGAATCTATTTTTATTTGAAATGGATTTTATATGGCTTGGTAAAAAGTTATAAAATCTAGTGGAGAGTTAACTGACCTACATTTTTTGTTGTAAGTGGTGTTCTTTAAATATCCTCGGCTTTACTTATTTCATATTTGTGGTCCAATGAAATGAGGTTTGTTTTATTTTTGAATAAACTGATGAAAACATTGTAAAAAAAGAGTTTCCTCAGATCGAGTAGTCTCGTTTCGGAATATAACATATCAGATGGATAAATTTAAAAATAATTTTCAAAAATTTTTGGACTATTTCTAGCT
Organism: Acanthoscelides obtectus; assembly: GCA_963669975.1. Taxonomy (NCBI): domain Eukaryota; kingdom Metazoa; phylum Arthropoda; class Insecta; order Coleoptera; family Chrysomelidae; genus Acanthoscelides; species Acanthoscelides obtectus. The sequence goes on from CAVLJG010000006.1 coordinate 93,323,836, forward strand.
TCTTAATTTGGTTGGTGAGAGCACCACCCCAAGCTAGTATGGCATAATTTAGGCGACATTTAATAGGTGCATGATATAACATCTTCATTGTTTCATGGTCTAGATATTTAGTGAGCTACTTGAATTTAAATAATAATCGCGCTAAATTAGTTACTATATGATCAACACTTTAAACGAGGATCCAAATTAACACCTAAATATTTTATCAGCTGAATGGATAAATGTACTTGTATTGTCACATTTAATTTGTAAAGAGGTAAATGACGGGGTAATTTATACTAAGTGACATATAAATCCGAACACCCAGTTTAAATGGTGTTTAAATGGTGTTTAAATGGTTTTATTTTAATAAAATTTTGTATAAGTACTTAATGCAGCATAATAAGTAAATGATAAAAATTCAAAATGACTGCACTTCTTTAAAGCCCTTTGACCTTTAATAATGTGTGGATGCACCCTGATGTGCTACGCATTCTCCAACGCGCCTAGGCATGCTTCTGATCAGGTGGTCAATGTCCTCCTGTGGTATCTCATTCCAGGCAACCACCAACTCCTCTCGAAGTGCTTCTAGAGTCTGAGGAGGACGTTGCAAATTGAGCAATCTCCTACCCATCATATCCCACACGTGCTGTATTGGGGATAAGTCGGGAGATCTTGGTGGCCATGGTAACAATGTGACATCATTATGTTGAAAGAAGTCTATTGTGACTCTTGCAACATGTGGTCGGGCATTATCTTGTTGGAAAGTTGGATCTGCCAGGGTGTCAAGATAGGGTAAAAGATGGGGTTCTAGAACTTCGTGGATATAACGCTGCGCGTTCATGTTACCTCTGATGAAGATTAAAGGTGACCTGGAACCATAAGCTATAGCACCCCAAACCATAACTCCAACAGTGTGATGAACATGACTTTCAACAAAAAACTGTGGATTCCTCCTTTCACCACGTCGCCTAAACAAAATCGAGACTCGTCACTAAAGACAATACTGTTCCATTCCTGATCCCAGAGTGACCGTTGTCTGCACCACTCAAGGAGATTACGTCGGTGTTCTCGAGTTAAAGGGAGGACCCAGTGTGGCCGGTATGAAAACAAAACTTCTCATTCGTCGGTAAACACTTCGCATGCCAATAGGTCTTCCGTGTTCTGCAAACCATTCATTTGCAATGGACCTGGTAGTGGAGAAACGGTCCCTTAAGGCCAATAATCTTGGGCGGCGATCTTCACGGTCTGTTGTTCTACGGCGGCGTCCAGTGCTCCTTGCTCTTTGCGTACGGCCTTCTCGAAGCCATGCCTGACAACACCTAACCACAGTGTCTACACTTCTTTGCACTCTAACTGCAATTGCCCGAAAAGAAAGTCCAGCTTCCCGAAGCCCCACTATACGGCCCCTATCAAACTCACTAAGTTGACGAAATCGTACAGGTCTCCGTACTCTAGGCATCGTAACCGATCGTAAAGGATGTCAAGAACCAAAATCCGCCAACGTTGATTCTTTACTGCGGCTGAAATATTCATTTTTAGAGCGTTAGTGAATTAAAAAAAAGCAGTATAAAAACCGGAATGTTCAACTGATAAGGCTGAAAATTTTTTCACTTGTTATTTACAGTAAGATAAATACATTCACCAACTTTTATTAAAATAAAACCATTTAAACTGGTTGTTCGGATTTATATGTCACTTAGTACATTTTTAAGGTTTGTGAACAGCATATACTTGGTTTTATGAATCCCTCTAACCACTGGTGAGGATCTTATCAAAATACGTTGGGTAATCTGAGTTTATCGTATTTTATACAAAAAAAACACATTTTTCGGTTACAATACTTCCTCGCCAGTGGCATAAGAAATAAAATGCGTAAAGTTCTCCGTTCATAGCGGCTGAAGCGAATACTCGAATACGACTAATGAACTTGAACCAGCTAATTATGCAGAAACTCTTACGCAAAAAATCTCCACGTCTCGTGATTCATCTCGTAACATCTTCGCGTTATAAAAAAGAGATAAACACTACACCGAAACCATGGCACCATCATTAATGAAAATTAGTCGTCTTCGGATGTTGTATCATTTCGTATAGTGGAGTGCCACTAGAAGTAAAAACGCGGAAACCGACGAAACTTTAATGAAATATCAGTGGACTCTCTCACAAAAACTATAAATCCCCTTAAACATGGTTTAGTTTGAAATTTTATACAGGGTGTCCCAGAAGTCGACGTCAAGCCGAAACCGGGTGATAGTCAAAGTCATAACAGCTATCAGAAAAATATTTAAAAAAACGTACGGCAGTCAGTCAACTCCTGTTACTACAAATACATATTAACTTTTTTTGGATTTCAATTTTACAATGTAATAATGAATAATGCATCTTCAAACTGGTGTCTCAACCTTACTGCCAACTTTCTCGTTCAGGAAAAATTGCCATTTATTTCCCAACCAAGTATTCCAAAGTAAAACTTTGCTCAACTTTAACTGGCTGTACTGGAAAAAAATGTACTACGAGAGTTTGGCAAGTAACCTTAAAAGTTGGCGCAGTTAATAAGGATTCCAAAATGGTATAACACTTAGATTATTCGTTAACTTATGCACAATTTTTATTTGAAGAAAAACTGATGAAAATTTTTCAAAATTTCCCAACTAAACAGCGATTATGAAAACGCACAAGGACCCTTAAGGATAACTGTTTGCACAACAGTAGGCGTCAAAATGCTGCTGATGATGATTTACCTTTACAGCAAATGCTCAAACTGTTTTCCTTCAGCCGCAATACACGCTCGACATCTTCTTAAAAAAGATCGGGTTATTAAACGAGCGAATCCACGGTTATTAACAAACTCAGCTGCTTCCAATAGTCTTTGCCGTAGCTGAGCTACATTTTGAATCGGCTTGAAATACACTTTTCCTTTTACAGTTCTCCAGTAAAAAAAATCTAACGGATTCAAATCTGGTGACCGGGCTGGCCACGGTATTGTATCAGACCGCCCTATCCATCTGCCTCGAAAGTTTTAATGGAGATACTCTCTCACTGAGAGTGCATAGTGCACTGGACAGCCATCATGCTGAAACCACATGTCCCTGTAAATACTCAATTTTCTAAATGATTTTGCAAAATACCTAAATAAACCTCAGCAGTCAAAGTCTCTGGGAACTCAAACGGACCGATTATTTAACCATTTAAAATTCCTGTCCAATGGTTTATCTTGAAGCGATATTGAGATTTATCTTCTCTCATCAAATGTGGGTTTCCTACGTGCCACTCGTGTAAGTTATGCAGGTTCATGTACCCATCTTTCTTAAATGTGGTCTCATCTGACCATAAAATTTTTTCAAAGAACCGTGGATCTTCCCTGTGTCTTTCTAACATTGTGCGACAAAAAGCAACTCGGGGCTCATAATCCCAGGGCAGAAGAGCTTGCTCACGCTGTACGTGGTATGGATGGAGCCCGTTTTTTTGCAAGATTCTATGGGCTGTACTTTTGGGCACACCTGTTTTTAGTTCTATTGCATGCACTGAAGTACTCGGGTCTTCTTCGACAGCTCCTAGCACCACGTCTTCGTAAGGAAGGAAAGATCTTCCCTCACCGTGTGATTGGTTTGGTAGTTGGCCTTCTGAGAACAGTAAGCGGTGCACATTTGTGAACACTCGATGATCTGGATGACGAGCTGCATTCGGGTACCTCTCACAGTAAAGTCTCGCTGCAGCACTAGCGTTGCATCTGCATTCCCCATAAATGAGGTGCATGTTAGCATATTCTTGTACGGTGTACACGGACATAGCGGCACTGCACAATCACACTATCAAAGATAGTCTAAGGAAAGCAAATGTTGTTTTGAAGAGCAATTAAACAGTCCAAATCCAAATCACAAGCGATCAACAGTCCAGTTCACGAATCCAAAATTAGTAACAGTACGAAATCAACAAGCACGAACATGTAAAGATGCGCAGTAAACGAAGGACGGTATCGGTATCAAAGTGTGCAATAGCAAGTAAGTGATGTGCTTCATCCATACCACATACAGCGTGTTCAACCTCTCCTGCCCCAAGATTATGAGCCCCGAGTTGCTTTTTGTCGCACAATGTTAGAAAGACACAGGAAAGATCCACAGTTCTTTGAAAAAATTTTATGGTCGGATGAGACCACATTTAAGAAAGATGGGTACATGAAGCTGCATAACTTACACGAGTGGCACGAAGCAAACCCACATTTGATGAGAGAAGATAAATCTCAATATCGCTGCAAGATAAACCATTGGACAGGAATTTTAAATGGTAAAATAATCGGTCCGTTTGAGTTCCCAGAGACTTTGACTGCTGAAGTTTATTTGGATTTTTTGAAAAATCATGTACAAAATTTATTGGTGGACGTGCCACTGAGTATTTACAGGGACATGTGGTTTCAGCATGATGGCTGCCCAGCGCACTATGCACTCTTAGTGAGAGAGTATCTCGATTAAAACTTTCCAGGCAGATGGATAAGGCGGTCTGGTACAATACCGTGGCCAGCCCGATCACCTGATTTGAATCGTTTAGATTTTTTTACTGGGGAACTGTAAAAGAAAAAGTGTATTTCAAGCCGATTCAAAATGTAGCTGAGCTACGGCAAAGACTATTGGAAGCAGCTGAGTTTGTTAATAGCCGTGGATTCGCTCGTTTAATAACCCGATCTTTTTTAAGAAGATGTCGAGCGTGTATTGCGGCTGAAGGAAAACAGTTTGAGCATTTGCTGTAAAGGTAAATCATCATCAGCAGCATTTTGACGCCCACTGTTGTGCAAACAGTTATCCTTAAGGGTCCTTGTGCGTTTTCATAATCGCTGTTTAATTATGAAATTTTGAAAAATTTTCATCATTTTTTTTTCAAATAAAAATTGTGCAAAAGTTAACGAGTAATCTTCTAAGTGTTATACTATTTTGGAATCGTTATTAAATGCGCCAACTTTTAAGGTTACTTGCCAAACTCTCGTAGTAAATTTTTTTCCAGTACAGCCAGTTAAAGTTGAGCAAAGTTTTACTTTGGAATACTTGGTTGGGAAATAAGTGGCAATTTTTCCTGAACGAGAAAAGTTGGCAGTAAGGTTGAGACACCAGTTTGAAGGTGCATTATTCATCATTACATTGTAAAAATAAAATCCAAAAAAAGTTAATATTTGTAGTAACAGGAGTTGATAGACCGCCGTAGGGTGTGAAATTTCTATATCTTTTTCAAAGACCTATAATTTTCAAAACACATACATAAAATTTTTTCAAATATTGTTCTGATAGCTGTTATGCCTTTGCCTATCACCCGGGTTCGGCTTGACGTCGACTTCTGGGACACCCTGTATAGAGTTGAATATACCGTTGCGCCATCATACCTTCTCCAATGAAAGAGGTGTCATAGCACTGTCTCTAAGATCTAATCTAATCCCTAAGCCATAAGTCCTACAGAATGGTGCACGTGATGTTCAACTGAAAACTTAAGCTAAGTGTCCACAAGGAGACTAAAATCTCAAGAGATTTTTGTCTCATGAGGAACTTATCTAGGGTGTGTTTCCACGTAACATGATGATCTCTTTGAAACACTCATTTTTGCTCTCTCATGAGACAAAGTGCCTGAGCTCAGCTGTTTCCACAGTACCTGCGCGAAAGAACGTGAGACAAACAGAGAAAAGTACATAATAACATTATTGATCATTATCTAATAAATGAACAAAAAAGCAAAGAAGTAATATTACCTTGATGTTATGTCCCATACTGTTAACAAAATGTTTCCAAATGGTGGATGACAGATTGGATTAAGAAAAGAGAAAATGTAAACATTATTACAACAACTCGTACGGGATATTATACAGGGTGCGGCAGAGAGGATGGACGGTTTTTAAAAAATCATAAAATAGTTTTTTACTCGAAAACAAATTTATTGATGGAATCGGGTTCACAAGGAAATAGCATTTGAGACAGTCAAGTGTGGAAAATCACATCAGGCATGTGGTGGCCGAAATCGTTGATGTAGTGCTGGAGGCGTTCTTGGAAGTTCGCGTAGACTCTCTCCAACATCGCTCTCTCAACTTGGGCGACTTCCACGCGAATTTCGCCCTTCAATTCGTCCAGAGTTCGGGGCTTGTTCGCGTATACTCTAGCCTTGAGGTGTCCCCATAAGAAAAAATCGCATATGGATAAATCTGGGGACCGAGGAGGCCAATGAACATCGCCAAACCTGGAAATAAGGCGACCAGGGAAAAGAGGGCGAATAACGTCCATGGATGCTCGGGCTGTGTGGGCGGTCGCCCCATCCTGCTGGAACCACACACGTCGGATTGGATCACGTCGCCGTCGTAATTCAGGGAGAAAGAAGTTGGTGATCATGTCGATGTAGCGCTCTGAGTTGACGGTAACATCACGACCATTACCGTCTTCGAAGAAGTAAGGGCCTTTCGTGTAACTGTTGCGGATTTTCATTAGCCCAATAACGACAATTCTGCTGGTTAACCATGCTGTTTAGGTGGAAGTGGGCTTCGCCACTCATAAACAAAATGAGGTTCTCATTTTGATCGATCAGTGCTTCCATCTCACGTGCGAAGGTCATTCGTTGTGCATAAACTCCGGGCTGTAACTGTTGCACAATGGCCAATTTGTAGGGGTGAAAGCGGAGATCCATATACGAAATTCGCCTTACCGAACGATCACTAAGGCGAAGTGCAGCAGCATGGCTCCATAACGGCAACTGGTAAAATAATGCTAGGATCTCACGAGTCAAACGGCACCCTCCCCACCTCTCTCGTAGACGGAGACGGAGAGTACTACCCATCCCAAAAACGTCCGTCCTCTCTGCCGCACCCTGTATAATAGAAAACACAGTTTTAAATATTTAGATCAGTGGTCTCCAACCCGGCGATCGCGAGGTACCGGTAGTTCGCAAAGGAAATTCTGATGGCTAACAATATAATTTAAGAAGGTGTAAAAATCATAGAAGTATCCGTAAATTTTGTAAATTCTCATAATAAACACAAGCAGCGGCAACACTGCGGTCAGCGATCTGTTCGAGAACGATCTCGATTACACTGTACTGCTATACTTTAGATCCATTTTAGTCTGTTTTTTCCAATTGAAAGCATGCTGATGTTTTCAGATTTGTATTATTATAACCTCAATTTCATTAACTTTATCTACTATCATGGCTCTAGTCCAATTGAAACTTGATTTTTGTTCCTTTTCAAAGCTTTCACTCATTTCCCAAGGTTTTAACTCACGACATATACAACGTAAGTCACGTGCAGCAAGTGGAATAAATGTATCACGTGAGATTCGAGATACATCATATTTCCAGGTTCAAACTTGTACAAGACATCAAACATTCCTACGACTGTTTCCTTATCATGAGATATTTTCCAAGAGACAGAAATATCTAATCTAATTGTGGATCTTCATATCACGCCTTCCTTTGCCAGGCCTTCTGATTCGCGGTAGTCCTTTATGCATTCCTAATCAGTAGCAAGACTCATCACTACAAACAATGTTAGTCCACTCATCATCCCCATTTCCTCGTTCTCGTTCTAGTTGCACAACGAACGAAAAAGTGATAGAAGGACGAAAGCCTGAATACCAGAGCACCGCGGCTGCTATGAGGAGCTTAAGAACACTTTGTTCATCAACCACCTGAGGTTAGTACATCTGGAAAAAGCCTCTTTCGATTGATAAAAGAAGCGGTCGTATCGGCCAGTTCTGGTTGGGATGGGAGACTGAAATCAGGCGGGTCTGTCTGGCAGGCATATCACGCGGCGGCATCATGGAGGAGAGTTCTGAGGAGCAAATCCCGTTGACATAGCGGTAGAAGACTCTCCTCTATAGTTCAGCCCTCCTCTGAATAGCATTGAGTCAGGATAATGTAATCGGAGCGACAGCATCCCAAAATACTGTGGATGCTATGATGAAACAACGGTATATCTAGGAAGTACTAGAACTTCATCTTTTGTTATTATCCCAAACGCTTTTGAACCACATTTTCTAACAAGATAATTTTAGAGCTACAGTGATGATACACAAATCTTTAGAACATTTGATCGCGATGACTGAGTACTAACACATTTTCGAAATTTTTCGCGATTACAATACTCGCCCACTGTCGTACGAAGTAAAAGAGGATTTGCATTTAAAAAAAACAAAGTCGATCTTGGAAAAACCTTGAAGGTGATACTCAAGGTCAAGGTTCAAAGTTAGTGTGAAAACTCGACCCTGATCCCCTTCAAAAACACCTTACCTTACGTTTCTAACTTATTCTAGGACGTATATAGTCGTTTTGAACATATACTAAGTGACATATAAATCCGAACACCCAGTTTAAATGGTTTTATTTTAATAAAAGTTGGTGAATGTATTTATCTTACTGTAAATAACAAGTGAAAAAATTTTCAGCCTTATCAGTTGGACATTCCGCTTTTTATACTGCTTTTTTTTAATTCACTAACGCTCTAAAAATGAATATTTCAGCCGCAGTAAAGAATCAACGTTGGCGGATTTTGGTTCTTGACATCCTTTACGATCGGTTACGATGCCTAGAGTACGGAGACCTGTACGATTTCGTCAACTTAGTGAGTTTGATAGGGGCCGTATTGTGGGACTTCGAGAAGCTGGACTTTCTTTTCGGGCAATTGCAGTTAGAGTGCAAAGAAGTGTAGACACTGTGGTTAGGTGTTGTCAGGCATGGCTTCGAGAAGGCCGTACGCAAAGAGCAAGGGGCACTGGACGCCGCCGTAGAACAACAGACCGTGAAGATCGCCGCCTAAGATTATTGGCCTTAAGGGACCGTTTCTCCACTACCAGGTCCATTGCAAATGAATGGTTTGCAGAACACGGAAGACCTATTGGCATGCGATGTGTTTACCGACGAATGAGAAGTTTTGGCTTGTTTTCATACCGGCCACACTGGGTCCTCCCTTTAACTCGAGAACACCGACGTAATCGCCTTGAGTGGTGCAGACAACGGTCACTCTGGGATCAGGAATGGAACAGTATTGTCTTTAGTGACTAGTCTCGATTTTGTTTAGGCATGCACGATGGTCGTGCCAGGGTTAGAAGGCGACGTGGTGAAAGGAGGAATCCACAGTTTTTTGTTGAAAGACATGTTCATCACACTGTTGGAGTTATGGTTTGGGGTGCTATAGCTTATAGTTCCAGGTCACCTTGAATCTTCATCAGAGGTAACATGAACGCGCAGCGTTATATCCAAGAAGTTCTAGAACCCCATCTTTTACCCTATCTTGACACCCTGGCAGATCCAACTTTCCAACAAGATAATGCCCGACCACATGTTGCAAGAGTCACAATAGACTTCTTTCAACATAATGATGACACATTATTACCATGGCCACCAAGATCTCCCGACTTATCCCTAATTGAGCACGTGTGGGATATGATGGGTAGGAGTTTGCTCAATTTGCAACGTCCTCCTCAGACTCTAGAAGCACGTCGAGAGGAGTTGGTGATTGCCTGGAATGAGATACCACAGGAGGACATTAAAGGTCAAAGGGCTTTAAAGCAGTGCAATCATTTTGAAATTTTTATCATTTACTTATTATGCTTCATTAAGTACTGATACAAAATTTTATTAAAATAAAACCATTTAAACTGGGTGTTCGGATTTATATGTCACTTAGTATATTTGACCAAGCATCCTAAAAGTCTGCTCATCTGCCATACGTCCCTAGGTATACACCTAAAGACACTACACTAATAAGATCATAAAAATTCAGCATGTAAAAACAAGTCTGGAGAGTCTGTGTCAACAGCACATAAATATTGGCTGTCTGTTTCCGTTGAATGACCAGACCTAAAACCAGACGGGAGACGACGGTACTCTTTTTCCTTTTTACATATCATCATCATTATCATCAGCGACTTGGAATCATTTTACATACATTAAAAAGTAATCCCCAGCCTCCTGAGATACTCTGTAATAAATTGCGTAATGTCAGTGCACGTTTTCTTCGCCTCACCTTTTTCTTAGCTCGGGAACGCTGCAACATATTGCGGGTTGCATTTGGTTTGATGTTGTGTTGCAGTGGTGTAGAAATACCCAAAAAGCTGTTATTAATAGAAACTATAAATGGAGTTGAAAGGTGACACTTTACATATACAGGATGTTTCAGTTTATTGTTGCATAACTTTAAGATTCGATAGAACTTTTAAAATTAATGCATAAAGTCTATATAAACATGGGTTGAAAAATGCGTGGCTTCCGAAATACAGGGTGTTTAAATTCACTTTCTAAAATAGTTTTTTATAAATATTTGATGTATAACAGTGAAAATTGGTATTCAAGGGTTTTTTGGTACGATAAAACGAACCACGGGCATAGTTTTACTGTAGCCGCTAGAGGGCGCTCTCTACTGTATCTGTAGTGTATTAAAATGACCGAAAAAATTTTTTGCTTTTTGAATAAAAAACTGATTCTTCGCACTTTTCAACATAAAAAAGCTCTCTTGTGCATTTTCGTTATAGCTAGCCGTTTTTGAGATATTTCGATTTTTAAGGTTCGATGCATTTTTAATCATTTATGACAAAATAACGTTAAAAAGTCAGTATCTCGATAATTTTTAGAAGTAGGCTGAGCCTGCAAATATTTGTGAAATTGAAAGCAGAATAAGGTTAAACGTCAATTAGTTGACAGTTAGTTTTGTTGTCTGTTGAAACCTGAAACGTTTTTTTGCAATTGTGAATGCACGAAATTTAGTTTCTTTCACCTGTTTTTTTGTAAGTTTTATAAAAATGCCATTTTTATTCTCCAATCAAGAGTTAGCGGATATTCATTTTGTGTATGGCTTTGTAAATGGAAACGCAGCAGAAGCAGCCAGAGAATACGCGCGAAGATTTCCAAACAGACGACATCCAAGTCGCTCAGTATTTGTAAGAGTGCATCGCCAAATAATTGAAAATGGTTTTGGAAATCTCCGAAGGGATCAAAACATAAATGTTCGTCAGCGCAGATTTACCCGTATGATTCTGCGTGAGTTTGATAGAGATCCGACCACAAGTGTTAGGAGAGTTTCTGGTGCCTTGGGAATTTCAGCAAGCCATGTTCACCGTGTTCTTAGAAATGACCATAGACGTCCTTACCATTTGCAACCTGTGCAAGGACTACAGCCAGGGGACGGAGAACGAAGAATCACATTTTGTCAGAGGATTCTTGATAGCACTGATAATAATAGGGAGTTTTTAAGTAACGTTTTATGGACCGATGAGTCATGCTTTACTAGACCTGGAGTGGTAAATTTTCATATTCAACATATTTGGTCGCATGAAAATCCGCATGCAGTTCGGGAAAGAAATTTTCAGCACGAATTTAGTGTGAACGTGTGGATTGGTATCTACCGTAATCGACTATTTGGACCCTACCTTTTGCCTGCAAGGTTAAATGCTGAGACCTTCTTGGAATATTTAAAGGCTGAACATACAAATATGTGGGATGATGTTATGTTAGATTTAAGAAGATTGGCCTGGTTCCAGCTTGATGGTTGTCCAGCTCATTATTCGAGAATAGTTAGAAACTGGCTGGACGAAAATTATCCAGAAAGATGGATCGGCCGTGGAGGACCAGTCGCCTGGCCTCCACGATCCCCTGACCTAAATCCATTAGATTTCTTTGTGTGGGGATTTCTAAAAGAAAAAGTGTACCAGACTCCCGTAACCACAAGAGATATGCTAATAGACAGAATCACGAATGCATGTGATGGAATAAGGCCTTATTTGAATAATGCTATACCACGTTCGATCATTCGTGGATGTGAATTGTGCATTGAACAATTGGGTTTAAATTTCGAGCAACTTAATTTGTTAAAAATAATATTGGAAAATTAAACAAATTAGTATTCTGTTTTTTGTGTTTATTTGGAGTTAGGAATTATTGCTGTGTTTAAAAACACAATCTAAACGATCATCTTAATTACTAGTGCCCAAATCGAAAATGTAAAAAAATATTATTTTCCAATAAATATTTAAAAATGCATCGAACCTTAAAAATCGAAATATCTCAAAAACGGCTAACTATAACGAAAACTCACAAGAGAGCTTTTTTATGTTGAAAAGTACGAAGAATCAGTTTTTTTATTCAAACAGCAAAAAATTGCACTAAGAAATAATTTTCGGTCATTTTAATACACTACAGGTACAGTAGAGAGCGCCCTCTAGCGGCTACAGTAAAACTATGCCCATGGTTCGTTTTGTCGTACTAAAAAACCCTTGTGTACCAATTTTCACTGTTATACATCAAATATTGTTCGAAATATTTAAAAAAACTATTTTAGAAAGTAAATTTAAACACCCTGTATTTCGGAAGCCACGCATTTTTTGACCCATGTTTATATAGACTTTATGCATTAATTTTAAAAATTCTATCGAATCTTAAAGTTATGCAACAACAAACTGAAACACCCTGCATGCAGTAGAACCCCGATTATCCGAAATTCGCTTTATCCGAATTAGATCGCAAACAATAATTTCTCCGTTTCAACCGAAATTGTTCGGAAAATCAGCGCATGATCCAAAACAGCTGCCGGTAGTTCCCCTTTCGGAGTTTCAGTCAGGTTCATAATCGCTAAGAAGGAGCAGCATAGAAATAAACGTAAACGGGTTGTTGTTACTATAGAACAGAAACTTGAGGTAATCAGATGTTTAGATAGAGGTGGAAAAAACAACGCGAAAAAATTGAAAAGTGGTCTAGTGTTCTCACATCATTGCAACCGTCACAGAAAACTATGAAAAAGGAGGAATATAAAAAAGTGGATCATGCTTTATATCTGTGGTTTACACAGATTCGAGAACGTGGAATACCAATTTAAGTGAAGAATTGCCAGTTACTGAGGCGCCTGATATCTTTATAGCCAGGCTGCATAGATGAAATACGACAAGGTATACGAGAATTAATAGATTGCGGAGAAAAGTTATCTCTCGATAAGTCCGCAGCATTAAAATATGGAGAACATTTTAAAGAATTAATGAAGCAGTATGGTTTAAGTTTAGAACAAATTTACAACTGCGATGAAACGGGCCTAAACTACAGTGGACCCCCTGTAATCCAACATGTCTTTGAATATTACATACATACGTATTTGACAATCTTCGCTAATGTAGATCACGCAGGTTTGAACAGGTTACAACTTGTACGCGCCAGCGCTATCGTGCTCGACGCGTAAGCATTGTTTTACTTAGTTTGAATTTGACTACTGGTGATAGCGGTACGGCCTAGCGTGCGTCCATTGTTTACTATTTGTTCATTGTGTATTAAGTATAGTACCTAGTAATGTCATCACAAACTCAGAAGCGAAAGCACAAAACATAGACAATTAAAGAAAAATGTGATATTTTAGACCGCTTAAATCGCAATGAAACTTTCAGTAGTTTAGCAAGTGAATACGGCGTAGGCCGATCTACAATTTATGACATTAAAATAAACCACGAGAAGATCAAGAAGTTCGTGTCAACTACTGACTGCGGGCCAGGCAAGATATAGACACTCAAGAAAGCTGAACATCCAGAAATGGAAGAAGCTTTGTACATGTGGTTTCTTCGGGAAAGAAATAGACATGCACCAATTTCAGGACCCATGTTGGCCATAAAAGCTAAGTTTTTTTTATAAGGAAATAACAAAAAAGCTCATTTTGTAGCCAGCAAAGGATAGCTAGAAGTCGTCATAGTATACGTTTAATGACTATTACAGGAGAGAAACTTTCTAACGATGCCACCTGCATAGAGCCCTTTAAATTAAGATTTTTGCAAAAGGTGAACGATTTAAATCTTGACCCGTCACAGGTGTACAATGCAGACGAATCAGGGCTTTTTTGGCGTGTGATGCCTAACAAAGCTTTCGTTTCTTGTAACGAAAAATTCGTACCTGGACGAAAAGTAAATAAAGAGCGTGTAACAATACTATCATGTGCTAACGCTGCGGGCACACACGCGCTTAAGATGATGGTCATTGGGAAATCTAATATAATACACTATTACGGACAAAAAGTGCATGGATGACAAAAGATCTTTTCAAAAAGTGGTTTGATGAAAGCTTCGTACCTGAAGTTAGAAAATGGTTAAAAGACCATAATTTTCCTCAAAAAGCGTTGTTGCTTGTTGATAACGCTCCCGGTCATCCGTCTGAAGAAGAACTAACACCTGAGGATAAATGCATCACTGCGATGTTTCTTCCGCCAAATTGCACTGCACTGATTCAATTGACCAATGGACCAGAATATCATTCAGTTTGTAAAGCAAGACTATAAGAAAAGCCTACTTCTGAGAGCTGTATCAAAAGACCAACCAATAGAAAAACTTTAAAAGAATTTAATATGAAAGACTTGGTTTTTGCTCTTTGTCAGTCGTGGAATGCGTTACCGTCATCAACTATTAAATCGTCTTGGAAAAAGTTATGGCCAGATATAGTCACCACTCCTAGCAACGTTCCACAAATCAGTGTAACTTCGGAAGTTATAGAACAAGTCGCTACTGAAACACAGATAAGTCCGGAAGATTTGGAAATCTGGAGCCGTGGAATGGATAAAGAAGAAAATGTTTTTCATGAAATGTCTGACGAAGAGATTATAAAAGAGATTTCTAATTATACAGCAAACAATCAGGAAAATAACGACGACGTGATTGCAACTGCTCCACAAGTCACAGCACAAGACGCAATTAACGCCTTTGAGCTAGGTTTACAATGGGCTGAAGAGAATGGTACATCCTACAACGAACTTTTACTTTTGAGAAGACTGAGGAACAAAGCTCTGATCTCGCGTTATAACAACCTTATTCCGAGTGACAAGTCGATCTCTGCCGGTGTGCTGGAAAAGAGACGACTTGCAGCGTATTTCTGAAACAAAAACAAAAAAATGATGAATATTTCCAAGCTTCATAATTTGATAAATTCATTAATGATTTTGATTAATAATTCTTGATTATTTTGGTACATATGTATGTGCATTTATGCTCAATTTTATAATAAAACGTGAGCTCTCTATTGTTATTTAATTTACTAAATTCGACATACATAAACTACATATGTATAATCTTACCATTGGATATGTAATTTGTCGGATTACATGGTACTCTTTTGTAAAAAATTCCGGACTATAGGGGGTCTTAGGCAATGCTCTATAATCCGACAAATTCGATAGTCTGACACTGCCCTGCATAATGTTTGTCGGATTACCGGAGGTCCACTGTATAAAATGTTACCGGCGAAAAGTTTTGCTTTGAAACAAGAATCTGGAGCTCCTGGTTACAAACGCAGTAAAGAACGTGTGACTATCCTCGCTTGTAGCAATGCTTTCGGTACACACAAACTTCCTTTGTTGTTAATCGGAAAATCAGCTAAACCAAGAGCATTTAAACATGTCCGTCCCAACGCTCTTTCAGTGTGATAAAAAAAATGGCGATGATACAGTTTCAAGTGATGCTAGTGACAATGAGACTGAAATCTCTGCCAAAATATCACATTCTGAGGGAAGCTCTACAAAAGGTTTTTGACTTATGTCGAACATCAAAAAAAGGTGCTACTTATCAAACATTGGAGGCATATTGCTGCAAAAATAGGAACAATGCAAAACGTGTACAGTTAACAATTACTTCCTTTATTACTAAATACTCGTAAATATGTATGTTTGTATCCACATATTTTATGTAACTTTATATAGTACTCACTTAACACACGCATTTACTTGTTTCAATGAAAGCACTGTGAGTCTAAATATTTATTTCCGTTTTATCCGAAATTTCGATTATCCGAAAGCACTTGGGTCCTCATTATATCGGATAATCGTATATACAGTGTGAGTCTTCATAAAGTGCACATAGCAAAATCAAGGAAACTACACCTTATTTTATTGACGGAAAAATTATCAAAAAAAATTAAAAACAATAATTGATTTTTTATGAATATTTTAAGATTTTTAGTCAGCTGCTAACCCTATTTAAATAAATCGTTACAACTTTTAAATTGAATGTCCTATCATATTGGAATACATTTTATAGTAATTGCAAATAATAGGCCGTACCAGTAAAGTGAACATTTCCACGAAATTAAATGCTATAAATTTAAAATAAAGAGGAATATGCTGAAACTCACTATTTTTTCAATGATTTTTAAAACAATTGCTAAATTTCAATAAAAATTGTCCTATTTACCCTACCTTTTTTAAATGTTAAGTTATTCTACATGTTATTAGCTTCCTAATGGTGAAAAATTGCAAGTTTATTACTCAGCTACAAGTTTTTAAATCAGCGTTTCAAAAAGCAGTGAACTCAGTTCAACGCCAGAGTAGGAATAAAACAACAGTATTAACCTACATGAATCATTCATTATCTTTGACAAATAAAATCAAATAGACTTGTCTATGGGATAATCATTTTGGCTTAATGCATCAAATGTTCAAAATGGCCACCCCGTTGCTGCAAACACATTGTAGCGCGAAGTAGAATTTGATGAGTTGCCCTACGAATCATCCCGGGATCATTTTTGATTTCGTTTGCAACACGCAAAACTCTTTCTTCAAGTTCCGCTTCGCTGTTCATGGAACTGCTGTACACCCTTTGTTTCATTGTCCTCCATAAAAATTAGTCGAGAGGTGTGAGATCTGGGGAACGCGCCGGCCAGCCAACAGGTCCTTGTCGACCGATCCAGCGGCCTGGATAATTTTCATTAAGAAAAGACCCGACAATCAGCGAGTAATGGGCAGGACATTCATCCATTTGAAGCATCATTCTTCGACGGGTTTGCAGCGACACTTCTTCCAACAGCAAGGGCAGTTCAGTCCGCAAAAGCTCCAGAAATCTCTCTCCGTTTAATGTCCTCGGGAGTATTATTGGACCAATCAAAAAGTTGTCAATCAGTGCGGCCCACACATTTACAGAAAATTTCACTTGAAATGTTGAAGCCCTTTTTAGCCTACGG
This sequence comes from Acanthoscelides obtectus, assembly GCA_963669975.1. Taxonomy (NCBI): domain Eukaryota; kingdom Metazoa; phylum Arthropoda; class Insecta; order Coleoptera; family Chrysomelidae; genus Acanthoscelides; species Acanthoscelides obtectus. The sequence goes on from CAVLJG010000006.1 coordinate 93,340,744, forward strand.
TTTTCATCTTTTGGGCACCACTTATGTAAATTACGACAGTTCACGATGCCGTCTCTCGTGAATTGAGATTCATCTGTCCACAGAATTGTTTTCGGGAATTCAGGATTGTCTCTTGTTTTTATTAAAATCCATGTAGACATAACGCACCTTGGACGCCAATCCACATCTTCATGCAAGTGCTGCACCCTTTGATAATGGTATGGATGCAACCCTGCTTTCCTCAAGATGCGCCAAACCGATTTCTGGGATACGCCATGACGTAACGCCAAACGTCTCGTACTAGTCGGGTCAGCAAACAAATCATCCAAAATGCCTTCGATAGCAACATGAATAATAACACCTGGTTCGCGGCGATCTCGAGGCAAACCAAGTCCAGTGTTAGTCAGTCTTCTATGTACTTCTTGGAAGTTACGGGCTGATGGAACAGGGCGTCGATTTGGAAATGCATCTAGATAAGCTGTGCAAGCAGCTCTAGCACTCCCTCGGTACATTCCATAATAATAATGGATATCGGCAATGTGTGCCGGAGGGAAATCACTTATACGTGGCATCGCGACCAAAAAGCGAAAGCGTGATATGTAGCAAACGAAACTGATAAAGTTGGCAGGAGAAATACAAATAGCTGCCTAACTGCCCAACATTCAATTATTTTTCAACTGGGCCCGCCTCCCTCCTCGTACTTCAGCCCGCGCGACTCTACATTGAATCACCAAAAAAAGGTATCTACATGATAAACAATGGTGCCTAGCAAGACAAAGCGCATGGGCTTTTTATAAACACTCACAGAAACTGTTACATTTGAGTAATGGACGTGCAATTTTAACTTTTATAAAGCTGATAACATGTAGAATAACTTACAAATAAAAAAAGGTAGGGTACAAGGGACGATATTTATAGAAAATTTGAAATTATTGTAAAAATGATGAAAAAAAACAGATTTTCATCAAAATTTTCTTTATTCTAAATGGATGTCATTACTTTTCCTGGAATTCTTCACTTTTCAGGCACGTCCTTTTACCAGCAATCACTACAAAATGTATTCCAATATATAGGACATTTAGTTTAAAAGTTGTAACGAGTTATTTCAATATGGTTAGAAGCTGCTACTAAAAATTTTAAAATACTTATATATTCATAAAAAATCAAATTCATGTTTTTTTGATGATTTATCCGTCGATGAAATAGAGTGTAGTTTCCCTGATTTTGATATGTGCACTTTATGAAGACTCACACTGTATAATAACTAGTTATTTTAATTAGCCATGAAAACAAGACCTTGTTCACACTACCTTCGCTATGAAACATCGTCAAACTTGACGTTTGTGCTAAGTAATTTGTTACAACTTTTTTGTGGTGAAATCTGTGACGTTCTACATTATTTTGTTTTGGAAAATCCAAGAAAGTTCAATATGAATTCTACTTAAGAAGCTAAGATGTTTCATCTGATATACATTACTTTCCTGTCAGTCAAGTTATTTTCATTATCACAGCACCTTAGAGATTAGAGAAACATTTGCTTAACGTACTCCATGGTAGTACACCTATAGTATGTAAAGTAACTTCAATATACCGTTATAGGTATATAATGAGAGTAAAAGGCTCAATACTTATGCACTCCGCCAAGTTCCACTCCTTTCTTCAATTCTTTTTCGAATAATTTGCCGCTTAGTCATAAAAGCAGCAGGTGTGCATACAAGAGTGTCTGTGAAGGCACAAACATTCTAACTGTTAATAAAATGTGCAGTGTCTGAAGGTCGTTTTGAAGCAACGTAGACAGTTGTCTGTGAGAGGCACAAAAACACCAGCCAGTCTATTACATAATCGAAAATAATTAGGCATGCAGTCTGCTGCATCATTACGATCGTGCATTCAGATACAGGGTGTTGGAAGGAAAAATAGGGGGACGCGATAGTTTAGCCCTCTGCCTCAGAAGGAGGGTTTTGTTTTTCGGTTTCATGTATTTCGGCATACAGGGTATCCCGACGAAGATGAAATTTATCTGAAATATCCTGCCTTAGGATGAGATTTTTTTTTGTTGTGTTGCTTTGATAGAATATTTGATTTCACGTTTAAATACAAGTCGTATTTGGTTTCTTTTGAAAACAATAGCAATAACTCAAAAACGTTTGGAAAAAGTTGTATAAGCCTTATATAAAAAAAAAAACACCAAACAACTATTTAACTATGTATAGTCGAAATCACGAAAGATGACGATTGCGTCATCATTTTAGTCTGTAGTAAAGACTAACGACAACGATTTGTGAATATTTTTAATGAAGTTTCAAATATGTTAGACAGAGACAAACAGAATTTTATTGTCTAAACAAACTGTATTGCTAAGTTGCATGTATCCGACAAAGATAGACGATGTTTTCATGTAGGTTGTTTTCGAATAATACTTTGGTCTTTGGTGTTCATGTCTTAAGGTATTCTATACATCACTGTTTTTTTTCAAAACTAAAACTCCCCACTAAAATTATTATTAAGGTATCACTCAAAACCATGAAATAAAATGAAAATAAAAATAATCAGTGAAATAACCTAACTTCTCAAAACGTTCCTGACATCGTGATTTGATCATCGACGTGCGTCCATTGATTACTTCAGTACAATTTATGATATGACGTAATAGTCAACTTTCGTGATTTTGACTATAGAAATTATACATTTGAAATTTTTGAGAAAGTGTAAATTTTGCGTTGTATAAATAGAGAGAAATTTCAGCACTTTTTCCGGTTCAGCTTAAAATCGATGATAATACATTATTTGGAAACTGAGATTTATCTAAATACATATCTCCAAAAATTGCGGAGCTGCAAGCCGTGAAAGTTGGGCATTTTTTCAGACATTTCACTAAATAACTATCTAAAAAATTGTCAATTGAAACCATATGTTATATGATATCAGACTTACTGTTTTTAGAAGCTCTATCCAAATATGCAATAAAATATACGGTATTCTATTTAAAAAATACATGTTTGCAATGGTATTAAGTTATGGAACATCCTGTATATATTAAAATCTTTTTCAGTTTGCTCATAAAAACTACTTTCCACTTTCGTTGGGACACCCTGCATGTGAGGTGTTGTTAGACTAGCCTTAGCACTACGGGTGACGATGAAATTTTATCAAACCAAAACGGTGGATTTTAATCGAAAATCATAATTTTGAAATTTCTATAAATTTTCAAAAGCTACAGCTTAAACCACTCGACATAATAATATAAAACACAAGTAGAATTTTAGAACACACATTATCTGACAAATGAGGGTATGATTGGCTTCATTTAATCATAGATTCTTTTTTAGGTAAAATATCACATTTAGGGCATCAAGTTTATATTAGGGAGGGTATTAGTGTTCTGTTTGAGTATGTTGTGAAAATCGGTACAAAATTAAAATGGCGACATTTAATCGCAAACTGGAACATTGATTTTTTTATGGACTACAACCCTAATAGCTTGACGAATCTTGACATTTGAAGTGTCCTTAGATTTGACTTGATAGTACAATTAAAATGTCGTCGCAAGAGCTATCTAGAAGAAAAGTGCATGCGATTTTTTTCTCTGGTGAAATATTTGGATGTTGTAATTTTCAGCGATTCTTGCAATCCAATGCTTTTGATGCAGTACTAAATCGTGACTAATACAAAATACTCAGAAATACAATTTAACTGTTGAGAAGGTCAGGCTAGGTTTTCTGTTTAGTGTTGGGAAGTACTTTCCGAAATCTAAAAAACTAGATATGTTTTTTGGATGTTACATGAGTGTCCATCCACTAAACCTTGGTGCACGGTAAGTGCGACCGATAGGTACGCGACCCGACGGCTGAAAATATGTGTAAAAATTACATCCAAATTCGAGCAGCACTTTCCAAGTTATATGTGGGCCAGAGAAGAGAATCTAGAATGGGAAAATTGCAAATAAAATTTGGAAGTTAAACTGAAAATCGATGCGTAACGATGTGAAGCGATGCGATGCGGTGCGATACAATGTTGAGCGGAACGATACGATTCGATGTGATGCGATGAACTGCGACAGCTGTTTGCTACTTGCTTTTATAAGTTCCTTAGATCCTCTGCCAATGATGCAATATTTACTATCCTGTAGCGCACGGCAAGTGCGACCGATAGGCTCGCGATCTTTAGATTGAAAATATTTTACGGGCAAACGGATGGGGAAATCTACGATGTGTGAAATATGTCTAAAAGGTGCGTAGAATTACCGGGGTTTGAAGTGAATTAACATACATCAAACGTTTGCGATACACCCCAAGATCCTATAAAACGCCAAAAAAGAAGCTCGTCTTTTTCGTTTTTGGATTTATTCCCTGCTGCCACTGTACCGATTTCCAAACACAATAAATCTTTTTCTGGCATAGTAGTAACTTTGTGTAGAAATTTCATCCAAAACCGAGCAGTACTTTCCGAGTTATAGACGGGCCAGGCTTAGCGGACACAAAAAGACCAACAGATAGACATACCTCATTATCGAAAATTTTCTCGATTACGTCACTTCGTTAGTAAACGTGGGAAGTAAAATCAAAAAAATCTAGAAAATTAAAAAAATGAAAATAACGCAAGAACGTAAAATTGAGAATAGATGCGAAGCGATGTGACACAATGAGATACGATGCGAAGTGATGCGAAGCGATGAGAAGCGATGCAAATTCTTGCGATGAGATGCGATGGATCGGGACAGCGACCATGACCGCCGTTTGCTATCTGCTTCTATAAGCGCCGGCTGGAAATATGTGTGAAATATGTCTAATAGGTGCGTAGAATTACCGAGGCTGGAAGTGAAGGTTATTAAGTTAAAATCAAAGAATTTTGATGCCGCTAAATTTTTGTTTTCAAAATTAGAAATTAGGGATTGGCGGTTGCAGGGGGTGGAGGACAGTAAAAGTTGTATCTTTGGTATCAGTAGAAAACGTTTTATCATCAAGAAGCTTAATATTAGATACAATAGTTATATATATATATATATATATATATATATAAAAAATTAAAGCTTCCGCCTTTTGTTGGGTACTTCGACAAAATTTAAGCAAAGAGGACTCTTTATACTTTTTTTAATTCTCTCTAGCTTTCAATGGACTTTGCCATCATCATCAGGAGCTGCAATTACAATGATAACAGTAGCAACAAAAGTGTAAAATGAATTTAAATTGACTCAACTTACAGTAGTATGTGAGGATGTTGCTAATTGTTGTTTACGTATAGGATGAGGGAAACGTCCAGTAACATGGTGAGAGCTGGATAGATGGTACAATGGTCAAAATTATATAAAATATGACAAGAACAAGTTAAAAACAGATTAAAAATTATTTAAAAACATTAGAGCATTACATCGTGAAGCCACTTGATGATTGCACAAAATGGTGGTCATGGAATAATGAGTGAGATGAACCCTTTGACAGAAGGCCGAAGGTTGTCAATGTCTGTGTTGAAAGATGGAACGAATTGTGGGCGTGTGCCAAACGTTGCCAAATCACTTCAGATGATGTGATTTTCAGAATGTTATGTAAGAAATTGTTAAACCGACCAGAGGCAGTTGAATAAACTATATTTTAATTAATGGGAATTTAAATTAACAATTATTAATAAATCGTGAGATTTATGGTTGTGAAGAGTCGAATTTTGGGGAGATATGTAAGTTCTCCAATTTTTCGCAGTTTAGCAAATATGAGTAAATGACACTCAGTTGTTTAACATCTGTCTTTTTGTTGATACAGTTGTTATTCATGAAAATGTGGGACATTTCCAGGAATAAACGTTTGGAAAGGTGTTTTTCTTTATCAAGAACTTTGATACTTGTGTAATTCATAGAATGCCCTGTTGTGTTAACATGAGATGCTAGAGTGCATCTTTCAGGATGAAGCCTAGCATCACTTTTGTGTGATGTAATCCTTCCTTTAAGAGATCTGGAGGTCTGACCTATGTATATTTGGTTGCAGTTGTTGCAATTGATGGAGTAGACTGTGTTGGTTAAGCCAAGCAGCGGGACTTTGTCTTTCATTTTTGAAAAAATGCAGTTTATAGTGAAGCACCAATCGTCCATATCCCCACGATCCAGGGTCGGCCCCGCACCCTCGTAACTCATATGTTTTTTGAATAAGCCGAACCTAATAGATGACAGAATTGCGTGCTTGAAGAATTTTTTTACCTGGGCAACTGCATTGAGTAATACCTCTTTATCACCAGGTCACGCCTTCTAAGTTCAAAGTTATATGAAAACGCATCTATACAAACTGAAATAAGCCGCTTAGTTTGAAAGAAAAAAATGCGTGATAATCAAATCCGGACATGTCCCTTTTAGGCCTCATAACACGTTGAGTCAACGATTTTAGTATGTGTGCAAAATTTGCGATAAAAAATAGAAACGGTGGCATCGCCCTAGCTTGATATTTAAATTTCTCGGAGATTATATCACACAGATCTTGGCCTCCTAATGCGGCCCTCATTCGGTGTTATTCAACTCTACAGGGTGGATATAAAATCACAATATACTAGTATATTCAATATTATTGAAATTGGATTGTTATTAGTTGAATTGTGTAGGGCATCTCAATGCCCAATAATCTTAAAAATAGTTATAAGACTCAAGAGATGATGCTCAATCTTCAATGATCTTTCATAAGCCCGCAACTTACTATTCACAATTGTACAGGGTGCGCCATAAAGGTGTTGGCAATTTCGATAGTCAATTAAAAAATAACTACGCAATATAAAAGAAAAATAAATGTATTTTTGAAAAGTAGAAAGATAGGAATTTTTAAGACTTACAATAATGTTGTTCAAATGACTTCCTTCGTCTGCTTGGCACTCTTGAAACCGAAGCTACAGATTTTGGAAAACTCGTTGAAAAGTTGTTCTCGGTATATACTAATATTCCTCTTCAGCTGCTCTAAATTAGTTGGATTATTCTCGTAGACTACCGATTTGAGGTAGCCCCATAGGAAATAATCGCATGGAGAAAGATCGGGGCTACGTGGTGGCCATTCAATATCCCCCCTTTTCGAAATGAGTTTTCCGGGTAAGACATTTTTCAGCAGCTCTATAGATACCCTAGCTGTATGACATGTGGCCCCATCTCGTTGAAACAACATTCTCGAGGAGTTCTTGCAAAGCTGGCACCAAAAAGTCTGTTACCATATTGCAATAATTGTTAGCTTTAACTGTAATCACTTGACCTCTTTCGTCCTCAAAAAAGTACGGTCCAATAATATCCGGTTAAGGCGGCTCCGACGCAGTGAGTCTCAAGCAATTTACAAGGGTTCAGCTGCTTCAAAACTGACACTCCATTTTTCAATATTTTTGAATGAAATTCATACAGTATGTTGAGAAGATAATTGCCCAGGGTGCTATAGGAGCACTTTGAAATTTTGTTTTTGCACAAGTTTTATGATGGGTTGAAGTGCGTACTTTTTCTGTTCAACTTCGCGATTTTTTTAAAAAGAATCTAGTCAAAAAAATGGAAAAGTGGCTCTATAGCACCCTGTGGGGTTTTGTTTTCAGCACTCTGTGAAAATTTCATCCAAAAATATCAAAAAATAAAGCGTCAATTTCGAAGTGCGCAAACCTCTACAAATCGTATTTTGGACGAATTTTGTCTACTGTTTCGTGCTGCCAGCCAAGCGTTGCGGCGCAATGTACGGACTAAGAAAGGACGTATTCAGATAATTTGGTGGCCCTATTTCATATAACGGTGCTATAGGCAAAAAAGAAAAAGTAACAATTGCTGAAACTCCGTTTTTGACATTACATGGGTTCCTTATCATTGACAGAAAAAAATTGTACTGCTTAAAAAGTGGGGGTTGGGGGAAGGTGATTCTGAATGTTGCATCTTTGATATCAGTGAAACACGTTCTATTATTAAGAAGCTTCTGATCCCAGTGATCACAGGAAATTTAAGTAACGAAAATCCGACGAATAATGTGCTCACGATTTGAAAAAATCGGTACCTGCTCTATAGATTTGACACCAAGAGCCAACATATCTATCTGCAACTGCCGACAGTAGGCAAGAATGAATTCGGATATCACTCCAGTCAAGTATAGGGGAATTTAGTGTGGAACTTTAAAATTATCGATATGTCAAGGAAATATGTTTTTGAGAACGATAATTTGGTAGATTTTATACCTGTATTTTCATTTGAATTTCATGAGCCGTGAAATGTACCCATTTCGCCGTTACGTTCAATTTGTGTTCTGCAGTTTCTGATGTTTTTCTGGATATAAGCAGGACATAATTGCCTAAGGTGCTATCAGAGCGTTTTACAAAATTTTGTCTGAATTATGGTGGGTTGAAATGCTTACTATCGAATTTGTGTTCAACTTCTTCATATTATAAAAAGATCCTAGTGGATAAAATCGAAAAAGTGGATCGTTAGCACCCTGTGGACTTTGTTTTTAGCACGCTGCAAGAGTTTCATTTGGAAATAATAAAAAATGAAACGTAAGCTGTGAAGTGCAAATCGGTTTTTGAGCGAAATTCGTCTACTGTTTCGTCCTGCCAGTCCAAGCGACGCGACGGTGCATTCCGACTAAGAAAAAATGTATTCAAATAATTTGATATCTTTCCTAAAATAAATTCAAGAACTCAAATTACAATTTGTTTATTCATGTCAGTAAACACAATTATGTTTACAAGGGTCATGTGGTACATGGTAACAATTGAATGAGAGTCATAAAAATATCTTATGCCGTCAAAATAAGAGGAAACAGTTAGGTAGTTTTTGCAAAGCAATAAACAGATAGGCTTATACCTGGATTAAGTACATTTCTTGTCTACTGTAATAGGTAGATGGAGGCGATGCTGCCAGAAATGGATGTGTGCAATCAATAAACAAACCACAAGACTGAACTGCGGTGTCCAATGATTTTTGTATTGCCTTTTTTATTGCGTTACTAGAAAACTCTGTTGGGTATATGATGGAGATTACTAGAACTTTACAGCTTGTTGTCTGCTTTCTTCTACAAAATTCACCAAATCGAGACGCTGTCAACCTGATCCTCCGATGAAGGCGCGACAAAGTACAGTCCTGTGATTTGCTGACTTGTTCGATCTGCAAAATCTCGCCGTTTCCCTAAAAATTTTCGCTTAGCAACCTCCAAATCAACGTAGTTCATTTTCTTTGGAATTGCTATCCGAATTGTTAGTTATTTTTATATCAGCTTTTTTGCTCTGAGTTTATTTTCAAGATTCTTGCGTTTGAGTCTTTGTTCCATCTTTGCGATAAGCGAGGTTGGACTAAGCTTAGAACGCAAATGTATTTAGACCACATATACTGGCTGCTGGGTATTGTGGCTCACTACAGCTGTAGCACATCTTCCATGGTATGACCTCTTCTTGCAATAATTTATTCGCTTACCCCAATGTATTTTGCTCCACACTATTGTTGACCTCATCATGAAGTAAACTCACTGCATTCGTAATTAAAATGGTCGCATATGACCCTTTATTGTCCTTTATCAGCCTTGATAAAAAAAGGCACTCAAGAACAATCACACCAACAACAATTCAACAACACAATATCGACGAACAGTAACACGAGGAGAAAAATACTAAATGATCACTTGCTGAGTACCAAAATAAGAAACGATTTACTTCTAGATCGCTAATCGAAATCCGACTCTGTTATTATAAAAATTTACCTTGGTATGCACCCGCAGTCATCGTTTCCTCTTTTAAAGTAGCGCCGACGACCGTCTAGGCCCAACCCACCCTCGTTTCCTTTTCACCACCCTGTTACCTCAGCAGATGGTGCTCGTAAACCCTGTTAAATCGCGAAAACCGTGTTCGTGTCGATACAAGCGTCGTGCAGTAATAACTGATTTATTGTTTTCATAATACGCTCGGTTACAGAATGCACGTTACGCTCCATGGCGACTAAATTTCCAGGCAACGGCGCGGCTAACAGCTTATCCCCTCCCGACCCGCGCCCCGCGTTTCTGAGAAATTTAAGGTTTAAATCGCCAACACCCTTATGGCACATTCTGTATAAAGTAATGGGAACGGCACTAACTTTTTCAAGTAATTTGTGAAACGAAGAAAGAAAAATGAAATGATAACCTTGACGGAAACGGTTCCAATTATGCATAATTTGGGAGATACAAGATAGACACAAATACTAGTAGGTTTATAATAATAATAGTAATATTTATTTACTCTAAAATACAGGGAACATGAAACGAGTAAATAAATATAATATATCCATAGGAGGACAACGCCTGTGCATGGATCATATGTATGTTGAATTGCAAAATATAATAAAATAGAGGGAAAAAAGAAATTGGTAAGAATGGTAGAGTATTTATTGTGTAATATTTGAGATTATTTTATTAATTTGATTTCTCCCAATCGTGTTAATAAATTTTTTTAACTTTTTTTTGAAGCCTAATGTATTGCGTAATTGTTTTAAATTATTTGGTAAATTTTCGTACAATTTTGGAGCTATATACAGGTGATATCGTTTCATTAGGGATTTGTTTGGTTTAGGAACATTTTTTGCGCGTAATTTATATCTGGTTTTATAATTATGTTTAATTATGTCGTGTTCACTAATAGTTTTGTGATAATGAGTGATGTGTATGTAAGAAGTAAATTTGTTTAGTATCATATACTTGTGCATCATTATATAAGTCATTAGTTGGGTATAATTTTGATTTGCCTAACATTGATTTTAAAATTCTTCTTTGAAGTACATCTAAATCGTTAAAGTATGTCGTGCATGCAGCACCCCACATTACTATACCATATGTTATGTGTGGCTCGACTAAAGCTTGATATATTATTCGTAGATAATATTCAGTTAATATACCGGTTAGAAATTTTATTTTATATGCTATGAATCTAATTTTCTTTAGTATGTGAGAAATATGTACATCCCATCTCAAGTGGGGATCTAGATAAATTCCTAAATATTTTGTATCATTAACTCTATTGATTTTTATATTTTTATCATTTACCTTAAACCGAAGGTGGTTATATTTTGGTAGATGATTAGATAGTGATGAAAATGGTAAAAAATGAGTTTTAGTAAAGTTAATTGTTAATTTTCGGTTATTAAACCACTGAATAATTTTGCAAAAGTCATTTTGGATAATATCTTTTAAGTCGTTCCAATCCTTACCTTTATAGAGTATAGCAGTATCGTCTGCAAAACTGACTATTTTACCAGTACTGTTAATTTTGAATATATCGTTTAAATAAATATTGAATAACAGAGGACCCAAAATTGTACTTGTGGAACACCACATTTAACAAACATTTCTTTACTATACGAGCTTAATAATTTTACTGATTGCGGTCTATTTGATAAATAATTTTCCATTAAAGTATACATTTTTCCACGAAAACCTATTCTTTCTAAGATTTCCAAAAGTATATTGTGGTTAACTGTGTCAAACGCTTTTTGTAAGTCCACAAATACACATATCGATGGTACTTTTCCATCTATATTTTGGGTTATTTCATCTACTATACTTAATACCCCATCTGTTGTAGATTTGCCCGCTATAAAACCATATTGATTTGAATTTAGAATTTTGAATTTATTAAGAAAATTAATCATTTTATTAAGGAGTAATTTCTCAAAAACCTTAGCTAAACTTGATATATGTAAGTGAAATAGTTGACGATCATTAGATTTATAGATAGGTATGATGATTGCTGTCTTGAAAGCTGATGGAAATACTCCAGATTGGAAGGATTTGTTAATGATATAAGCAAGTGGTTCTGTTATTTGTTAGGCCAGTATCTTTAGATGTTCGTTCATGTTTGATCATTCCACCGTGTATAGGCGGTCAGACGAAAAAACATTCGCAGTCATAGACTTCTTGGAAAAATTTCACCACTCTGCTTCACCAAGTCAACGTTCATTGCGTTCCAGCGATGTTATTCAACTTCTTCTGGGTAATGTATTCAGAAAAATTTTACTATTTCCTATAGTAGCGTTAAGGCCGGCCTGAGGCGGCGTCTAGTAGTAATAAATTGTCTGGCTCGACGCATGTAATTTAGAATTCATGGCGATATTTTCGAAATCAAAACACAACGTGTAATACGTATATGGAAATGAGAGCTTATTTATCAGACTGATGTAAGAGATTGCCGGTAGACATGGATGGTACATACGCAATTTGTTTAACGTACACATGGAAGGATCTGGAAAATGAATGCATCTTTGCTGCCAACCAAACCGGAAAAAAATGTCGTACTCACTTAGGCGCTTGAAGTTATAATCTCCTTCCACAAAATCTGAAATCCATTTACTCCAAATACTCATTTAGGAGAAAAGACTGGATAATATCTATGTCCAGAAACAGAGCTCACGAAATTATCGATATAAAAAGTCACTATATAAAAAGCCAACATGCTAAAATATTAGTGAACTTACCGATGTTGACGATATATTGATACTGTGCTAATAATCCTGATTTTGACAACATACTCGATAATGCCCTCTCTCACGGAAATGAGGAATAATCCCGAATATTGACTCAATATGTAACAATATTGTTTTATTGAAGCAGCCGCGCAGGCAGAAGCCTAAATACCGGAACACCGCGGCTGCTATGATGATCACAAAGAAATTTTGTTAATACGATTTTTGTACTGCCTAAGGATGGGACGCCAAAGTCAGGCGGGTCTGTCTGGCAGGCACATCGCGCGGCGGCTTCATGGAAGAGAGCTTTGTGGAGCAAAGCCCGCTGGTGTAGCGGTAGAAAAGAGCTAGATCGCCGACGGCCCACTGATGCGATGGAGTCCCGAGACTGTCTGTTAGAGAAGAGTCATCGATCAGTCGGACCGCCCTCCTCTCGACAGCATCGAGCATCGAGGCGGCAGCACCCCAAATGTGTGAGCAATACTCGAGGCTAGGCCTCATCTGGGCCTTGTAGAGAGTGAGAAGGTCATGCGGAGAAAAGTACTTCTTAGCCCTAAACAAATAGCGTAGCTTTTTCCCAGCAGCTGCCGCTATTGATGAGATGTGTTCGTGCCAGATCAGGTTCTCGGTGATCAGGACTCCGACCAACCGAAATAAATGGCTCTTTATCAGAACTCGACCGTCCATCGAAACCGGCTGTTCGTCAAAGCCAGAGATTGATGAAATTAAGAATCGTGATGGAACAATATTAACAGATAAACGACAAATATCCGATGCATTCTTAAATTTTGTCACTAATGTTGGAGAAAATTTAGCATCCAGTATTAAAAAAAAGGTTTCGACGAAAAGTTCCCAAAAACCCAACTTCCCAATTCATTCTTTTTAGAAAGCGTTAGTCCGATTGAAGTACAAGAAGCGGTCCTATCACTTAAAACCAAAAAAAGTCCTGGTGTAGATGGTATCAAAGCTGACCATTTGAAAATAATAGCCTACGACTTAGCCGAACCACTTTCATACGTCATTAATTGGTGTTTCCAATCTGGAATTTGTCCTGATGCATTTAAAACAACTGTTATTACTCCTGTTTATAAAAGCGGTGACAGAATGGAAACATCAAATTATAGGCCCATATCAGTACTATCGAATATAGCCAAAATGTTCGAAAAATTACTACAAAAAAGGATATTACAATTTTTGGACAAAAACAAAATTATATGTTCTGACCAATATGGACTTAGAAAAGGAAAATCTACTACAGATGCAATTTTGGCTGCAATGGATGAAATTAACTCTAATGTCAACAAAAAGATACCTACTATTGGTATCTTTGTTGATCTAAAAAATGCCTTTGATACGGTTAACCATGTCGAGCTTCTGAAAGTTATGGAAAGATTGGGATTGAGGGGAGCGTCACAAATCCTTTTAAAAAATTACCTTTCAAGTCGGGCACAGACTGTCAAAATCACTAACACTTACAGTAAAAAAATGTACATCAAGTGTGGTGTGCCTCAAGGAACAGTACTAGGCCCACTATTATTTAGTCTCTACTTAAATGACTTATTCAAAATTAACAGTTCTGGAAAGATTATATGTTTTGCAGATGACACTCTCGTATTATATAAAGCTGATGACTGGAGCACACTGAAGCAAATAGCTGAACAGGATTTTATAAGGATCATTGACTGGTTTGATACTAAAATTTTAACAGTTAACTTCAAAAAAAAAACAAAATTTATTGCATTTACATCCTATTCAAAATTTTTACCTACCTTCGAACAAATTTCCGTTAATTATCATGGCCAAAAGACCAAAATCGATAGAGTCAACACTTTGAAATATCTTGGAATATTTATAGACTCACATCTAAGGTGTGTGTTAAATATGTTATCAAAAAAATTTGAAATGTTGCCTATAAACTCAAAATGCTTGCTAACATTCTTACAGAAAATTATCTGCGAATCCTATACCATGCCTTAGTTGAAACCCATATAATATACGGCATCACAGACTGGGGTGCCGCCTGCAAGACATATATTTCTGACCTGAATATAGCACAAAAAACTGTTTTGAAAGCCATTTTACATAAGCCAAGATTATATCCAACGAACAACTTATATCAAGGAACAGGGATACTTGATACAAGACAACTTTATTTCTTACATGCCACCACCTTATACCATAAGTATTGTAATAAAAAGAAAAAATCCTATAAACACGAGCATAACACACGATTTCGAATAGGCTCATCTAATATCCAAAGACCACACAAAACATTATTCAAAAAATCATTTAAATTCTTAGCAGCTAAATTATATAATGTAGTACCAAACGAAACAAATATACTTAATTTTGGAAAAAAATTTAGAAGAAAATTGAAAGACTGGGTTAGTAATGTGCAGCGAATCACTATACATAATTATATAGAAAACTAAAACTACAAAATTCCAATTACATTAATACCTTTTAGATTTAACAATAATTGTTATACACATATATGATTGATTGTTAGTTATTAAGATATAAACCACACACATTATTATTATAATAGTACAGTACTGTGTTTTGGAAGCATTAAACTGTACAAGATTGTTGCAGTGATAACCTCCAGGTCTCGCGACAGAGATCGGCTTGTCAGTCTCAATTCTTGCATGTAGCGAAGCTGTGGATTGAGTTGATGGTACAGGAAAGGAGGTCGTTGATATGTAAAAGGAACAGTGTCGGAGGCAAGACCGATCTCTGGGGAACACCCGCGTCGACGTTGTGGGATGAAGAGGAGAACCCGTCAATTACGGCGGATATCTTGCGGCCAGAGATAAAGTCAGCCACCCATCTGCAAAGCTTTTCTGGGAGGCCATAAGATGGAAGTTTGCTTAAGACGGCAGCGTGCCACAGCTGTTCGAACGACGCTTTCGTGATGTCAAGAGCAATGAGCCTCACCATAAGACTGGATGAGCTTACTCCACAATTGCGTGACGTAAGCTAGGAGGTTTTATAAGTAAGTAGCATTAACGAAACGCCAAAGTGTCTGGCTGTGATCACATGCATCTGTTACGTAATCCATCCAACATCCTAAAGCAGCCTCGACCGGCCAGAAGTCATCCCAGAAGTCTAGCAGGCCTGATGACTTATGAAACAGATGACAATCGCAGCAAGCTGCAGAATATGCCACGCCATCGGCTGCACCAGCCTGCGGTTTAAAAAATGCAAGTAGCTCAACTCTCCACTTTTCACGCAACGCACTCATCACAAGATTTAAGTGTTCAAGTCAGTCAGATAGGATCTCTCTTGTACGGCTCCCTGGCTTGGTGGTCTTGCATTGGAGAGGACACAACTAAGGACAAACTCAATAAAATGCAGCGTTTGGCTTGTACCCGTATTACAAGCGCAGGGTGGACAACGCCACTGAGTGGAAATGGAAGCTCTGCTGAGAATAGTCGCACATCGACTGTGGAGTCAGGGCAGTTAGGTCAATGGTCACACCGCCATCTTAGTCGAACTGAAAAGGGAAGACCCTGTCCTTCTGAGCATGGGTGATCTGATCACCCAAAATATCGCTTCAACCGCAAGTTTAATGTGGAGTATCAAACTAGGACGAAGCCGGACTCCGGGAGTCAGAAGGTCTCTGAAGGGAGTGGGCAGGTCTGATACACGGACGGCTCGGTCACTAAAGATGGGTCTAACGTCTCTGGGCTTAGAACTAGGCTATCTCTGCCTCTTGATGGATACACCACTTTTTTCCAGGCGGAAATCTTTGCCATTCTGGCTTACTTATCCCGCATCTTGGAGGGGGAAGGGCCTATATTCTTCTCCCACAGCTAGGCTGCTTAGAAGGCACCAAGTGTCTGCAATATTACTTCGAGCCTTCTATTGCAATGCAGGGAGGCTCTGGATAATCTAGCAGCGAGGCATGCGGTATCATCAATGTGGAAACCGGAGCACGCTGGGAAAGAGAGTATGCAGCCGCTCTTGCGAAAGCAGGATAAGCAAGCAAGCTCTTTAATCCTGTGCCAGTCTTAGGTGTGCCGCCCAAAGAGTCAGGAGGAAAATGAAGAGGTGGATTGCAAGACAACACTCTCAGAAATGGAGAAGCATCTCTAGACATCTCCGTCAGACAAGGGAGCTCATTGTAGTGCCTAGAGCTAAGGATGGACGCTTTTGCTTATCTTTGGAAAAGGCTAACCTAAGGTTCCTGGTGGGACTGTTGTGTGGCCACAACGCGTTGAGACGCTACCTGCATATGATGGGGGTAGCCGAGGATCCCTTGTGTGAGCTCTGCGGGGTACAGGAAGATACCTCGGCGCATGTTTTGTGAGGCTGTGTCGCTGTGAGGCTTTGAGACTATACTGGGGTCCATCACTTTGAATCTCCAAAACGTTAA
This sequence comes from Acanthoscelides obtectus, assembly GCA_963669975.1. Taxonomy (NCBI): domain Eukaryota; kingdom Metazoa; phylum Arthropoda; class Insecta; order Coleoptera; family Chrysomelidae; genus Acanthoscelides; species Acanthoscelides obtectus. Next base: position 93,357,504 of record CAVLJG010000006.1, read on the forward strand.
GGAGCTGGGTCTCGAGGCTTAACTCAACTATGCTAGAAGAGCGGGCCATGAGGTTTAGGAAATATAGAGGTGGATAAGGGCCCGTTTAAGTGGCCTATACGCCAGCTCCTCATGCATAATTTCATAAATCATTCAGTCAAATAGGTTGATACAAGTAGCCCTCACTCTCCACCCATTTATCAGCATTGCGATCTAAAATAATGAAATAGAAGATTCTTGAAAGTAGAACGTCGTTCACTAACGAAATGGTGCCAGATTTATGAAAATAAGCAGGGATCTCTGAAACATCGACAAGCAAGGTTTGGATCTTGACAAAATCTCATAAAAATCCGAGTTACACCTGTAGAAGAACCAAGTATAGGGTTGGCCATATCCGACGAAAAGATGTGGCATCACTGTAACTTTTGACAGAGATGACAGATCGAGTAATGACGTAGCGCGTTTGAAGCATCAGTCTAAGGAGATTTTTGCAATTTTGCGTTCCACGCGAACGCTCTCAGATTGTTGAAATTTACATTCAACAAAACAAGTCAATTGTGAAAACTCAACGTGAAAGGAGAAAAATAAATAAAGTGAAAACTGCGCCTTCCTCGACTACATTGTATCGTTTGTATGAAAGATTTTCATCAGGTGAAGCACTTACTAGTCCGAAGCGTTCAAATAAAAAGCGACCAAGGCGATCGGATGTAAATATCGCACTCGTACGGTCCAGTGTTCAGAGGTCTTCAACAACTCAAACACGTCGATCTGAGCAGTTGGGCATAAAACGAACCACTTTACGTCGCATATTGCGTCATGATTTGCATTTGTTCCCATACAAAATTCAACTGACGCAAAACCTGTTACCAAAGAGTCATCAAAATGGCTGAAAGTGACGATCATTTTTGGCAAAAAATCATCATGAGCGATGAATCTCATTTCATCTTAACCGGAGCCGTAAACAAACAAAATTGTTGGTTCTATGGTACTGAAAATCCTCAAACTATTCACGAGGTACCTCTTAGTGACAAAAAAGTGACTGTTTGGTGCGGTATTTGTGCTGGTATGGTCACTGGGCCGTTCTTTTTCGAAGATGGAGCTGGCAAAGCGGTTACCGTCAATCAGGACCGTTGTCGCGATATGGTAACAGATTTTTTGATGCCAATTGTTCGTGACAATGGTATGAAGCATTTCTGGTTTCAACAAGATGGCGCTCCACCACACACAGCTCGAGTTACTATCGATTTTTTGAAACGATTGTTCCCTGGACGTCTTATGTCGAAAAATGGTGAGTTTGACTGGCCACTGCGTTCACCAGATTTAACGGCTACAGACTTCTTTTTGTGGGGCTACTTGAAATCGAAGATTTATCTCAACAAGCCAAGGACCCTAGACGCACTTAAGGCCAACATCCGACAGGAAATAGCCGCCATATCAAGCGAAATATTGGCCAAAACGATGGAAAATGCTGTATCACGAACACTTTCCGCTGTACAGGCTCATGGCGGTCATTTAAGAGATATCGTTTTAAAAAATTATGTTCAAAAATCTCCTCGACCCATCTAAACGATTTTTGAAATGAACAGTAAAAAATGTTTTTTCCTATGATTTAAAAAAAAACAGCGTTTCGTCGATTTAGACCAACCCTATATGCGGACGGACAGACAGTCGGAAATGAGTAACATGGTGTTTGTAAGTCTTAAAGGAATGTAAAGGGAAATCTATCTGTGAAATTCGTCTAGTAGGCGCGAAAAATTACTGAAGAAGCATATTAATTACAAATATCAAAAAATTTTTATTTTTAACCCCTTCAGAAATTTTTCCGAAAATGATCAGGGCAGATGAAAGATCAAAGAATGAAATTTGTGCGATTTTTTTTGGTCCTTTTCCCCGCCGCGACTGGACCGATTTTTAAAAACTACAGAGATTCTGCATCCTTGACGTAGTAGTAACATTGCGTGAAATTTACATCGAAATCCGAGTGGTACTTCTCAAGGTAGGTTATAAGATTAGCGGACAGACCGACAGACAGACCCATGGAAATAAATAATAATAATAATATCTAATAATAAATGCCTTTATTGCCAAACAGCTCTCAAAAAAATATCAGGAAGAGAAACATGGGTATTAACAAAAAAAGGAAAAGAAGAAAAATAAAACAAATGTCCACTGCCTGAAAACCACAAGGTTCACTATCTAGTGCTCTTCCACTCATCCTTTGAAATTGTAAGAAACATTATGCCAGTAAATACAACCATCAAGCATATACAAACATCAATATGAACAGCATGTAAGTTTTTTAAAAATAAGATAGAAAAGTGAGAAACGTGGTAGTAAATTTAAAAAAAAGGAAGTCTAGAATAATATATACACATATATACATACACACACATATATATATATAACAATTTCTTACATAACATTCTGAAAATCCATCTTTCTACACAGACATTGACAACCTTCGGCCTTCTGTCAAAGGGTTCATCTCACTCACTATTCCATGACCACCATTTTGTGCAATCATCAAGTGGCTTCACGATGTAATGCTTCCATGTTCTAAAAATTTTTAATCTGTTTTTAACTTGTTCTTGTCGCACATTTGTGTGTATTTTATATAATTTTGACCATTGTACCATCTATCCAGCTTTCACCATGTTACTGGGTGTTTCCCTCATCCTGAACGTAAACAACAATTAGCAACATCCTCCATACATATATATATATATATATATATACACACACATATATATATATATATATATACAGGGTGACTTTGAAGTTCAGTCATTAATTTTCAGATAATGATTGTAGAAGGAAGATAAACCAAAATATGTGTGTAAAAATAAAAAAAAATTAAAAAAAAAAATTTACCTTGTTTTATAAAGTATCCTCCCGACAAGTATTTCAGTGCGGACCTGTATTTGATCGTGAGGTCCCCTGTGAGGTCTTAAGTCACCTGATTCACGAGCCCGTTGTACTACATTAACAAAGGCACGAGGGGTTGGTTGCACTCGATTGGGAAACCGATCCGCATAAACATGTGCCATTTTTTATTTCGTTTGAGCCACGCAACAGATACCACTATTCACTGACACTGACTGTATACAAATGAATGAAATAATTGTAAAAAGCATCGTTCCAAATTCTTTCGCTTTTTTGTTTCCGATGCGATGAACCGATACGGCGGATTATATCCGTTGTCGCCAAACACGACCACATAATATTATTATTGAGACAGGGCGGTACTCAAACTTCCAAAGGGTTATAACTTTGTTACTTTAATTTTACCAGGAAAATGGTAAAGGAAAAAAACATTTCTTTTGATCAGATCTACTCACTGTTAAAATAAATGACTCAACTTCGAAGTATATACATATACCTATACATACCGCATAAACAAACGCCAATATGAACGACAATTAAGTTTGAAAAAAAAAGCGCAAAGAGAAAACGTGGTAGTAAATTAGCGGTACGTTGTGATGAACTGGACCAGTGCCACGATTATTTTGAGATTAGACATTGAAAGAAAACAAAACATGTAAAAGACGTATTATTCTTGCTTCAATTTGAACAAGGTTTGATCTCTACCATTAACTCTCTCTGCATGTGACCTCGCTACCTACAAATGTATACCAAAGAATGTCTTTTTTATAGACGCATAAGCTAACAGCAATTTGTCCGACATTCACCGGCAAACCAGACAGAAAAATGTAGACATTTTTCCACCCACTTTCCCGAGCTTGGTTGTGGGAATGTCTGGTCTGCCGCCGTCATAACAGAGGTGTTACGTAACGACCTATGCTACTAATAGTACAGTCGAATAATCACCATGGTCAAAGTTGAACAATTTTTCAGGGCGCTCTTATTTGCTTTTTGTTAACTTATTGTGCTGGCTACGAAAATAACACTGTTTTTCTATAGCAGCTCTAGTTTTAAATTTATATGCCGGTTACAAAAGTATGACTTTTCATAAGTCGATCCAAATGAGAATGTAAATAATGTGGTTGAAATGACAAGGTTGCGCCCTAGATAGGGATTCAACCAGCATAAACAGCTTCACTATAAAATTACTTGAAACGTTAAAGGCTTCCCCAAATCTTTAATCTTAATTTGAATTATTCGCACCGGATTCGTGACGAAGAATACGCAGCAAATTTCATGGCAGTTTCTGGATAAAGCCCCCCAAAAAAACAAATAGTACCTTTGCTATCCCAAAAGCATATACGAGCCCCTACCTACTTCAGTTGGCCTACTTCAAGATTTGTACCAAAATATGCCTTTATAAACTAAAGATGACGAAACTATTTACTTCTAAAACAATTTATTATCTCAAAAACATTTTAGATACACTCTAGTCGTAAAAAATACATATTTGAACTCACTTAGACCTATAACTAATAGAACATCTGAACAAATAAACAATGTGCGAATAAATGCGCGAAGTTAACAAAGCACCAATTGAAAGATTACCATTGGTAACATCACCTTTATTTTTTATTACGGCTGAAATTCTTTGGGGCATAGTGTTAACCAAGTTTTGGCAAAAATTTGGTGTAAAACAATCCCATATTTCTTGAAGCTTTTGTCTCAGTTCGGTGACTGTAAGAGCAGGATGTTGTCGTAGAACCTGTTTCATCTCGTGCCACAAAGTTTCAATAGATGACAGATCTGGACTGCTAGAAACCCATTTCAAAAGTGGTATTTTATTTTCTTCCATCCATTTTATAGGCGTTTTTGAGGTATGGCACGCTGCACCATCTTGCTGAAACACAAAATCTTGGCCGGATGTCAAACATTCTTCCATCACTGGTAAAAGCGATTCTTCTAAAATTGCCAAATATTTGTTTGTATCCACATTGCCATCAATAAAATGAAGTTTTCCTACTCGTTTGGATGACATACTGCCCCAGACCATAATGGATGCTGGAAATTTCACTTTTCTCTTCAGAGAGTCAACATGGAGTGCTTCATTTTTTTTGCGAATAACTCTACTGAGACTGTCACCAACACAAACTTCGAATCGGGCCTCATCACTCCATTGTATTGCACACCATTGTTGTGGTGTCCATTGTCTATGTTCTTTAGCCCATCTAAGCTGATTTTTCTTTTGCAGTGGAGTTAATAGTGGCTTTTCTTTGGCCTATAAACAAGCTGTGCAACTTTAGGGTTTTTACTTCACTTTTTTTTATAAGAAAACTTACCTTGCAAGTGCTAAATCCCAGTTTGTGGACCTCTCTATGAGTTGTGGACTTCGAAATTCTCCTTCCAACAGCAGCACTTCACAGAGCACTTAATTGTAAATAATTGGCACGCCTGTTTTTCACGATTATTCTTCTTAATGCTCGTATTTGTGATATTACTTTTTTTCACATATGGTGGCTTAATATTAACTGAACCAGTTACGTTATATCTTCTAACAATATTTCTCACACTGTACCGCGATAAGTCTAACAAAGTTGCAATTTCTGAGTTTGATTTCCCAGGATAAAAAAATTTAATTATCAGTAACCGAATCTTCTCACTACTAACCTTTCCTCTACCCATTTTGAAAACCTTAACTACCCAAAACTATTTTAAACGTATTCTGACAACTGTGATTAATAAAAACAATTGTCATGGCTTTTATTTTTCGCAGCCACCTATGCGTTATAGACTTATTTTGCACTGAAATGAAAGTAGGCTGATATGCTGTAATTGCAACATGTGTTATTTTTATGATGCAAATTTGATTAGGGAGTGATAATGTGGGTGTTTTCTACTATATATTGTCAAAATATTCATTGTTAATATTTTAAACCTATAACACCCTGCTACATTTTTATTATTTGTGTTTGATAAGAAAAAAACTAAGATTTCAATAGTTGGGCCAACTGAAGTGGGAAGGGGCTCGTATACATCATCGGATGTTCTTTGCAATGGAAGGAAAATAATTTTTACAAATATCAAAAAATTAGTACGCATTTTACTTTAGGGCCGTATCGTCAGTCGTTCCTATGATTGTAAGGCGCCTTTATGGCCTTCTTGATTTTCATAATATTTTCTCTCATTCAGAAAGGCTGGGGTATTTCTAGATATCTACTGTTCCGTGTCAGCGTCAGCGGTCTCGTATTGTTTGGCTATGTTTTCTTTTTGAATTGTAGGAAATTTCAGGCTGACATAACATGATATGAATCAAAAGCATGAACAATTTGATGCAAATGGTTATTTGAAACATAACCTCAAAATAGAGCGCTGACACGGAACAGTAAAAAACTATGAAAATCAACTAGGCCATAAAGGCGTCCTACAATTGTACGAACGACTGACGGATAAGGAAAAAAGAAAATGGATTCACAAGACAGTCGAGGATATGATAAATTTCACACATTGAGGCAATTCATTCAGAAGTCAGAAAAAGTAAAAACGATTATGGGGAATTTGGTTTTTTCCTCGATATGCGGAGATACTAATAATTGTGCGCCATTTTCTTAGTTACCTAAATGTCCAACTTTGCCTCCATTAAACCGACTTCGTATCTCTTTCCGATTCTGAGATCTCAATGGTGAGAATTTGAAACACCCGGTATACCTTCATAACAATGTCTTCTCAAGGGCTGGTTATATAGATATGCAAATATCCGTAGATCAATCTAGTCCAGTATCTTGTACAGCAGACTTTTATCTGAGATCCTAAGGGTTATTACGAAAAAACCTATATAATGTCAAAAAAACCTACAAATGTCAACTTGCTGACCAGATAGTTCCTGGTGTGCAAATACTGCATTCTGCTATTGTTCGCTATGAGCGCCGTGAGCGATACCAACAGCGCCATCTGCGGAGGAATGATTCAACGACACGCTCAATGATCAGCTGCAAGTCAGTTCCCTATCATGCTTTGTTGGTTGCAGAATACCGATATAGTCTGTAGAGTATATATGAAAAGATGTGACAGAAAGAAAATTGATTTTGTGTATTGGTCTGCATATGCATAAAACCAGTGATATTTGCCATGCCAGAAAATGATTACTGAATATGCTGCCCATGAAGTATATCTATTAGCTGTACTAAACGGGTTATTTGGGTTGTACTTGCTGAAGAGAGGTTATGCTCAAAGTTATAAATTACGATTTCCCCCGGTATTTTGCGTTTTCAAAAACTTTGAGGAGCATTACGGGAAATCACCACCGCGCCCGCGGTATACTTAAGCCACATCACAGAAAAATTAGGAATGATGTATCACACACAAGACACTTTCGCACTGCCTCACATCTAGATGCTGATTTGGATTTTCTACTTGACATCGCAAAATAAATTTCTATAAAATTCAAATGGCTGGAAATAAGAAATAATGTAAAATGTTATAACTTTTTCACGTTTCATAAATATTCCTGTCTGTGGCATATTTTCTCACCTGCTGGTTGTAGTATACTTCATCTATCGTTTTATTCCAGCTATAGCATAGAACTTAGAGCCTAGACCTTCAATAATGCGATCTCTGAAACAAATTTAACATCACATCAGAGTTTAGGCAACACAGAGATCAGAAAACGAATGCATATCAAGTAGTTCTAAGTTGACACCTTGTAAAAAACCTGCATAATGTCATAAAAAACCTATATAATGTAAAAAAACGTCATAATGTCACTTTTTACGGTATGTAACAAACCTATCGGTATTGGAATACGAATCTTGTATAATGTATTTAAAATTGTATTTGAATACCGATGTTTTGAATACCTGAATTCATTTAAATACGACTACTTTTTGAATAAACCAATTAAAAAAAACAAATGCACACTTTAAACTTGATTTTTAAAATGTACTCAAGTTAAATAAAGTGAGTAAATAAAAAAAATATGTATATAAAAAAATAAACATACACGACTGTGATGTGATGAACAAAATTAAAAAACAAAATAACATTTTGATACATAATGTCGCAGTAACGTTAGGTAAATCAATTGTATAATAAAAAACATCTTATTTTTATTAGATTTTTATAGGCGTTAGAATAAAACTTAAATAATGTATCAATCTTACACAATGTACGCACATAATTCAAAAATAAACTTACCTTTTTTGTATATCTACTTTATCTGGTATCACATACAAATTATAACGGGTATTAAAATTTATTATAAAATAGAATGGCAATACTGCATAACCACAAGTGCATTCCTAACGTCAGTATCGCGAATTAAGAAATACCACCGTTCACACAAACATAATAACGGCGTAGCTATTTTGTCTGGGCCATCCACAACGACCGCCAACGCGTTTTAACACTCTTAAGTTGCGTAAAGCGTAAAGCAATATTCATAACAATAGCCAAGTAGTATTCGAAAACAGGTTTCGAATACCGGGATTGTAAAGTAGGTATTCGAAAACTGTGACTCAGAGCCCGTATTCAGAATCCAGAATATCGAGTAGTGACCAAAAAGGTACTCAGTCGAATATCAGACACACAAATATATTCAAATATTATTTGAAGTACACTAATATATTCGAATACCAGCCAAATATATTCGAATATATTCGAATACCAGCCAAATGTATTCGAATAGTATTCGAATACCAGCCAAATGTACACTGACTGTGATTAAAAATACTGTTTTTTCGACTACTACAAAAGTCTGGTAGTTAGAAAATTGTTTTAAATAAATTTAAAAGTTTTAGTGCAACATTAAACATTAAAAAAGAAATTTTGTTTATGCCATCCAGAACCGCCGCAGACGTGTTGTGACACGCTTGAGTTACGTAAAGCGTAATCCGATATTCATAAGAATAGCCAAGCAGTATTCGAAAACAGGTTTCGATTACCGGGATTATAAAGTAGGTATTCGAAAACTGTTGTTCAGAGCCGGTATTCAGAATCCAGAATATCGAGTGGTGACCAAAAAGGTACTTAGTCGAATACCAGACACACAAATATATTCAAATATTATTTGAAGTACACTAATATATTCGAATACCAGCCAAATGTATTCGAATAGTATTCGAATACCGGCCAAATGTACACTGACTGGGACTAAAAATTTAAATAGTTTCAGTGCAACATTAAACATTAAAAAAGCAATTTTGTTTATGCCATCCACAACCGCCGCAGACGTGTTGTGACACGCTTGAGTTGCGTAAAGCGAAATGCGATATTCATAAGAATAGCCAAGCAGTATTCGAAAACAGGTTTCGAATACCGGGATTATAAAGTAGGTATGCGAAAACTGTGGTTCAGAGCCGGTATTCAGAATCCAGAATACCGAGTAGTGACCAAAAAGGTACTTAGTCGAATACCAAACACACAAATGTATTCTAATAGTATTTGAAGTACACTAATATATTCGAATACCAGCCAAATCTATTCGAATATATTCGAATACCAGCCAAATGTATTCGAATAGTATTCGAATACCGGCCAAATGTACACTGACTGGGATTAAAAATACTGTTTTTTCGAATACTACCCATGTCTGGTTATTAGAAAATTGTTTTATCTAAATTTAAATAGTTTCAGTGCAACATTAAACATTAAAAAAGCAATTTTGTTTATGCCATCCACAACCGCCGCAGATGTGTTGTGACACGCTTGAGTTGCGTAAAGCGTAATGCGATATTCATAACAATAGTCAAGCAGTATTCGAAAACAGGATTCGATAACCGCGATTTGAAAACAAAATGGATATTGGGATTCAGAAGCGGTATTCAGAGTCCGGAATACCGAGTACTGACGAAACAAGTATTTAGTCGAACTATCAAATACCAAACATGCATGTATTCGAATAGTAGTCGAATACCAGCCAAATATATTCTGAATAGGATTCAAAATACCAAAGTCTGTCGTACATTATCATTCAGAAAATTTCAAAAGAATCGAATTCCTCGACCTATATTTTTTTAAGTTTTAATAAAAATTAGCTGCGGTGACCGTACTAACAACGTACCCCAGTCGTGACCGCTGTCAGCCGGTTTTGCTGCAAAAAGTCGCAACCGGCTTATAAAAAATGCCTCCGTCGCGTTGCAAGTTCTCTACTGGCTAGATACATATGACTTGCGTGTCTAGGAATGCGAATGTGCATTCGATTCGTACAGGGTGCTAACCGAACGTCTGACAACTATAAAAAAGCACACTTGAAGCCGCATTGATAAAACTTTTCAGACACAATTGCATTAATGTATTGGTGGTCAGATGATGTACAAGATACCCTATACAAAGTATCTGGAATATAAAATACAAGGTATGGTGTATCTAAAGTCACTTGAAATAGCATAAAAACCTTTGGTCGGCGCGTCCTTTGTAATTTCATGACGTATCATAGGCGTGCGGCATTTATTTAGAACGATAATAATAATGTTTTTATATCACAATAAATGGATTTTACTATCTTCTTATTTTTTGATTTGGGATAAAAAATACTTATATTGGGAGTTTAATTTATGTTGACTGAAAGTTAAGAAATGGAAAAATTACAGAATTCCAACGTTTGACATAGGCAAATATTTACATAGCAGGTAGGTATATAAAAAGGTATATAAAGACTTACATTATAGGTATTTATATATCATCCTCGCCTTCGGAGCTGTCGCTAGAGTCATCTTGTAGAGGAATTACAACGGGATTTACAGGAGGCAAAACACAATATTCATTTTCTTTTTCAATAATATGCCTAGAACACTGCTTCCATAGGTCTGTTGATTTTTGTGGTATTTCCATTCCCTTATCCTTCATAAAATCAATAATGTCTTGTTTTTTGTGCCTGTATTCGGAATTTTGTTTTTCTGTCGGGAATAGTATGGCGCATTGTCCATAATAATCACTGAATTTGGGGAAATGTTTGGTATTAACTGCTGCTCTATCCACTTTTCAAATAAGTCGGAGGTCATGTCCTCATGATACTCGGCACATGATTCTTTGATATTTTTGGCAGATAACAGCAAGGCATTAGGTATAAATCCATTTTCACTGCCAGCATGGAGAATAATGATTCGTTTTCCACGGTTGCATGGTGCATTTAAAATGCTGTCGTCAACCCAGCCGTACTGCACAACATCATGGGTATCATACCACGTTTCATCCAGGTAAATCAGATTTCTTTTCTGCTCTCTATAGATTTTAACTTTGTGCAAAAATTCTTGGCGCAATTCAACGATTCGAGACGACTCCATAATCACCATTCTTTTATCTAATTTTTTGTATTGAAAACCTCACAGTTTTACAATACAGTGCAGTGAGTCTAAGCATTTGTAAAAATCTTCAGGATAATCTTTTAATTTATCCCGTGTCATTTCCAACGTGGGCACCAAATTTTCTTTATAAAATCCGTATATTATACGACGAATATCTTCCTGAAAACCCACGTCTATTCTTTTTAATTTGCCCTATGCGCTTTCTGTGGAAGGAATGGTTGACTACATCTCCCCTTTTTATAACCCGATAAATGGTAGACCGACTGATTTTTGTCAGGATACAAATTCTGTTTAAAATTTGATTTTGCGAGGAATCTGGATTTTCGTTTTTCAGACAATCATACATATTTAGGATTACTCTTTGGGTCTGTTCCTCTAAATCTTTATGAAAGAATTCTGCCTGCACAGGTTCATGAACCATCTCCTTGTGGCTTGGAGCATTTTCCCAAGGTCTCCAAAGAGCCATATTTAGGACACACAAGAACAATCAACACAACAATTAAATCAACAAGTAAACTGAGTATTCAAAAGTCAAAAACACACAAACTAATAAAATCTATGAAAAAACACGGACAGACTAAAGAAAACACGTTTATTCACCGCTACACGGCACTGGCTAAACTGTTTCAATTTTCAGTAGCCACCTGCACTTGTTCCGAGCTCTGAAATAAACGCTTTCTCATTGGCTATGTCCACGCATAGGCGTGCTTTACTCCACGTGGACCGGTGAAACTGCCTTTGATCTTATACTTGCTGCGAAATTTGGCGATTTTTGCAGCAACAGAGCGTGTTAAATATAGATATATAAAACGCACCCGGTATTTCACAGTGTTTCAAGTGACTTCAGATAAAGTATACTTTTAAGTATTTCAGATACATATTCAATACTTTCTGGAATAATAATGTAATTATAATAATAATAAATCTGATAGGTAAAACTTCGCTTAAGAAATTCATGTTGATATCTTGGAGATAACATTTAAAGTGCGAAATCTTATTTTATTCTAGATATACCTTATCGGTTGTTTTGTAATACTTCTGTGATATAAACAAGCTGCATGGAGTAGGTTTCTATTATATTTGTACATAGTTTACCACCCTGCAGGATACAATTTGTGAGTCACCTTGTTCGGTCCGCGGATTTCATAAATTAGAATTAACCAAGAATTTTGCACTTTTTGTAACTTTTGTTTATGAAGAGAGGTTAAATGAGGCCCATATAGAACATCGGCATAGTTTGAAATTGAAAGAACTAGACTGTAACAGAATTTATTTAGTTTTTTTTTAATGATACGAGCCCCTTCCCACTTCAGTTGGCCCACTTCAAGATTTGTACCACAATATGCCTTTATAAACTAAACATGACGAAACTATTTACTTCTAAAACAATTTATTTTCTCAAAAACATTTTATATACACTCTAGTCGTAAAAAATACATATTTGAAGTCACTTAGACCTATAACTAATACAACATCTGAACAAATAAACAATGTGCGAATAAATTGCGCGAAGTTAACAAAGCAACAATTGAAAGATTACCATTGGGTAACATCACCTTTATCTTTTATTACAGCTGAATTTCTTTGGGGCATAGTGTTAGCCAAGTTTTGGCAAAAAGTTGGTGTAAAACAATCCCATACTTCTTGAAGCTTCTGTCTCAGTTCGGTGATTGTACGAGCAGGATGTTGTCGTAGACCCTTTTTCATCTCGTGCCACAAAGTTTTAATAGGTGACAGATCTGGACTGCTAGAAACCTATTTCAAAAGTGATACATTATTTTTTTCCATCCATTTTATAGCCTTTTTTGAGGTATGGCACGCTGCACCATCTTGCTGAAACACAAAATCTTGGCCGGATGTCAAACATTCTTCCGTCACTGGTAAAAGCGATTCTTCTAAAATTGCCAATTATTTGTTTGTATCCACATTTCCATCAATAAAATGAAGTTTCCCTACTCCTTTTGATGACATACTGCCCCAGACCATAATGGATGCTGGAAATTTCACTTTTCTCTTCAGACAGCCAACATGGAATGCTTCATTTTTTTGCGAAGAACTCTACTGCGACTGTCACCAACATAAACTTCGAATCGGGCCTCATCATCCCATTGTATTCCACACCATTATTGAGGTGTCCATTGTCTATGTTCTTTAGCCCATGTAAGCAGTGGAGTTAATAGTGGCTTTTCTTTGGCCTATAAACAAGTTGTGCAACTTTAGGGTTTTTACTTCACCTTTTTTTATAAGAAAACTTACCTTGCAAGTGCTAAATCCCAGTTTGTGGCCCTCTCTATGAGTTGTGGACCTCGAAATTCTCCTTAAAATAGCGTCACTCCACAGAGCACTTAATTGTAGATAATTGCCACGCCTGTTTTTCACGATTATTCTACTTAATGCTCTTCAGTCGGCATTTGTGATATTACTTTTTTTCATATATCGTGGCTTAATATTAACTGAACCAGTTACGTTATATCTTCTAACAATATTTCTCACACAGTACCGCGATAAGTCTAACAAAGTTGCAATTTCTGAGTTTGATTTCCCAGAATTAAAAAGTTTAATTATTAGTAACCGAATTTTCTCACTAATAACCTTTCCTCTACCCATTTTGAAAACACTAACTACCCAAAACTATTTTAAACGTATTCTGACAGCTGTGATTAATAAAAACAATTGTCATGGCTTTTATTTTTCACAGCCGCCTATGCGTTGTAGACTTATTTTGCATTGAAATGAAAATAGGTTGATATGCTGTAATTGCAACATGTGTTATTTTTATGCTGCAAATTTGATTAGGGAGAGATAAAGTTGATGTTTTCTACTATATATTATCAAAATATTCATTGTTAATATTTTAAACCTATGAACTAAGATTTCAATAGTTGGGCCAACTGAAGTGGGAAGGGGCTCGTAGTTTCTGTTTATGTATATCAGTTTCAAAGCAGCATATGTTTTTGCAACAGTTCACTAATATGCGACTCAAACCTTAATTCACAACTGTTTGCTTGTTCTGAAATACAAAATGCGTATCTTTTAAATTCTTTTATTACATGAATAATTTACGCGTTGATCCCGCAGATGTGATAAAACATAGGTTTTAGACAAGAAGAACCAGGTCTTGAAACATTTTACCATTCACTTTTGCTTCTATGAGTTCTTATTATCATACCCCTAAAAGAGGGCATAAAATGACAAACATGTGTTATATTTGAAAAAGTTTTTATTTTAGGATAAGCTCTTTAAGCTGGTTATTTAGGGATTTCAGTGTTTTTAAGTCAGCGGTACTGCCAGTAGACAGTTCACTGTTTTCACTACTCTTAAAACATGTAATATGAGTCATCTTTTGACTACTGTTTTGTACCGCTTCTAAGATTGTCTAAAGCTTCCGATGTTTGCTAATCAGATTGATTAGTTTTCCGAGTTTCAGTCAGGATAAGTTCCTTTAGATATTTTTGGTCCTAGACCCTAAAGAAATGCATAGGTAACTAAAAGGATTTTAGCAAACATAGTATTTACGAAATACCACACGAAAGGTATCTATTTAATAGAAGATACAAATATAATTTCAAAAAAGTATCTTAGATACAAAATGAAAAAACGTATTTTATCTTTTGAATCTGCATTTCAGATACTTGTATTTTAAATAAGTTACATATGTATCTGCTAGTGGTCTTCTGGGATGGCCGTCAATTTACTTGGCTCCTGGTATATGGCGTTAGCATGATAATTATTATTTGCCTATGTTTAAAAATATCCAACAAAAAAGCTCAGCTGACGAAGCTTTATAGAAATAAAAAGCGTCCTAGCGCTCATCCGGTTTCGATGGATGACCGAGTTCTACCAAAGAGGCGTTCATTTCGGCTGGTCGGAGTCCAGATCACCGAGAACTTGACCAGTCACGAACACATCTCGTCAATAGCGGCAGCTGCAAGGTAAAAGCTAGGCTATTTGCTTAGGGCTAAAAAGTACTTTTCTCCACATGGCCTAACTCTATACAAGGCCCAAAAAAAACCTAGCCTCGAGTACTGCTCACATCTTTAGGGTGCTGCCGCCTCGACTACATTATTTATGCTCGACAGTGTTTAGTGGAGAGCTGTCCGACTGATCGATTACTTTTCTACCGCTGGAGAGACCCGCCTGACTTCGACTTCGCATCCTGACTGGGTCGAACTTCGAATATCTAGAACTGGCCGTTACGACCGCTCCTTTGTCCCTAGGGTATCGAGATTGAGGAACAATCTACATGAGGAGGCTTTTCCTAGTTCTACTAACCTTAGGCAGTTCAAAAATCGGATTAACAAAGTTTCTTTAAGCTCCTCATAGCAGCCGTGGTGCCCTGGCATTGAGGCTTCTGCCTCCGCGTCTGCTACGGTGAGGAAAGTAACGTTCAACTTCCGATGAGAGACTTTGTATTGCAA
The DNA here is from genome assembly GCA_963669975.1 of Acanthoscelides obtectus. Lineage (NCBI taxonomy): Eukaryota > Metazoa > Arthropoda > Insecta > Coleoptera > Chrysomelidae > Acanthoscelides > Acanthoscelides obtectus. The sequence goes on from CAVLJG010000006.1 coordinate 93,373,060, forward strand.
CACACCAAGGTTATACTTATAGGCACAAGCTTTTTTTGATAGGTCAAGTATTTTTAAAGGCCCTATAAAATACGGGTTGACGAAATTTTATATAGCAAAAGTTTTAAGTTGTACAGAGTGTTGCAGGTCACGAAAATTGAAGGACCGTGTTAGCAAGTTTAAGTATGAAAAATGTTCATATAAATATAGGATCAGAAATGATTCGTTTCCATAATAAACATAAAATCTTCTGATTCTGTTATTGTACATTCTCTTTGGCAGTAAAAAGTTAAAAGCATAATCACTCCATGTATGTTCTTTGCAAATGCCTGCGCTGCTCAACTCCTTTTGATAAAATTCATTTACCAGATATTTGTACTTGTCTGCTTCATCAACTCTTTGGTTCAGTTGTGTATTTAACTTGGGCGCTGCCAGCTATTAGGTAGACTTCTTTACTGATAATGTATTTTTGATACCGTAATTTCTTAATTTTTTATAAAAATCAATAAAGACGGTTTATTATTTCCATTATTATAATACATTCTAGCTATATTCTTCATTACTCTTCATCGATCGAAAACCGATTCAGACGAGTTTTTTTTTGGCAAATAAGGTGGCTAGTAAGCACAATTATTAAAAAGTCATAGTTATTACCATGCTTTTATTTTGTCAATGCGGTCACCCGCTTTGTTGGCATCGGTCGTCGACGAGAAAATTATATTCCTAGCTCACAGCGAAACGAAGTCTCTAAATTATTATTTTTTTTAATTTTGTTAATTATGGATTTCTAACGCCACCTGGGACATTTTGGCTTTCCATAAGAGAATCATGCTGGTAGATTTAAATTGTACAAGCATTGGCCACTTTTCTGATATCGATAAAAATTAAATCCAAGTTATCTATTATAAATAAATATTTTCAGGAATACATTCTTAGTTCTAAGATATCGTTTCAGTAATCTTCATTGAGTATTTTTTATAAGAATATATAAGTAAGTATTTGATGTTATATTTTAATGAAAGGTCGTTATTGATAAACTAAGCAGATATTTCGATCATAAAATTAGTTATAGATTAATCGACTGATCTACCATACATATTTGTCTTATGTGAGGCCTTGTCTGTTGCAAGGCCGTTCGGAATTAAATAAATAATGATTCGCTCTACACTAAAAAATATAAGTTACATAATAGAGCAATTTGTTACTTAATAATTCATTTGTTTCATTTATCCAGTAAACAAAGGAATAATAACTGTTTATTTGTTAGCGTGACCGTACATGGTCCACCCACCTTGTATTATTAAAGCTTACAATAACATGTGCAAAATGGTTTCCAAAATATATACATCATTAGTTTTTGGAAAATAATTAGTACCAGTATCTTACCTACAAACAGCCTCTTAGAACTTTCAGTTTTCGAAATAATTTTATTTATTAATCAGTATTCAGGGAAAATAAATTTATCTCACGGCTTGAGTTCAATGTGTACGAGAGAAGAAGCGCGAGTAGTATGTGAATCTTTTACCACGTTAAAAAGAGATAGAAGCCGTCTGAAGAGCGAAGGTCACAGAAGGTCGTGCAATCTGCCGCGTCATCGGAAAGGCTGCTACAATAGGTTCGGTTACTGTCAAACCCAAGAAGGAGGTCCGTTCGAACATTTAATTCAATATTTTGTTTAAATTTTGATTAGAATTATTTATTTCAATTTCCCAGCGATTGTGATGAAATAAACACATCCTGAGTTATTGTTACATTTTTCGACAGCGAGCGGTTTTACAATTTAACAAATACCATTACGCAATACAAACTATCACTGCCTGCGGGTACGCAGGTGAAGACCATTGGGTACCGACTAAAATCGCTCAACTATGATCATGAGATGGAAACATAGCCTTGGAATATACAAGATGCGGTGTTCCCAAGCGAACCAATGATGCAGTGTTGCAGAATTTGTGATGATCCTGACCTTTCCTTTCGACCTAAAACGGAGCGCAGTTAGAACCGATCCGGAATCCAACGAACAGATTCGACAAAAAACCAAAATGTGTTCGCTCAAAATGAACCCATTGCTTGGGCGTAGAGAATAAACTAACGCATATTTGCAACATGCATCTCAATTCAAGGAACTGGTGTAATATATTAGCAACGCGGCAGATAGCTGCGCCAGCGTTGCTAGGCAACGCGGTGATGAGCTACGCTATCCAGGCGGCTTCTATCTCTTTCTAACATATGTGTCTATACACGCTCATCTCTCGTAAACATTGAACTCAAGCCAACAGACAAATCTGGTTCTCAGTGTACCTATCAATCTGCTTATCGTTACCAATAGTAAACGAGCGGACGGTAATTTTAACGAAGATAATGAAAGACTCTCAGATACTCGCATTCTACGAAGTTTGTAATTATCATTCTAGTGAATTAATCAATAGTAGCTGAGATGGTGAAGCCATAATGTCAGTCATATCACATTTTTCAATAAGCGCATCTTATACTAAGTGACATATAAATCCGAACACCCAGTTTAAATGGTTTTATTTTAATAAAAGTTGGTGAATGTATTTATCTTACTGTAAATAACAAGTGAAAAAATTTTCAGCCTTATCAGTTGGACATTCCGGTTTTTATACTGCTATTTTTTAATTCACTAACGCTCTAAAAATGAATATTTCAGCCGCAGTAAAGAATCAACGTTGGCAGATTTTGTTTCTTGACATCCTTTACGATCGGTTACGATGCCTAGAGTACGGAGACCTGTACGATTTCGTCAACTTAGTGAGTTTGATAGGGCCCGTATAGTGGGACTTCGGGAAGCTGGACTTTCTTTTCGGGCAATTGCAGTTAGAGTGCAAAGAAGTGTAGACACTGTGGTTAGGTGTTGTCAGGCATGGCTTCTAGAAGGCCGTACGCAAAGAGCAAGGGGCACTGGACGCCGCCGTAGAACAACAGACCGTGAAGATCGCCGCCTAAGATTATTGGCCTTAAGGGACCGTTTCTCCACTACCAGGTCCATTGCAAATGAATGGTTTGCAGAACACGGAAGACCTATTGGCATGCGAAGTGTTTAGCGACGAATGAGAAGTTTTTTCTTGTTTTCATACCGGCCACACTGGGTCCTCCCTTTAACTCGAGAACACCGACGTAATCGCCTTGAGTGGTGCAGACAACGGTCACTCTGGGATCAGGAATGGAACAGTATTGTCTTTAGTGACGAGTCTCGATTTTGTTTAGGCATGCACGATGGTCGTGCCAGGGTTAGAAGGCGACGTGGTGAAAGGAGGAATACACAGTTTTTTGTTGAAAGACATGTTCATCACACTGTTGGAGTTATGGTTTGGGGTCACCTTTAATCTTCATCAGAGGTAACATGAACGCGCAGCGTTATATCCACGATGTTCTAGAATCCCATCTTTTACCCTATCTTGACACCCTGGCAGATCCAACTTTCCAACAAGATAATGCCCGACCACATGTTGCAAGAGTCACAATAGACTTCTTTCAACATAATGATGTCACATTGTTACCATGGCCACCAAGATCTCCCGACTTATCCCCAATTGAGCACGTGTGGGATATGATGGGTAGGAGATTGCTCAACTTGCAACGTCCTCCTCAGACTCTAGAAGCACTTCGAGAGGAGTTGGTGGTTGCCTGGAATGAGATACCACAGGAGGACATTGACCACCTGATCAGAAGCATGCCTAGGCGCGTTGGAGAATGCGTAGCACATCAGGGTGCATCCACACATTATTAAAGGTCAAAGGGCTTTAAAGCAGTGCAATCATTTCGAAATTTTTATCATTTACTTATTATGCTTCATTAAGTACTTATACAAAATTTTATTAAAATAAAACCATTTAAACTGGTTGTTCGGATTTATATGTCACTTAGTATATTTTTCATTCAAGAGGATTGCAATCTGCCTGTTTTACAAAATATTTGCTCAGCCGTTCATTGTACTGTCTGAGACCAAACCTAGACGATTCTGAGGAGTTATCAAATAACACGAAACATGTTTACGGTTGACTGTCTGTGGTCCATCGTTCCGAAAATGCCAAAAACTCTGTTATAGCAACCCACTGTATAGGAATCTAAAAATGAAAAAAAAAGACAAGTGTCACCTGGAAGGCAGATGAATAAAATATTGCTAAAACTGTTACGTTTTAAAGAAGGAGACTGTTGTGAGCAGAACGTATTAAAAAAGAATTTCAAATATATGGAGTTTCATTGGCCAGTAAAACATGAGAGATTATCGATATAAAAACCACAGGATACGTTTCAGACGTTACATTGTTAGCAGACATTCTATCGGACTCAAGATTCAGGATCTTTAAGTATGCTTATTGATGATTATCTACGCAGGTCTACAGATATGGGATTTATTTTAATTCCTCTTGTCCAATAATTTCTTCTGTTAGTACGATAATTCAGAAATACAATTTCTGCCGACCCTGTATGTGGCCGTTCCTATATCCGAGTCTGGTCGTTGTATATTTCATATTCTGACGAAAGGTCGTTACACCTATTTAGTCTAGACGATGATAGTAAAAAGCGTTATATGAACTTGCTGCTAATTGCACTACCAGCAGCAGCACCAGACCAGATTGCAATAATGAATAAATCGGAATATGTATGCACGCGGAAGTTTTCCCAGCCAATTCTAAGGATGACCATACACAGACGCAGTGCCGGTGACTCCTCGGTTTCATTTATGATTTTCGGGAAGAGCTTCATATTCGGATTTGCCGTTGTTGGTGTTCAAGTGAAATACTCGACCTTAATGGTTCATAGAATATCAGAATATTTCTCGGTCAAAATGAGACGCTGTGTATACTGTTGACGTGACGGAATGGGAAATACTTTGAAATGTTATTTATGCAGTCATATTTAGGTCAATGAAGGGCATATACACTAAACATCTGATTAACATAGGCTTGATGTGCTTTTCTTTTATATTGTACAAAGTATATATTGGAAGTAGAGCCTCCTGTTCGTGTAGACTTTGTAGTATTTGAAAATATCCTAGTTTGGTTAAAGTACTGTCGAATTTATTTATATATTTAGGTGCGTTGAATCCGGATGCGGGTGAGTGCAATATTGCTTTAATATTAGAAATAATCGTAGAATTTTTATACACATGATCAAGTGGCCTTATTCACTTTCAGGTATCACTTCCCTAATTTGTGAATTTAAAACAAAGAATTGACAAATAATTCATTAAAACTTGGCAAACACTTTACTAAAGCTGATTAAACAAATTTAATATATATACGAATATATATATATATATATATATAAATATTATTCATACTTAATTGCCTTAACTGTTAGGAGAAAACATCCTTGAATTTCTGTGGGTAGAAGACAAAGTATTGCATAAACACACTTTTATAACTTAAACTCGAGCTTTCGAAGGTCTATGCCCTTATCGTCTGGAGAAGTCGGCGAGATTGTTGCTGAAATTGTTCTTAAACGACAGTGAAGGGAACACATAGTCGACGAATATATATATATATAGACGTGGTCATTGCCGTCTAGACCAGTTAGGTGAACAATAGAGCTTCCGCCTTTAGTTGGGTACTTCGACAAAATTCAAGCAATAAGGACTCTTTATACTTTATTAGTCTCTAGCTTGCAATGGACTTTGCCATCTTCATCAGGAGCTGCAATAACATTGAGAAGAAATGGCAACTATTGTGCAAAATGATTTTAAATTACTTACAATAGTATGTGAGATTGTTGCTAACTGTTATTAACGGTTAAGTTGAAGGAAACATTTAGTAGCCTGCTGAAAGCTGGATACATGGTACATTCGTTAAAATTAAAAAAAAAATACATACAGCTGTACCTATGTCAGGAACACATCAACACGGATTAAAATATCTAGAATGAAAGTTAAAATTACATCGTGAACAACCTGATGCTACACAAAATGGTGTGGCACAGGATCATAAGTAGGATGAAACATTTGACAGATGAAAGAAGGTGTCGATGGATGGAACGAACATTTTTGTAAAATGCGTGCTATGTTGCCAAATCACTTCAGATGGTGTGATTTATCAAGATACGCTAAGTAAGAACTTGTCAACAGACCAGAGGCAGTTGAACAAACTATATTGCTGATGAGATGGACAATTGAATTAAATAATTATTATTTTATTATGAGAAAACAATTATTCAAATTTGAATGGAATGGAATTTTGGAAGGAAAGGGTGGAATAGACCAAAAAACCGGATTCCATTTATGATTGTGAAAAGTCAAAATTTAGAGAGATGTGTAAGTGCTCCAATTTTTCGCAGTTTAGCAAATATGAGTAAATGACGCTCAGTTGCTTAACATCTGTCTTCTTATTCATAGAGTTGTCATTCATGAAAATGTGGGACGTTTTCCAGGCATAAACGTTGGGATAGGTATTTTTCTTTATCAAGAACTTTGATACATGTGTAGTTCATATAGTGCCCTGTTGTATTGATAGAGCACATCTCCCGGGATGAAGCCTAGAGTCTCTTCTGTGTGATGAAATCCTTCCTTTTAGAGATCTGAAAGTCTGACCTATGTACATTTTGTTGCAATTATTACAATTGATTGAGGAAACTGTGTTGGTTAAGCCAAGCAACGGGACTTTTATCTTTGAAAAAATACAGTTTCTAGTGAGGACGGATTTGCAAGCAATTCGACAGTTCAACGGGCTACATAGTCTGATCGGCTTAGGGGTCAGTTCCTTGATATAGGGTAGGACAGCAACACCAGATCTGGAATTTGTGATGGCGGTTATATTGTTATTGGAATTGATGTTGTTGTTGGGAATTATATCAGTTCTGTTCTTGCGATTGCGTTTTGGTTTAATTAAACTAGTTTCATAGATTCAAGTAAACTCTTTTAGAAAACGGAGTTTGAGCTAACCAAACTTGTTGTCACTCAGCTAATTATTTTTTTTCATAGACCTATGTGAAATTGTAATTGTTTTAATTAAACATTTTTCTCAGTGTAGTAAAATAAGGAATTATATGCACTTTCACTTATCTTGTAATGTCAATTTTTTTGTTAAAAAATTACATTTCAATGCCTGCTAATTATATAAGAACGTGTATTCTCCTACAACCGATTACCGATTATTGAAGAAAGTTGTACGAATAAGTTTATGTATTTTTTCACGATGGCCGATCCATGGTTTGGACACAAAACACGAAATTCGACATGAAAATTTCAAATTATGGGACTGACGACGTTTTTGCACTGACCGATTCATTTATATTTTGATCTAAAGCTCCGAAACATGATCGATAGAATTACTTACAGGCAATGTATCATGGGTCAGATTCTAAATGAGTTTCGACCACTGAAATTAATTTAGATAGCGCCCTGTGACGATATACTTGAATCGCAACGGTAATTTTGACATGTGATAATATCGATCTCGTATTTTCAAATAATCAAGGAAGTATCAAAATTATCATAGCGAATCAAGTATATCGCCAAAAGGCGCCATCGAAATCAATTTCAACGGTCGAAACCCATTCAGAATCAGGCCCCATGTTAGTAACAATTTCAAGCATACAAAGTCGCGGGTAACAGCTGGTACATGTATGGCTAATACTGGGTCAATGTACTTGGCAAAATTTTTCTTACCATATATCCATAATCAACATTTGAATTTTCACGAAATCATAAAAAATACTGGAAGATACATAACAAATATATTTTTATGAAAATTTCTACAATCTCCGTTTACAACTACCGCTTTGGCGACATGTACGCTCAGATTTGTTCATCTATTATTTCGCGCCAAAACGTGTATGGTTGGATTTATCTCTAAGCGTATTCATGTGTTTTGCACTAGACCTAGACATTAGACTGGGAAAGTAATAGCCAGTTGCAAGAGTAGAACTCTTACAAGTTTTAAGCTGCAGACTGATGTGGTCAACCAGTTAACAAGGCATGATAGTACGTAAACAGGGTCAGTTTTTAGTGGTGTAAAATATGTCTAAAAAAGTTATTCACAAAAATTGTAAGCATATTAACGCTCCTTATTCGGAAAATATGCTGCTCTCTGTAGGTTGATTCATAACTACGTAACAATATAAACATACATTTTTTAATGTATTATTATATATTTGACATTATGTTATAAATTTATATTTATTTTGGAAGGTCTCTTCAAAGGAAAACGTTTGATATAGTATACTGAAAGGTTTGGATCATTACTTCCGGAACCAAAGAAAACACTCATCTCTGACAGCTTGTCAGTCAATTTTGTAGATAGCGTAGCATATTTTTCGTCAAAATGAGTTTCACATCCCGAAGTTTTTAGACTTTTAAACACGTATACAGGGTGGCGCATCGAAAACGAAACAGACGCATTTACTGGCAGCTCAGTTTTTTTTTGGAAAAACGCTCAGACCCGTCGATTTTGTTTTCGAGGGGGACACAAGTTTGGCAAAAAATCACGTTAATACGTGCAGCCCCCTGGGCGGGGGTGACACCAACTCTAAAATCTTAAATGGAAAGGGCGGTCGAGTAATACCTTATTATTATTATTATTATTATGATAATTGAGATGAGCAGAGTACACAGTACTATAAGCTCATGCAGTAAATATAGTGTACGGACACGTAACACAAATACATCAAATAGAAAAAAATAAAAAAAGACAGTTCATAGCTATAAAGTTTGTACACTCCTCCAGCTATCATACTGCACTTTGAAGCTATTAACTGAAGTAGCACCAACCACACTTTCAGGTAAACTATTCCAGGTGTTGAATATGCGGTTGGGAAGAAACCACTCTCGGACTGTTGTTTTAAGTGGCTCCGTATGCAGTTTGAAGCTGTGTCCGCGTAGATTGCTGCGCGACAGACGGTATAGATGCATGAGGTTGGTGCCCATCAAACCATGGAGTATCCTGAACGTAACTATAAGATCGCCACGAAGTCTTCGCTCAGAGAATGAGGTCAGGTTGAACAATTCAAGGCGATCTTCATAGCTTGGTCTTCGTGCTCCAAAAGGGATACGAGTAGCCCGACGCTGTACTGATTCGACGAGATTTCTATCGCGCAGAAGCACAGTGTCCCATACCGGGCCAGCGAATTCAAGAATTGGCCTCACGAATGCCTTGTAAATGTAGGCGCAAGTGTTGACATCGGATCCTTTGAAAGACCTCTCCAGCATGTATAGAAGTTTCTTGGCTTTTGATGTAACGTGGTGGATATGCTCTGACCAGGAAAGACGATCGTTGACTACAACGCCCAGATCAGTGTGGCTGGAAACTGCTTCGATGTTGTGGTCAGAGATCTTGTATGTAAATCGCGGATTTGTCTTCCCGAGGTGAAGGACACAACACTTAGTTAGATTTAAGGGTAAAAGCCAACTGACTGACCATTGACAAACAATATCAAGATCTCGTTGAAGCATAGCAGAATTTACGACAGTATTGTAAATCTTGGTGTCGTCGGCATAAGCTGAACATGTGGAGGAAATCAATGCGGGCAGGTCACTTGTATACTGAAGGAACAGCACTGGCCCCAAGACAGAGCCTTGAGGAACTCCACTTGCTACATGATGAAGGTGAGACTGGCTATCACTGACGCGCACAGAGAAAGTCCTCCCGGTGAGAAAAGCCTTAATCCACATCAACAACTCGCCTCTTATTCCCATACATCCCAACTTAAACAGAAGCCTTCTATGTGGTACGCGATCGAAAGCCCTAGAAAAATCTAAGTAGATTATATCAACAGGAGTCTTTGTGTCCAGATACTGAGTCCAATCGTTGAGAGAGTGGAGAAGGTTGGTCATTATTGATCGACCAGGGAGAAATCCATGCTGATTCTTAGGGATAAGGTCATTTTCGAAAGCAAATGACAGGAGCTTATCTAATATGATTCTTTCAGCTATTTTGGCGGCGATAGGAACGAGACTTAAAGGTCTTTCAATTCCCTTTATAATGACGTAAAATACATGAGCTTCAGTTCAGTAGTTTTGAAGATTTATTGATTTAAAACTTAAAGTAGACTTTAATAGGTACATCAGATTAGTTTGTACTACTTTCAGAAGAAATTTGACTAAAAGAATTTACTTAATAAGTAAATAAATGCTTTTCTTCACTACGCCCATGGTTTTTTTATCATTTTGTTGTTGAAAATAGCTATTGGAGCGTTTTTTTGTGGCAAAAAAGTTATTTCTTGAAGAAAGATAAGGAAATATCTCGTACTTATTTTAAATAGGAATTTAGTACATAGTGTGCGATTGTTTTGACCAAACTTTGTTGCTAAAATAACTTGTAACGCTTTATTACATAAATTAACCATGGTATATTCCACAGCAGAAAGAGTTGAAATTATCGAAATATGTTTCGGAAATAATCAGTGCGCTAACAGAACAGCAGAAATATTTAATGAGCGACATGAGAACAGTAACGTGCATCGAAAATATGTTCTAGAACTTGTAGCTAAATTTCGGTCGCCAATAAAAAACGCAACATTGAAAATCCCATAAGGAGCGAAGCAATAGAAGTTTGGGTTTTAGGGCAAGTTTATGTAGATCCTACGTTAAGTACTCGCAAATTGGAGACAGTGTGTGGTGTTAATCGACGTACTGCCCAACGGATTCTAAAGGCCCATAGTTTTCATCCGTATAAAATTCACCTGGTACAAGAACATAATGAAGACGATTTTGATCGGCGATTACAATTTTGTGAAGATATGATTGAACGAATTATAAACGATGAACATTTTCTATTCAACACTTGCTTTTCCGACGAATGTTCCTTTTTCTTAAATGGCGTAGTAAATCGTCATAACTGCCGATATTGGTTCGATTCTAATCCCAGAATTTATCATGAGGTTCATACACAGCAGCCACAAAAATTAAATGTTTAGGCTGGTACTTTTGGTTTATTTAGTTGATCCTTTTTTCTTACCTGGAAATTTGACCGGTGAAATGTATTTGGAATTACTGGAAGACGCCATAGATCCTGCATTAACAGCCATAATTGAAAATCAGAATGATCGGCGGTAGGTACATTGCGAATAGGTTGATGTTCCAACAGGACCACATTACGCATTACGTGGTCGACAATATTTAGATCAGGCATTTCCAGATCGATGGATTGGTAGAAGAGGTGCCATTAAATGGCCCCCAAGATCGCCAGATTTATCACCTTTGTATTTCTTTATGTGGGATCATTTAAAAAGCAAAATCTATGCTACTCAGCCAACATCATTAGAAGACCTGCGACAAAGAATTGTGCGGCAACGTTTTGAGCAAAATTTTTACTAATGCATAGAGAGTCATGGTGGCCATTTTCAACATTTACTTGCCTAACTGGTCAGTTAATTCATCATTTTTAAATTACTTTGCTGCCAAATGTATTGATCTGTACTAATGATGATGTATTAGTTTTATGTAAGCTTTAACTCAATAAATCTTCAAAACTACTGTACTGAAGTACATTAATTTTATATCATTATAAAGGGAATTGAAAGACCTTCAAAATAAGGTATCACTCGACCCCCCTTTCCATTTAAGATTTTGGGGGTGGTATCACCCCCGCTTAGGGGGCTGCACGTGCTAACGTGATTTTTTGCCAAACTTGTGTCCACCTCGAAAAAAAAAATCGACGGGTCTGAGCGTTTTTCAAAAAAAAAACTGAGCTGCCAGTAAATGCGTCTGTTTCGTTTTCGATGCGCCACCCTGTATATTAACGATCTTGGATTACCTTTTCTATAAGCTTTATTTTGATATACAATATCTTCTCTCGGTTACTAAATTTTTGAGTTATTTGCAGTTTTCCAGGAAATATCATTTAAAATAAATGTATTAATCGATTCTGAATGGATATATATGTTTTTATTGAAAGATCCCCTTCCCAAGAACTATGTAGAATTTATTTTGCATTGTAATTTTTGGGAAACTAATTTATTTACTCTCTAGAAGATTTCATACAAAAAATAAAGCTTATGAAAAGGAAAAAATATACAGTATTCATTTCAATTTTTTGTGAAAAACTACGCTTCACGTTCTTAAACACCCTGTATAGATAGTGCACAAAATTTGAACAAAAGATTAAATGATGATAATCTATGGGAGATGGAGCTTACATGCTGTAAGAGTTCATTTTGTAATCGTGAAAGATTTCTAAAATGAGATATTATGTTTTTTGGATGTTATATGTATATCTTTGTCGGTCTGCTTGCCTGTTGGTCTATCCGCTAATCTTATAACCGCCTAAATTACTATTTACACTATTCCAAGTACGCAAAAGCTTTGTAGTTTTTGAAAGTTGGTCCACTGGCCGCAGAGAAAAAGGCCAAAAACAAAAAAAAATCAAAATCAAACTTCGTTTTTTGACGTTTTAGACCATCCTGATCATTTTTGGAAAACTTTTTGTAGGGGTTAAAAAATGGCGGTTAGGAATTGCAGGGGGTGGGGGAGGATATATCCCATTTTTTTCGAAAAACTTTATGAAACTTCCGCCTTTACAGAGGCATTTCAGAATATATTCAAAGTCCAGAGTGTTTTGTGTTACCACGTGGTTATATCACTTTGTCGAAAGTAATTGCTGGTAAATTTGGTAACTAACTTAATTAGATATACAGGGTGTCCGCAAAGTTGGGGTTTTCCTTTACACGACGTGTAGATCTTGAAAACATAAGCAATTTTTCTTAGTACCATATACACCAATGTCTTAAGGGAACCGAGATAAAGGGCTCTGCAACATCAAAAATACCTGAATACCGTCCTGTAGCCGCGACATCCCCGAGTGGTACTAGGACACTAGCTCAACCCGACGACAGAACTGGGTCGGGGTCAGTGTGCAACCTTCAACCGACGGTTACGGTCACGCGTGTAGAGGTAATCGCGTAGACGAGAATCCCTCAACAAGTACTAGAGACGTGGCTAGAGAAGTGCAAGTATCAAAAACTAAAATGTGGTAAACGCTGCGTGAAGAGGGGCTGTATCCGTTTCACATCCAACGTGTACAAGCCCTTCAACCTGACGATTTTCCAGCAAGAGTGCGGTTTTGTGAGTGGTTGTTGCATCAACATGACAATTATCCGGACTTTTTGAAGTTCATATTGGTGACAGACGAATCTACGTTCACGCGGATTGGGTTGAATAACTTTCGCAACACTCATGTTTGGTCAGTAGAAAATCCGCACGCTGTCCGTCGGGCACATTTTCAACAAACATTTTCGGTTAATGTTTGGGATGGCATGGTGAACGGTATGCTCATTGGACCATTTATTCTCCCAAAACGATTGGACGGGATGCAATACCTAGACTTTTTACGCAACATTTTGCCTTCCTTGTTTGCCTGCGTCTGCTCGGTAGCGCATCAGCTGATTTCATTTTCTGTTGGAGCGGTATGATTTCGGGCAGAGACGTACTTAGCCCTTCTCGTCAACTGGAGAGTGAGTACTTTTTCCTTTATTTTTTTTTACTTGGTCACCCTCGTTTCACTACACATTACCTTTGTTATTTCAAGGGTAGTTGTTTCTGAAACGGAAAACCCCAACTTTGCGGACACCCTGTATTTTGAAATAACGGAGCTATCGATGGATTACTCACTCATAACTCACCCTGTATGTATGGTAAAGTCTGATCATAGGTTTGGCTTATCTTCGACAGCCACCATGAGAATTATACTTGTCTGCAAAGTCTGGGAACGGCTACAAACGACGCAGAATTACATTACAACATACCATCAATTAAAATTTTTCTCACAGACGTGAAGAGTGTAGTATGTACATCCATCTTGTGCTCAATTACAAAAGATAACTAGATGCTAGAGAAAACGAACCATAATAAGGCATCAGTTTTACTGTTTGGTCGTCCTTTTTAGAATTATACTTAAGCATACGGTAATGATTATAATTGTGAATACATTGGGGCAGGCCTGTTTAAAAACACTAAGATATAATTCCCTTCCAAATATTCCTTAGGCATTATTTTAGTAAGAAAAAGAATGTCGTTATAACTATATTACTTTGATTTATGTATACTGAAATTATGATGTCGCATTCACCATTTTTGTCATAGATCATGGCGACGTAAAGTAACGATTGTGTTTAAAAGCTAGACAGTTTTACAAGCTTTTATTCAACTTTACCTGTTCGTATGTATGTACAGTAATGGACAAAAGTATATAGACAAATTAATATTGCGCTGTATCTCTTTTTTAACTTGTTTTATTAATACACCAACCTGTATATACAGGGTCTTTCAGTTTATTGTTGCATAACCTTAAGATTCGATAGACCTTTTAAATCTAATGCATTAAGTCTATATAAACATGGGTCGAAAAATGCGTGGCTTCCGAAATACAGGGTGTTAAAATTTACTTTTTAAAATAGTTTTTTTTAAATATTTCGAACAATATTTGATGTATAACAACGAAAATCGGTATACAAGGGTTTTTTGGTACGACAAAACGAACCATGGGCATAGTTTTACTGTAGCTGCTAGAGGGCGCTCTCTACTGTACCTGTAGTGTATTAAAATAACCGAAAAATTTTTCTTAGTGCAATTTTTTGCTTTTTGAATAAAAAAACTGATTCTTCGCACTTTTCAACATAAAAAAGCTCTCTTGTGAATTTTCGTAATAGTTAGCCGTTTTTGAGATATTTCGATTTTCAAGGTTCGATGCATTGTTAATTATTTATGATAAAATAAGGTTAAAAAGTCAGTATCTCGATAATTTTTAGAAGTAGGCTGTGCCTGCAAATATTTTTGAAATTGAAAGCAGAATAAGGTTAAACGTCAATTAGTTGACAGTTAGTTTTGTTGTCTGTTGAAACCTGAAACGTTTTTTTTGCAATTGTGTGTGAATGCACGAAATTTAGTTTCTTTTACCTGTTTTTTTTTTGTAAGTTTTATAAAAAAAAGCCATTTTTATTCTCCAGTCAAGAGTTAGCGGATATTTATTTTGTGTATGGCTTTGTGAATGGAAACGCAGCAGAAGCAGCCAGAGAATACGCACGAAGATTTCCAAACAGACGACATCTAACTCGCTCAGTATTTGTAAGAGTGCATCGCCAATTAATTGAAAATGGTTTTGGAAATCTCCAAAGGGATCGAAACATAAATGTTCGTCAGCGCAGATTTGCCCGTATGATTCTGCGTGAGTTTGATAGAGATCCGACCACAAGTGTTAGGAGAGTTTCTGGTGCCTTGGGAATTTCAACAAGCCATGTTCACCGTGTTCTTAGAAATGACCATAGACGTCCTTACCATTTGCAACCTGTGCAAGGACTACAGCCAGGGGACGGAGAACGAAGAATCACATTTTGTCAGTGGATTCTTGATAGAACTGATAATAATAGGGAGTTTTTAAGTAACGTTTTATGGACGTGGATTGGTAAATTTTCATAATCAACATGTTTGGTCGCATGAAAATCCGCATGCAGTTCGGGAAAGAAATTTTCAGCATGAATTTAGTGTGAACGTGTGGATTGGTATCTACCGTAATCGACTATTTGGACCCTACCTTTTGCCTGCAAGGTTAAATACTGCGACCTTCTTGGAATCCTTAAAGGCTGAACATACAAATATGTGGGATGATGTTATGTTAGATTTAAGAAGATTGGCCTGGTTCCAGCTTGATGGTTGTCCAGCTCATTTTTCGAGAATAGTTAGAAACTGGCTGGACGAAAATTATCCAGTAATATGGATCGGCCGTGGAGGACCAGTCGCCTGGCCTCCACGATCCCCTGACCTAAATCCATTAGATTTCTTTGTGTGGGGATTTCTAAAAGACAAAGTGTACCAGCCTCCCGTAACCACAAGAGATATGCTAATAGACAGAATCAGGAATGCATGTGATGAAATAAGGCCTTATTTGAATAATGCTATACCACGTTCGATCATTCGTAGATGTGAATTGTGTATTGAACAATTGGGCTTACATTTGGAGCAACTACTTTAGATTTTGTATGTTTGTCCTAACTATCCAATAGCATTGTAGTTGTAAATAATAAATTTAATTTGTTAAAAATAATATTGGAAAATTAAACAAATTAATATTCTGTTTTTTGTGTTTATTTGGAGTTAGGAATTATTGCTGTGTTTAAAAACACAATCTAAACGATCATCTTAATTACTTGCAATGCCCAAATCGAAAATGTAAAAAAAATATAATTTTCCCATAAATAATTAAAAATGCATCGAACCTTAAAAATCGAAATATCTCAAAAACGGCTAACTATAACGAAAACTCACAGTAGAGCTTTTTTATGTTGAAAAGTGCAAAGAATCAGTTTTTTTATTCAAAAAGCAAAAATTGCACTAAGAAAAAATTTTCGGTCATTTTAATACACTACAGGTACAGTCGAGAGCGCCCTCTAGCGGCTACAGTAAAACTATGCCCATGGTTCGTTGTCGTACCAAAAAACCCTTGTATATCAATTTTCACTGTTATACATCAAATATTGTTCGAAATATTAAAAAAAAACTATTTTAGAAAGTAAATTTAAACACCCTGTATTTCGGAAGCTACGCATTTTTCGACCCATGTTTATATAGACTTTATGCATTAATTTTAAAAGTTCTATCGAATCTTAAAGTTATGCAGCAATAAACTGAAACACCCTGTATAGACGAATATATACAATTAAAACATTTGATTTTTGGCCAGCTTTTTAGGGTTCTGCCCCACTGTGAGCCGGTGCGAAAAGGCCGCGAAACTGTCCATTAGAAGAGTCATTGATCAGTCGCACGGCCTTCTTCCGAATTCCATCGAGCATGGATAATGTAATCGGGGCGACAGCACCCCTACCTTGTGAGCAGTACTTGAGGCTCGGTCTTATCTGGGCCTTGTACAGAGTGAGGAGGTCATGTGGAGAAAAGTACTTCTTAGTCTACTAGCCTATCTTTTTACCAGTACGTGGTGGCTATTCAATATCCCCCCTTTTTGAAATGAGTTTTCCGGGAAGGACCTTTTAGCTTTTTTTAAATAAGAAATAGGGAATCTGAATGTTAGTTGAATTCAGAAGATATTATTTAAAAAAAAACAAACAACAATATGCAACTATTTTAATCGGTTTGAAAACTTATTTTCAGATCAAAGGAGAACTGGATACAAGTTATCAAAGAAAATCTTCTGAGGCAACTAGGTAGAGACAACACAACGATCTTCCAGAGACCTAATGATGGCAGTTTATCTTCATTGAACGTTTCACAAATCCTGCCCAATTTCTTGAATACAACGAACTTAATTCCTGACGATCAGATTACTGAAAAAATAAGGAGCTTTTACCCTTCATGTAAGTACTCACTCAAAAAACAACACCAAATGATGTCAAAAGCTACAGCGTTTCACATATTTTAGATTACCCAAAATGCAATTTGCAAGATTAGAATATACGAGCCCCTTCCCACTTCAGTTGGTCCAACTATTGAAATATCAGTTTTTTTCTTATCAAACACAAATAATGTAGCAGGGTGTTATAGGTTTAAAATATTAACAATGATTACTTTGATAATATATAGTAGAAAACACCAACTTTATCCCTCCCTAATCAAACTTGCAGCATAAAAATAACACATGTTGCAATTACAGCATATCTACCTATTTTCATTTCAATGCAAAATAAGTCTATAACGCATAGGTGGCTGTGAAAAATAAAAGCCATGACAATTGTTTTTATTAATCACGGCTGTCAGAATACGTTTAAAATAGTTTTGGGTAGTTAAGGTTTTCAAAATGGGTAGAGGAAAGGTTATTAGTGAGAAAATTCGGTTACTGATAATAAAATTTTTTAATTCTGGGAAATCAAACTCAGAAATTGCAACTTTGTTAGACTTATCGCGGTACAGTGTGAGAAATATTGTTAGAAGATATAACGTAACTGGTTCAGTTAATATTAAGTCATGATATGTGAAAAAAGTAATATCACAAATGCCGACCGAAGAGCATTAAGAAGAATAATCGTGAAAAACAGGAGTACCAATTATTTACAATTAAGTGCTCTGTGGAGTGACGCTGTTGGAAGGAGAATTTCGAGGCCCACAACTCATAGAGAGGCCCACAAACTGGGATTTAGCACTTGCAAGGTAAGTTTTCTTATCAAAAAAGTGAAGTAAAAACCCTAAAGTTGCACAACTTGTTTATAGGCCAGAGACAAGCCACTATTAACTCCACTGCAAAAGAAAAAGCGGCTTAGATGGGCTAAAGAACGTAGACAATGGACACCTCAACAATGGTGTGCAATACAATGGAGTGATGAGGCCCGATTCGAAGTTTGTGTTGGTGACAGTCGCAGTAGAGTTATTCGCAAAAAAATGAAGCATTCCATGTTGATTGTCTGAAGAGAAAAGTAAAATTTCCAGCATCCATTATGGTCTAGGGCAGTATGTCATCAAAAGGAGTAGGAAAACTTCATTTTATTGCTGGAAATGTGGATACAAACAAATATTTGGCAATCTTATAAGAATCGGAAGAATGTTTGACATCCGGCCAAGATTTTGTGTTTCAGCAAGATGGTGCAGCGTGCCATACCCCAAAAAAGGCTAGAAAATGGATGGAAGGAAATAATGTACCACTTTTGAAATGGGTTTCTAGCAGTCCAGATCTGTCACCTATTGAAACTTTGCGGCACGAGATGAAAAAGGTTCTACAACATCCTGCTCGTACAATCACCGAACTGAGACAAAAGCTTCAAGAAATATGGGATTGTTTTACATTAAATTTTTGCCAAAACTTGGTTAACACTATGCCCCAAAGAATTTCAGCCGTAATAAAAAATAAAGGTGATGTTACCCAATGGTAATCTTTCAATTGTTGCTTTGTTAACTTCGCGCATTTATTCGCACATTGTTTATTTGTTCAGATGTTCTATTAGTTATAGGTCTAAGTGATTTCAAATATGTATTTTTTACGACTAGAGTGTATCTAAAATGTTTTTGAGAAAATAAATTGTTTTAGAAGTAAATAGTTTTATGTTTAGTTTATAAAGGCATATTTTGGTACAAATCTTGAAGGTGGCCAATTGAAGTGGGAAGGGGCTCGTATTCATATCTACAATACTGAAAAAAGTTAGGGAGCAACAAAAGATCCAAATTCTTTGGTGATTTTCGACAGGTTGTATTTCGTTGAAAAATGGTCGTATCCAGATTCTAAAAAATGAAGCTTCAAGATTCTTATTTTCTGGTTTTTCAGGCTAACAATGTTAGGAGTAATAATTCTCACGCAATTCTAACAGATAGCCCAAGATTCTTTTTTGCAAAACCTTCGCCTTCTTCTTATTAGTCCATGGTCTTGAAAACATTTTGTTTGTTAGGCCATTATATTGGAGGTTTATTCAAATTCAATGTCCTGTTTTTAACATCCCGATACGGTCATTTGGCGCGGAGATACTTTGAATGAAAAAAAATCTTTTTGGAATAAATCTCCTATATGATTTGATTGCAATCTTTGAGGAATTTTTTTGTTTACTAGGTATTGACTTAATAAAAAGGTTAAAAAAAACACTTTTTGCCTTGTTTTGGAAAATTGACAGCATTTTTGGGAACTGCTAATGTTTTCAGGTTTCTTATACCTCAATATATCCCTAATAAGGGCACGACGACAGATCGATCCACTGTACGATCTCTCCGGATCGATCGATTTGGTTTGAAACAAATCAATGCAGCAAAGTTTTTGTATCAAAATATCCTTGTAATCTGGTTGAAAATAAAAAAATCATCTTCCAATTTTAGAAAAGCAATTGGAACATTTTATTGTTTTATTCTTAGAATATTCTGAAATACAATAATACTGACCAGGGACGGATCTAGAAAATATTTTTTGGGCGACCTCAAGGGCGGATTTAGGAATTTGTCGGTCAGGAGACACAAAGAAGGCAAAAATGTTGTGAAAAATCTGTTAGAATTGGATGAGAACCTTCACCGATAACATTTCGGAGAATAAATCAGAAAACTAGAATTTTAAAGCTTCAAATTGGTTTTTTATAGTCTAGATACGACTGTGTTTCGCCAAAATACAGCTGCTCGCCAAAAATCACCAAAAAATTTGAATTTTTCTAAGCCTCTTGGTTTTATTAACATTTTATCTTTGGTGGCAGAATTCTTATGCTACATTTCGATTCAGACTAGGCAAAAAAGTCAGACTTTATATACAGGGTGTTTCAGTTTATTGTTGCATAACTTTAAGATTCGATAGAACTTTCAAAATTAATGCATAAAGTCTATATAAACATGGGTCGAAAAATGCGTGGCTTCCGAAATACAGGGTGTTTATATTTACTTTCTACAATAGTTTTTTTTAAATATTTCGAACAATATTTGATGTATAACAGTAAAAATTGGTATACAACTGTTTTTTGGTACGACAAAACGAACCATGGGCATAGTTTTACTGTAGCCGCTAGAGGGCGCTCTCTACTGTACCTATAGTGTATTAAAATGACCGAAAAATTTTTCTTAGTGCAATTTTTTGTTTTTTGAATAAAAAAACTGATTCTTCGCACTTTTCAACATAAAAAAGCTCTCTTGTGAATTTTCGTTATAGTTAGCCGTTTTTGAGATATTTCGATTTTTAAGGTTCGATGCATTTTTAATTATTTATGATAAAATAACGTTAAAAAGTCAGTATCTCGATAATTTTTAGAAGTAGGCTGTGGCTGCAAATATTTTTGAAATTGAAAGCAGAATAAGGTTAAACGTCAATTAGTTGACAGTTAGTTTTGTTGTCTGTTGAAACCTGAAACGTTTTTTTGCAATTGTGAATGCACGAAATTTAGTTTCTTTTATCTGTTTATTCTCCATTTGTGTATGGCTTTGTAAATGGAAACGCAGCAGAAGCAGCCAGAGAATATGCACGAAGATTTCCAAACAGACGACATCCAACTCGCTCAGTATTTGTAAGAGTGCATCGCCAAATAATTGAAAATGGTTTTGGAAATCTCCAAAGGGATCAAAACATAAATGTTCGTCAGCGCAGATTTACCCGTATGATTCTGCGTGAGTTTGATAGAGATCCGACCACAAGTGTCAGGAGAGTTTCTGGTGCCTTGGGAATTTCAGCAAGCCATGTTCACCGTGTTCTTAGAAATGACCATAGACGTCCTTACCATTTGCAACCTGTGCAAGGACTACAGCCAGGGGACGGAGAACGAACAATCACATTTTGTCAGTGGAACCTTTTATGGACCGATGAGTCATGCTTCACTAGACGTGGAGTGGTAAATTTTCATAATCAACATATTTGGTCGGATGAAAATCCGCATGCAGTTCGGGAAAGAAATTTTCAGCATGAATTTAGTGTGAACGTGTGGATTGGTATCTACCGTAATCGACTATTTGGACCCTACCTTTTGCCTGCAAGGTTAAATGCTGCGACCTCCTTGGATTTTTTAAAGGCTGAACATGCAAATATGTGGGATGATGTTATGTTAGATTTAAGAAGATTGGATATACCACGTTCGATCATTCGTAGATGTGAATTGTGTATTGAACAATTGGGTTTACATTTTGAGCAACTACTTTAGATTTTGTATGTTTGTCCTAACTATCCAATAGCATTTTAGTTGTAAATAATTAATTTAATTTGTTAAAAATAATATTGGAAAATTAAACAAATTAATTTTCAGTTTTTTTGTGTTTATTTGGAGTTAGGAATTATTGCTGTGTTTAAAAACACAATCTAAACGATCATCTTAATTACTTGTAATGTCCAAATCGAAAATGTAAAAAAAATATTATTTTCCCATAAATAATTAAAAATGCTTCGAACCTTAAAAATCGAAATATCTCAAAAACGACTAACTATAACGAAAATTCACAAGAGAGCTTTTTTATGTTGAAAAGTGCGAAGAATCAGTTTTTTTATTCAAAAAGCAAAAAATTGCACCAAGAAAAAATTTTCGGTCATTTTAATACACTACAGGCACAGTAAAACTGTGCCCATGGTTCGTTTTGTCGTACCAAAAAACCCTTGTATACCAATGTTCACTGTTGTACATCAAATATTGTTCGAAATATTTAAAAAAAACTATTTGAGAAAGTAAATTTAAACACCCTGAATTTCGGAAGCCACGCATTTTTCGACCCATGTTTATATAGACTTTATGCATTAATTTCAAAAGTTCTATCGAATCTTAAAGTTATGCAACAATAAACTGAAACAGCCTGTATATATATATACGAACAGTAGTTAGTCATTGCCATTGCCAACGACCAGTTGGGCAAGAACTACAATCAATTGTTAATTGGGAAATTGACCAAACATTTTTTTAGGCTTTAGTAAACTCTTTTAACGGCAATCTCGAGCTTTCGGCTTCTCTATGGAGCCATCTTCAGGAGCTGAAAACACAAATATAAAGCTAGCAACCAACCAATACGGGAAGGGTTTAAATTATCAGACAACTTACTCGTCGCTGAGGTTGCAGCCAAATGACTCTTAATAATATGAATATTCTCAGGTGAAGTTCCTGAAAACATGGATGCCAATGTCTGGAAAGACGAGCAAGTAATGAACTTGTTCTTCAACTTCGACTATGCTGCGGAAAGTAGAAACACGAATGTAGCTACAGCCACCCTTAGACTGTACAGGCTGCCTGAAAACTCAACGAAATCGAACTCAAAATCGCCAGACTGCAGTAATAACTCAACTGAAGATGATCGACTGTTGAGGATATCGATATACTGGTATACCAAACCAGCTACGAAAAAGAGAAGAGGTAAGTATTTTATACCTAAATATTTGACTAAATTTTTTCAAATGAGGTATTTGATATTGTACAAAATATCAGTATAACGAAGCATCTACTACTGCATCAAATTGCTTTTGGATATCTTAACCACGCATCCTGTTTGCTGAAAAGGCACCATATTTCGACATAATATCTTATTTTGACCTCAAAAAGTCAGTATTCCGAGTGTTTTTCTTTGAACAGTAAAAGAATAAAATTTCCATGCAAAGTAAAATGAAATCAGAAAAATGTAATATGTATGTAGTTCGGCTAAGGATTACGTGAAAGTATATCTTTTTTTTCAGCCAAGAAGCGGTTATCAGATTCCAAAGTGATACCTGAAAGTTCCAAATGGGTGGAACTAAGTGCCAAACCTGCCCTACGTTCTTGGCAACGAGGCCGAAATCTGGGACTTGCGGTGGTGGTTGAAGACCAAGAGGGAGACCTACTGGACGCTCACCGATACTTCAAAGGAGCTACATGCACGGTTGGAACGTGTGAGTGTGCTATTAACACCAAACTAACAATTCACTAACAGTTTTGAGTTTTTCGATACTAAATGATATAGCGACCTAGTATCGGGTGTGCGATTAATAAGGGCTGTATCTCAGCAACCATTCGACTCACAGCTATCGTTTAAAAATTTTCTTTTGTGACCAAGGGAAATTGCTGCAAATTATTTTCAGCTTAATATTCATAAGTAACATACATCTAAAATACGTTTTTTGGTGATACATGTGATTTTGACCATTTCTGTTACCATTATTTTTTCGTAAGTTGATTGGTTTGACAGGAGTAATGATTGTTAGTACTATTCGTCATTATTCGTCAGAGCGGTCCGGTGGACCTTTGCTCTAGGTTAAAAGTCTTGTCGGTCTGTTAGTCTGTCAGGTCTGGCTACCCAGATACCAAACATGTTTAAGGGGAAAAGGGAAAGAAGGATAGAAAGCAAGGCAGAAATAGAGCAAAGAAAAGTAGTAAATCATTTGAAATAGCTTAAGCATTATTTTTTTGACAACTCGAATTATTTTGTAGCTCCAAAAAATAATTTTGATCGGTTTTGCATACTGAAATAATTTTGGCTGGTCTGAATTTACAATTTAGGCGCGGCCTGGAATGTTTGCAAACTTGCTCGACTGTGTAGTCTCCTGAATCACGCAACAGAGGATTGCTGTACGACTCCGCTTGATTATAACGCCGCTGCGCCTGTTGTTTTACGTAATCCCTTAGATATGGGATACCAAGATTTCTGTGAATAGTCTCATTTGACACATACCAATGGGCGTTAGTAATTGTGCGTAGGGTTCTGTTTTTCAGAACTTGCAGTTTCTGCATGTGCGTTTTGGCAAGAAAACACACACACCTTGTCAAATGCCTTTGATTCATCTAAAAGCAAGATACCAGTACTTTTGTTCAGGGTGAACCCCCTGGTTACATGCTTCACCAGTCTAACTGCCTGTAGCTCCGTACTATGCTCAGACCGAAAGCCAAATTGCACGTCAGGAATCACATGGTGATCTGACGAGACGATAAATCACCTTTTCAGCGAGCTTAGAAGGAGCTGACAGCAGACTAATGGGACGGTAATCCTGGGGGAATACCGAACCTGCCTTCTTTGGGATCATGATGACTTCAGCGACCTTCCACGCCTTAGGAAAGTAATGAGTTCTGAGCATTGCATTGATTATTGCCGCCAGATAAGTCAAAGCCTTGAGCGAAAGCAACTTCACTGCTTTGTTGGTGATTTGATCCTCTCCAGGTGCTTTACGCACCTTTAGGTCCATAATGTGGCCTTGAAGCTCTGCTGGTGTGCAAAACGGAATCTCAGCGGATTCCGTTAATGTGCTAGGCTGAGATTCATCTGAAGAGTCTTCCGTAGAAGAATCTTCTGAAAAGGAGTCACCGATGTTAGCACCGATGTTAGTATCGCCATTCGCTCTGAAGTATCTCCTGATAGATCTTACAATTTGAAGCTCCTCGTCAAGGTCATTGTCCAGAGTAATGATTGTATTCCATTGCAGAAAAAGTAGTGTAACAACGAATAAATGTTAACAAAAGAATTTAAAAATCACATATTCTTTCAAAAAAGCCACTCAGTATTATTTATGGATATTTTTAAAAGAACGGCATTACTAATTTTGAGGTTAGGATTACCCATTAATGTCCGGTTTTTCAATTGCAAGTTAACTGCACTTTGACTGCTGACCAGAAGTTAACTCTCAAAAAGTATGTTTCAATGTCAAGTTTGCCCTAAAGGAGTAGTTAACTCCAACCAGATGATCATGTATGGGATAACAGGAAGTTATGGTCAGACCGCAATGCCTAAAACTAATTTTAAGTGATCTACCAATCATAAAGGGTCGTGTTGGTCTTTAACTATTTCATTTTAAGCGACGCGGTTTGTAACAGCTGTCAAATGATGGCATCACGAACTAGCCCTTCATGAAGTCACTTTTTTTTTATTCTATTCGTCATTGTCCGTCAGAGCGGTCCGTGGGACCTTCGCTCTTTGCCAAAGTAAGATACCAGACGAAGTCAGGGAGAAAAAAAGGAAGAGGAAAGAAATGAAGGAAGGGGGAAGAGCAAAAAGGGTGAAGTGCGCCGGTTAAAGGGATGCCTTGCTATTGTTCACTGGTATTCGGTTATTTTAAATTAATCCAAAAATAATTTAGGAAGTTGTGTGTGGCAAAAACCGTAATTTTGGTTGGATCTAGAATTGCATGATTTGATTTTGGTCACAGTGCGAGCCGCGGTTTTGAGCGCTTGCGAACTTGCTCGATTGTGTAGTCTACTGACTCACGCAACAGATTCCGCTTGACTATAACGTAACTGCGCCTCATGTTTGATGTAGTCCCTTAGGTAAGGGATGTCGAGGTCTCTGTGAAGGGTCTTATTGGAGACGTACGACGGTGCGTTAGTGATGGTTCGCAAGGTTCTGTTCTGCAAAACCTGCATATTACGCATATGCATTTTGGCAAGAAAACACCCTGCTGCACATGCGTAAGCGATTGCTGGTCTGATAACCATCTTGAATAGCCGAACTTTGTTAACCAAACTTAATTTTGAGGTTCTACATAGAAAAGGGTAGAGTTGCCGAAACGTAATTTGGAATTCAGTTTTTAACGCTTCAGTGTAGAATCACACCCCTGTCAAGAGTGACACCGAGATACTTAGCAGAATGTTCCCATGGTATGCAAGCCCCATTCACTGATACCTCAGGCGGGGCGCCGCTACGTTTTTTAGTACAATAGATATCCTGCGTTTTCGAGTAATTAATTTTGATTAGCCACCGATCTGCCCATTCCAATACCTCATCCACCGCACTTTGTAACCTGTCGTGAACCAGATTCCCGGTACGCGACTGAGCCACCAGTGCAGTGTCGTCAGCATATAGATAGACTTCACAGTCGCTAGGGCAAGCGACATCATGCGTGAAAAGTGAGTAAAGGGTTGGCCCTAGAACCGAACCCTGAGGGACGCCGGCTCTGATGGGCCGTACTGTCGACAAGAAATTATTAATTTTGATCCGAAATTTCCTATCTTCAAGGAAGGATTTCAAAAGTTTTAGGAGCCAAAATGGAAAGCCTTTTTGAATTAGTTTATAGAGAAGGCCCTTGTGCCACACCTTGTCAAATGCCTTCGAGATATCCAGAAGCAAAATGCCAGTACTTTCGTTAAGGGTGAAGCCCCTGGTTACTCGCTCCACAAGCCTAACCGCCTGTAACTCCGTACTATGCTCAGACCGAAATCCAAATTGCACGCCAAGAATCACATGGTGATCGGACGAGAAATTCGCAAGGTGACGTAGAATCACCTTTTCAGCGAGCTAAGACGGAGCAGACAGTAGGCTGATGGGACGATAGTCCTGAAGAAATATCGAATCCACCTTCTTTGGAATCATTATAACTTCCGCAGTCTTCCACCCCAATGGAAAGTACTGGGTCTTTAGCATGGCATTGATAATAGCCACGAGATAAGTCAAGGACTTCCGTGAAAGCAGCTTCAGCGCCTTATTAGTGATTTGATTCTCCCCAGGCTTTACGCACCTTGAGGTCTTTAATATGACCTTGAAGCTCTGCTGGTGTGCAATGCGGGATCTCGGGAGAAGCCGCTGATGTGCTGTGCAACTTTTCGGCTGGGGATCCCTGACGCCGTTGGCCCTAAAATATCTCCTGACGGATCTTACAATTTGTTGCTCCTCGTCGAGATCATTATCAACATCATAGTTGGGAGAGAACTTTTCTTCCATAACAACAGCGAAAATCTCGACCTTGTCCTCTGACCTGAAGACTATGCCCCCAGGACCGTGGATGTGCGGGAGTGGTTCTCGCTTTCCGTTTCTGAGGGACTTCGCCACTTTCCAGAGAGGAGTACATGAGTCAAGCATCCCCGCCAGAAAGTCGTTCCACTGCGGAATTCATGGAGAGCATTTCTTACTTCATGAACAAGATTCGTCGCTCTGCGAATGTCGTCAGGATGACATGAAGTCACTGTTACTGACAGTTAGGACCTACAAAATCCTTGCTCAGGTGGTTCTGAATGTCAGTTGTCAACTCATGAATATAACCGTTTCCTATTCTTTTATGCATTTTGTGTTTGTTTTGTGATTCATAATTTTCCGTAAAAAGTTAGTGAAAAAAAAACACGATATTAGATGGCAACAGGTCTAGAACTTCTGAGTTTCTACGGAGTCATGCATTGTGTTTTTGCAAAGAATTTGAAAAGTTATTAGATGCGTTGCTAATATCGCAGTGAAATATTTACTTATGATTTAATTATATTTATAATGTTTGACGTTGATCACAAAACAGTGGCCTGTTCCTAGCTCTCTGTTCTGCGCCACAGGGGCAAATGACAAAATGATTAAAGATATAACCTAGGAAAATCCGCGGTTCGTCGCTTAAAATTGCTTGACAGTGTCATACGTTACAATAGATGACACGTGACACAAATACCGAACATTATGAAACGCATAGAACACGATAATGCAGGCATAAAAGCAGCGTTGCCGCATCAATATTTAATGGATTGTTAACCAGAACTTAAAAAACGGTTTCACTTGTTATTGATAGTTAACTTCTTGAGCATAGTTGCCTAACTTGAAAGTTAACCAGCAATTGAAAAAAGCGGCATTTGTGTGATTATTTTGAATATATTGTAATCTCAAAAAAAATCAGGTTGTAAGCATGTGCTAAGATTGTCACATATGTATTTAGGGCTGTAATGTGTGCATATTTAATCAAGCTAAAGCGAATTGGCGGCAAAAGTATTTCAGATAGCTTTGTTTGCGGATCAATTCTGGGGCTGCTGTACTGATGTAGTAAAGTCAAAACCACCGTTCATGAAATCTATTGCAAACAATTTGTATATCATTTACCGATTCGAATAGGTACCGGTAAACACCAAAATACAGAAGAATTTCAGAACGGTTCTAAAATAACCTGAATCAACAATTTTCAACCACAATTTCCATCCCACAAGTAACATTAATTTTGATCTGGCTAATACATATAGGGTGCTTCTGTAACAAGTACAATTTTGTAAAATATAAAAAAAACTTGACTGCAGTAAATTTTCAATTGTCAATCAACACGAATATAAGGATTTTCTATTATTTATCCAATTGTCAGTTTTTAAAGACCTTTTGCATAACTTGGCAATACCGCATTTGAAACATTTGTCAAGCGACTAGTCAGAACGCCAGACTCTACTATGCCGAATCATTGGGCCGGTTCGACGCCGAATTGCAGAAAAACAACCCCATTTGACGATCTAAAAGGTGCTTTTCTACCAACAACGACAACGCACCTCCGCCAAATTTATCGAATAAGGCTACGAACTGCTGCCCCATACACCGCATTCTCCTGATTCGGCCCCGTCCAACTTCTTTTTGTTTTCAAACTTCAAGAAATCAATCACCGTGCAGAAATTTGGGTCGAATGGGAGGTTATCGCCTACTTCGCAGACCTCCAGAAAACGTATTTTTCAGACGAGTTAAATAAGTAGGAGCATCGCTGGGTCAAGTATATTGAGCTAAAAGGAGACTATGTTGAGAAATAAACCGCCACTTTTCAAAAATTTTCGTTTTTCTTTTGTAGGCTAAGTATTAATCGAACCGCCCTCGTACATACAACGTTGTAAATATGTTTTCAATGATACTGTAATGGATTTAAATTGTGATATTCTTTGAATTGCGTCCTGATGAAGAAAATATAAACACTTCCACAAGCTTGACATGAATAAAGAACAAACTTCCTTTCTGACCTGAATTCTCTGTGTTTTGGCAGCAACCTCAGGACCTTTTTACTTGTATTTCAACTAGTCAGTCAAGACTACCCTCCTCCTATCCTTACATACGACTACATACACGCACCCTCGCGAAATCAAATCTTCTTCTGAGACAGTTGGGTAAAGATTATTTGGTCACAGTTGATCTCATTAAAAAAAAACATCTAAAAACCGGAACATCTGGATACGTTGGCTTTAATCAAAAATTAGATTTTATTACAGAAGATTCTTTTAGCAGCGTTTGCGATTAGACACCCGATCCGTAAACAAAGCTAAATGTGCATGCAGCAAGCAAATCTAACCAGTGTATGAGTTCTTTTTAGTTATAACTAGTTGTAGTTAGATTTTACAGAAGACTGACCACGTGAAAAAGTATTGTTCGTATAGGATGGCAAACAATATGTGCAAGTTCACCAATTTTATATGAACCTACGATTTATACGTGTAGCAAACTTTAGATTATAATTTTACAGAAAATAATTTGAATTTAGTCAAGTTTTTGTTCTTTCAGCTACCATCATTTTCGTTGGAAACTTCATGTCACGATCTTGGTATCTCATTTTACCAACGAATTCGAATAGATTAGAAAAATCTAAGCCTATGCGTTTACATTCCAGTTTGTTGCCAAAAGTGCGTAGTATTAGTGCATACTTTTGACTCATTTGTATACCAATGCCTAAAAAGTGATAGCGTTTTATCAACATAATAATAATACTTACCGGTGAAAACATCTACTTTTATTTATTATAAAGCTTGTGACGCTCTTTGAAAATTATGTCAGAAGTATCACGTATTAAAATCGTCTAACACCACAATTATTTGCAAACACTCGCATGTTTAAAAAATAAAAGGGCCAATTTCACCAACAGAAATATTTGGCAGTCAGTTGGACCAATAGGAAAAGACCTTATCGAAATGCAATTTGACGGAAGCTGTCAAAATTGACTCATGTCAAGGGCACTTTGATCCTCACTACAGAGTATGAGAATTATACTAAGTGACATATAAATCCGAACACCCAGTTTAAATGGTTTTATTTTAATAAAATTTGGTATAAGTACTTAATGAAGCATAATAAGTAAATGATAAAAATTTCAAAATGATTGCACTGCTTTGAAGCCCTTTGACCTTTAATAATGCGGATGCACCCTGATGTGCTACGCATTCTCCATCGCGCCTAGGCATGCTTCTGATCAGGTGGTCAATGTCCTCCTGTGGTATCTCATTCCAGGCAACCACCAACTCCTCTCGAAGTGCTTCTAGAGTCTGAGGAGGACGTTGCAAATTGAGCAATCTCCTACCCATCATATCCCACACGTGCTCAATTGGGGATAAGTCGGGAGATCTTGGTGGCCATGGTAACAATGCGACATCATTATGTTGAAAGAAGTCTATTGTGACTCTTGCAACATGTGGTCGGGCATTATCTTGTTGGGAAGTTGGATCTGCCAGGGTGTCAAGATAGGGTAAAAGATGGGGTTCTAGAACTTCGTGGATATAACGCTGCGCGTTCATGTTACCTCTGATGAAGATTAAAGGTGACCTGGAACCATAAGCTATAGAACCCCAAACCATAACTCCAACAGTGTGATGAACATGTCTTTCAACAAAAAACTGTGGATTCCTCCTTTCACCACGTCGCCTTGTAACCCTGGCACGACCATCGTGCATGCCTAAACGAAATCGAGACTCGTCACTAAAGACAATACTGTTCCATTCCTGATCCCAGACTGACCGTTGTCTGCACCACTCAAGGCGATTACGTCGGTGTTCTCGAGTTAAAGGGAGGACCCAGTGTGGTCGGTATGAAAACAAGCCAAAACTTCTCATTCGTCGGTAAACACTTCGCATGCCAATAGGTCTTCCGTGTTCTGCAAACCATTCATTTGCAATGGACCTGGTAGTTGAGAAACGGTCCCTTAAGGCCAATAATCTTAGGCGGCGATCTTCACGGTCTGTTGTTCTACGGCGGCATCCAGTGCCCCTTGTTTTTTGCGTACGGCCTTCTCGAAGCCATGCCTGACAACACCTAACCACAGTGTCTACACTTCTTTGCACTCTAACTGCAATTGCCCCAAAAGAAAGTCCAGCTTCCCGAAGTCCCACTATACGGCCCCTATCAAACTCACTAAGTTGACGAAATCGTACAGGTCTCCGTACTCTAGGCATCGTAACCGATCGTAAAGGATGTCATGAACCAAAATCCGCCAACGTTGATTCTTTACTGCGGCTGAAATATTCATTTTTAGAGCGTTAGTGAATTAAAAAAAAGCAGTATAAAAACCGGAATGTCCAACTGATAAGGCTGAAAATTTTTTCACTTGTTATTTACAGTAAGGTAAATACATTTACCAACTTTTATTAAAATAAAACCATTTAAACTGGGTGTTCGGATTTATATGTCACTTAGTATAGAAGACAAACAAATCTTTGACTGCCTCCTTCTACCTAGTTTGAATTTGTCGGGTTTTACTTTATTATTTAATAAACATCTTCGGACCGTTGCGTTGACATGAATACACTATGTTTATGTATTGAGTTTTGGTCATCAACCACAATTTGATGTATCTTACTTTTTATTTTGGAGCTGGGGGTTGAAATTAATTGAACACGTCTAGAAACATCTGCCCACCAAAAATAAGCTTTTTAAATTGTTTTTGTGCTTTGAAATGATTTGGAACTCGTAACTGAACAACAGAATTTTGAAGTATCTCAGAATGTTAATGTTTCCAAAATTGTTGTAAATGCAGCAAAATATGACCATTAGTCACTATGGCCTTCAGAATACATTGCTCCGTTAATACCAAAATCGGTGCAGCGATTACTGAAATTTACGTGATAAAAAAGACGCTACTAGATGTACAGGGTGTTCCAGAAGCAGACGTCAAGCCGGAAACGGGGGTAAGCGAAGTCATAATAGTTATCAGACTGTAAAAAATCTAAGTCGTGTATTCTTCAAATTATTGGTTTTAAAAAAATCGGGAAATTTACACTCTGATCATCCCATTACTACAAATTTCAATTTTTTCTTAGAATGAAAGTATCTCTACTTTTATTCATTCTTGAATGTATTTATTAAATTCATGATAAATGTTCAAACTGACTTCTTTCAGCAGCAGTGTAAGCTTGACATCAACAATTTCAGGTGACTGCATTTTGGCAGCCGTCTTGCTGGTATCACATGTCTCTGCAAATGCTTAGTGTCTTTCTAACAAACTTGGTAAATGATTTTGTAAAAAGTCTAAATAAATTTCGCCATTCAAAAACGCTAGCAGCTCAAAGGGTACAATGATTCTCCCATGTAGTATCCCGGTCCACATGTTCACTTTAAAACGATACTGTATCTTTGAGCACTCTCGTGCTTGCTTCTCTCTGACGTACTGAAGAACTCGGGTCTTCTTCGACTGCTTGTAGTACGATGTACGCTCTATTGAGCAGTGCCGGGCAAATGCTTGTTCCGGAAGTTGTTGTATACAGTATACAACTTCTTCCCGTTCAAGTGATTGTACACGCGTTAAGGAATACCTCAGTACCGATTGCCGGGTGGCGGTACAAGTCCGGCAATGGGCCACTTTAGGTCTATTTAATATCATTAACAGGCAAAAAGAAGGTGGTAGACAAGGACCAGTCGACCGAGGCGGTACCACCCGCTAGCTTTTCCCAGGGTGTCCTATAAATGTCCGCATGTTTCCACACCTAAGCTATGCAGTCGGTTATCTTTCAAAACAAAAAAAAATTATGATGATGGATCCTCGAGTACTAAGAACTCCGGACGTAAACTTACTCCACTCTCGGAATGTCCGGGTGGAGGGTGCACTCGAGCGAAGAACATCGAAGATAAAATTTGTTTTACGAAGATCTGCGGGATTAACAGCAACATTGATGCTGTTCATCACTACCTGCAATCCAATCGTCGCGCCATGCTTTTCTCGGCGGAGACAAAAATCGCAGTCTGTACCGATTAAGCATCTTAGCTTCCCAAATTACGAGGTGCACTCCAATCTGAGAAAGAACGGGGGAGTTGTGGCTTTTGTCCGCAGCAGTCCTTCCTGCTCCAGAGGTGATTCTTTGGAATCAGACCGGAAGGACATTCTGTGGCTTAGCGTCAACTCTAAAACATCCCCCAAACTTATTCGCTGCCTTTATCGCTCTCCCTCGGACCATAACTGGGATGACCCACTTGAATACCTCGCCGTCAAGATCGACTTCCTGAACATCAATCACCCCGCTTCAGAGATAGTTCTCCTCGGTGATTTCAATGCCCATAATGAGTTGTGGTTGGGCTCAAACAAGATCGACGCAGCGGGTCGTGCAGTTGTAGTGTTCACTCTTATTCAAAGGCTGACCCAGCTGGTGACAAGCCCTACTTTTTTCCCCGCGTCTCATCACATGCTGGATCTCTTTCTGACCATGGATCCTGTTTTTTACAGCACTGCTGTCCTGTCCTCCTTGGGTAACTCAGACCACGGCCGATACGACCGCTCCTTTGTCCCGAGGGTGTCGAGATTGTGGAACAATCTACAAGAGGAAGCTTTTCCCATTTCGAATAACCTTGGTCAGTCCAAAAATCGGATTAACAAAATTTCTTTTGGATAATCAGCATTTAGGCTTCTGGGCGGCTGCTTCGGTATATATAAAAAAATGTCCTCGTAAGGACAGGAAACTATTCCTTCACCATGTGCTTCATTTGGGAATCGTCCTGTTGAGAGTAAACGCTGCACATTCACAAAAACTAGATGATCGGAGTGACGAGCAGAATTTAGGTTTCCGATTTCTTTTAAAGCCTAAAATTTGGAAAGTACCTGACTTAGATTTTTCTGATAGCTATTATGACTTGGTCTATCTCCCGTTTCCGGCTTGACCTTGCCCTGTAGTGACATGAATGTTTGCGAAAACTCGATTTAAGTTCCATACCATGCGGCATGGGAAGTTACACGTAGAAAGTATGGAAACGAAGTCTTCAACCTTATAATTTTTGTAATTGCAGCCACCCCTCGTCCAATCCCGACCATTATCAGGGACGCCGCCGAGCAGACGAGCAAACTGGGCAGCCTTCTTGGCCTACCTGGACGAAATTCAACGGCAGCCCTACATACTGACGTACGATTGCTTCCGACCATAGACGTTTGCACTTTAGAATTCCCGGATAACTACACGCCGCCAGATCATATTGCAGGTAAAAATCAACCTTTCAATCGAACCACAAGAAATCTGAGGGTAACCTCAGAATCTTAAAAAAAATCTACATTTTTTGGATTTCCTACTTTTTGTTTGTTTGTTTCAGATTTATTTAGCATTAATGCTACAATATCCATATTACACAGTATATCACAAAATATATTATGTCTTCAAGGCTACATATTTTTATAAAAAATTTCACTACTACGAATTCTGGTTTTCCATGAGATATTTTTTTCAATTTCCCTTTGAACATTTTCAAACTGACACACATTTTGATATCATTACTTAATTTATTAAATTCGTACAATCCCTTTTGAAATACTGACTTGCTCGTTACGAGTATATTGCTACTGCAGTTTTGTAAATGAAAATCTATACTTCCTCTGGTAGAATAATTGTGGCACTCATTGTCAATACAATAAAATTTTCTAAGTGATTTGGTAGAAGATGATTTTCTAACTTGAATATGAAAATGAAAACCAAATAGGCTATGAAATTTTTGATATTTAACCATTGTAGTTCTTTCAGTATAAAATTTATTCTAGTATATTCATTTTTATTTGAGATGATTCTCATAGCTTTATTTTGTAATATTTTTAATTTTGAAAATACAGTTTCATTTGCAGTGAACAAAATAGTCGAACAATATAACAAATGAGGAAGAATGATAGTGTTGTACACATTTTTTTTAGAATAAACGCTTAGGCTCTGCAAAATTCTATAAAAGTAATTTATTTTCTTGGATATTTTTGAAATAATATATTCATAGTGCCCTTCAAATTTTAATTTACTGTCTACGTATATGCCCAAATATTTAAATGAATCTAATAACAGTAAGATTTGTCGTATTTTGATCTAAAGATTTTCCTATTAGCATATATTTTTTGTTTGTGTATAGTTTAAGTTTATTTACATTTAACCAATTTATAACGTTTTTCATATCATTATTTAACATCTCTATTGCAGTTTCAATGTCTTTATTTGATATATATATATATATATATATATATATACAGGGTGTCCGCAAAGTTGGGATTTAACTTTACACGACGTGTAGATCTTGAAAACATAAGCAATTTTTCTTAGTACCATATACACCAATGTCTTAAGGGAACCGAGATAAAGGGCTCTGCAACATCAAAAATATCTGAATACCGTCCTGTAGCCGCGACCCGCGACATCACCGAGTGGTACAAGGTCACTGGCTCAACCCGACGACAGAACTGGGTCGGGGTCAGTGTGTCAGGTCAGTATGCAACCTTCAACCGACGGTTATGGTCACGCGTGTAGAGGTAAACATTTTAGACGCGAAGTTCGTGAGTTTTTGAATGAATTATTTCCGAATAGGTGGATCGGACGTAATGGACCCGTAGCGTGGCCTCCGCGATCTCCAGACTTAACACCATGTGATTTTAAAGGTTTTTTTAATTTTTTTTTTATTTTTAAACACATATTTTGGTTTATCTTCCTTCTACAATCATTATCTGAAAATTAATGACTCAACTTCAAAGTCACCCTGTGTATATATATATATATATATATTGAAGTACCATCAGCAAATAGTTGAATTTTGCAGTGTTGTAAAACATCAGGAATATCGTTAATATATAAAATAAATAGTAAAGGACCTAATTTGCTACCCTGTGGCACACCTACAGAAATGTTTTTAATGTTTGATAATGTATTGCCAATTTAGTTCTTTGACTTCTATTGATTAAGTAATTTTGTAATAAGTTGAATACTGAACATTGAAATCCATAGCAATGCAATTTCGTTAACAATTTCTCTCTGTCAATAGTCTCAAATGCTCTCTTGAAATCTAAGAACAATGTTACTGTACACTTTGTTCATCCATATTATCAGTTTTTTGCGGGTTATTTCGTTTTGTAAAAGACTAAACATGTTTTTGTTGTTTGGTGCTCGAGGTTATCTATAATCTTTTGAACATAGTCAAACAAATATTCCATGGCAGCTCTGGAATGAGGTAGCGTATCTGGACATCTATGCCACATGAGGTCCAACTTTTGACTATTTCTTGATGAGACTTCGGGTCAGGCTGCTAATCGACTGTTGTGTGGTCACAATACGTTCACGTGTCGCTCGTTGTAATGGAGGGGCCAGGTAGAATATTTGGTGCACAATTTATGTCTTTGCAAGTGCTTTTCTTTAATGTCCCCTCCCCTTTGATTTTTTGAACGGATCAATTCAAAAAATTGAATCTTGAGATAATGAAATATACGCGTGGACAAAATATTTTAGAGTAAAATTGACAAATGAAAATGACAAGATGGCCGCTGGGTGCCATCTTGGTTAAAAAAATTATATGAAAACGGGGGTCTTGTGGCACATCATTTTGAAGCTTCTGACGGGTACTTGATAACCATAGAATATAAAGTCAATACCTTTACCTACTACGAAATGGTGGTACATTTAATAATCACCTGAATTCATTGACATATACTAAGTGACATATAAATCCGAACACCCAGTTTAAATGGTTTTATTTTAATAAAAGTTGGTGAATGTATTTATCTTACTGTAAGTAACAAGTGAAAAAATTTTCAGCCCTATCAGTTGGACATTCCGGTTTTTATACTGCTTTTTTTTAATTCACTAACGCTCTAAAAATGAATATTTCAGCCGCAGTAAAGAATCAACGTTGGCGGATTTTGGTTCTTGACATCCTTTACGATCGGTTACGATGCCTAGAGTACGGAGACCTGTACGATTTCGTCAACTTAGTGAGTTTGATAGGGGCCGTATAGTGGGACTTCGGGAAGCTGGACTTTCTTTTCGGGCAATTGCAGTTAGAGTGCAAAGAAGTGTAGACACTGTGGTTAGGTGTTGTCAGGCATGGCTTCCAGAAGGCCGTACGCAAAGAGCAAGGGGCACTGGACGCCGCCGTAGAACAACAGACCGTGAAGATCGCCGCCTAAGATTATTGGCCTTAAGGGACCGTTTCTCCACTACCAGGTCCATTGCAAATGAATGGTTTGCAGAACACGGAAGACCTATTGGCATGCGAAGTGTTTACCGACGAATGAGAAGTTTTGGCTTGTTTTCATACCGGCCACACTGGGTCCTCCCTTTAACTCGAGAACACCGACGTAATCGCCTTGAGAGGTGCAGACAACGGTCACTCTGGGATCAGGAATGGAACAGTATTGTCTTTAGTGACGAGTCTCGATTTTGTTTAGGCATGCACGATGGTCGTGCCAGGGTTAGAAGGCGACGTGGTGAAAGGAGGAATCCACAGTTTTTTGTTGAAAGACATGTTCATCACACTGTTGGAGTTATGATTTGGGGTGCTATAGCTTATGGTTCCAGGTCACCTTTAATCTTCATCAGAGGTAACATGAACGCGCAGCGTTATTTCCACGAAGTTCTAGAACCCCATCTTTTACCCTATCTTGACACCCTGGCAGATCCAACTTTCCAACAAGATAATGCCCGACCACATGTTGCAAGAGTCACAATAGACTTCTTTCAACATAATGATGTCACATTGTTACCATGGCCACCAAGATCTCCCGACTTATCCCCAATTGAGCACGTGTGGGATATGATGGGTAGGAGATTGCTCAATTTGCAACGTCCTCCTCAGACTCTAGAAGCACTTCGAGAGGAGTTGGTGGTTGCCTGGAATGAGATACCACAGGAGGACATTGACCACCTGATCAGAAGCATGCCTAGGCGCGTTGGAGAATGCGTAGCACATCAGGGTGCATCCACACATTATTAAAGGTCAAAGGGCTTTAAAGCAGTGCAATCATTTTGAATTTTTTATCATTTACTTATTATGCTTCATTAAGTACTTATACAAAATTTTATTAAAATAAAACCATTTAAACTGGGTGTTCGGATTTATATGTCACTTAGTATATAACTTGGTAATTCGAATAAATACGTTGAGTTCAGTTTAGAGGATTCTGGAGATGGTTGGTTTGAACTTCTTGACACAATAATACCCGGTCCGTAATTTCGCGTCAAACGTAGTAACATCGATATTTCTACAAATATTTGTTATTCTCAGCCGTATATCCAATATTGAAGCAGGTTCAGTTTCGTACACCTTTGCTTCAAATAGCCCTATAAAAAAAGTCTAAAGGTGTCAAATCTGGCGAGCGAGCTGGCCATTCAACGACCGAGGAAATTGTTATCTAAATAATTCCTAACTTGTCTGGAGTCGTGTGGTGGAGCACCATCTTGCTGCAATACAATATCAGTATCGAATTCATTAGAATTCGTTTCGACGATTTCGGTGATTAGAGGGTCAATAGTATTTTTCAGCATATCCAAATACAGTTCCCCGGTTAAAGTTTGTTCGATGAACAGTGGTCCCACAATATGATTTCCCAATATCCCAGCCCAAACATTAATTTTTTGTGGATATTGAGTATGAGTTTCCCGGAAGACGTGAGGATTGGTGTCACTCCAATAACGACAATTTTGTCTATGCGCATTACCGTTCAGAAAAAATGTACATTCATCACTAAAACAAATATTTTGGATATATGTAGGATGCCGTGCAATGGTTTCCGTCATAGTCTCTTTTCCTGTTCTTCGATCAGTGTCATCTTCAGTTAGCTGATGTACATTTGAATTTTGTATGGGTGATACTTATTCTTTTTCAAAAGTCTCCATACAGTAGAAGGACAATCCTCACATACATTCGCGATGGAGGAAGTAGACTGTTGGGAATTTACTATGATCTCACCAATTATTTGAGCTTGCTTTTCTTCCGGGATGGTCGGATGACCTGCGGGCTTTTTGTTGTTTACACTACCAGTAGCTGTAAATTTAGAAACAAGTTCCCTTAAATATTTTCTACAGATAGGACGAATCGGGAAACGATCATTAAAAATCCTTGCAGTCTCGTGAAAGTTACGCGTCGCACCATAAATAAAAATCGCTTCGATTTTTTCTTCCAATGGACGAGAATTGACGATCTTAAAAATAGTTCAAACAGTATCTAGCACTACAACCGAAATTAGCATATTTTAACTGTACGGTGATGTTTGTTTTCGGACTGATATTCTTGTCACTGTCAACAAAAAATAACAAAACAAGTTTTTATCGCTGTCGCTGTGGATACGGCAAGGAATTACAATTATTAGTAGAGATACGCATGTTAGTGTGTTTGTGTTCAAGTAATTATTAAATGTACCACCATTTTGTAGTAGGTAAAGGTATTGACTTTATATTCCAAGATTATAAAGTACTCGTCAGGAGCTTCAAAATGATGTGCCACAAGACCCCCGTTTTTATATTTTTTTTCCAAAATGGCGCCCAGCGGCCATCTTGACATTTTCATCTGTCAATTTTACTCTAAAATATGGAATCCACGCATCAATTTCATTACCTCAAGTTTGAATTTTTTGAACTGATCCGTTAAAAAAACTGTATAACAACATTGCCCAGCCGGTTTTGGTTATTAACGTCATTGACCGGGCAAAAAACGTTCAAGCAACAACATTGCTCGATCGCAGTGGGTATTCACGTCAATGTCTGGCCATTGTCAGCATTTCCTGCTCTAAACTGAATAGAAATTCAAGATGAGATGTAAATAATAGTTAGCGCGTGATCTCTCGGTAACAGGTGGGGACAACGCCTCTTATTGGTCAATTCGCCATTAAATTTCAAGCGGCCGCCTGGCGGAATAATGCGCAGGGCAGGGGCAGGGCAGGCAGAATTGCACTCAGGCCACCGTCCATCGCGTGTATCACTGCGTGCTCGTGTTTTCGTATCCACCTTTCTTGATTGTTGCTGTTGTTGTTGTTAAGGGTATTTGAGTAATTTGTTAAGTTTCTGTTTCTGTCAAATACTGTCATCTTTGTTTTACAACACGTTGGTGGTAGTCCATCATTCGGAGGTAGCCCTGAATGCGGCCCTGTACGCCGTCATTGCTTTTGGCAATCACGCATCCATTCTATCTTGGGTGTAAATACACTATAGTTCTTCCGCGTCTCTTCCAGGTATCTTACGGCACCTTCCCGGAACAATAGAAATTTGCTCATGTTCAACCCATCCCAAAAAAAGGGATCTAAGACCAACCCCTCAACTACAGGCCTAAAGCTCCGCTTTCTGTTATAAGTAAGGTGAACGTCACGAATTGATTAGCGACTGGCAGTACGATTTCCGACACGTGCGATCCTCAGGGGACCTCCTAGCTTACGTCATGCAGTTCAAAAATCGGATTAACAAAATTTATTCGGGATTCGCATAGCAGCCGCGGTGTCCTGGCATTTAGGCTTCTGCCTGGGCGGCTGCTTCAGTGCTCCCAAGTGCCGTTCCTTTGACTCTAACGCTAGACTCAAGATAGTACCATTTTTTTCAGGGCTTCGCATAAACGCGTGCAATCTCCGCAAAATGCACGACCACCAGCAAATGCTGGCCGAAAAAGAGCGACTCGAACGGCTAGCCACCTTGCCCGAGGAACTACTGCTCGGTCAGCCCCCAGAGGGCACTTCCGGCCACCACATCCGGCATCAGAGGCAGCATTTGGAGGAAGCAAACAGGGAGTTCGATCCCAGGTCTAGGATAGTCGGATCCACGGTCATTCTGAGAAGGGAAGAGCTGCAGTCTTTGGCGCATAATCGAAGTAGTTATTCTACTGTTAACAGATAGGCTTAAGAGGTTTGAGGCGTAGGGAGATGAGCGGGAAATCACGAGCGGATTGTAGATGGTACGGTTTGGTCATTTGGCTTGGCGAAAGGGAGTGAGATCAGATTCAAAAAGTCTCAGTTCAGACGAAAAAGGCTTATGATTGTATGTCCATTTTTTTGCGGCTGAGAATAGCTATATAGTCGAAATCATGAAAGGTGACGATTACATCATCATTTTAGTCTATAGTAAAGGCAACGACAGCGATTTGTGAATATTTTTAATGAAGTTTTAAATATGTTAGACAGAGGCAAACAGAATTTTATTGTCTAAACAGACTGTATTGCTAATTTGCATGTATCCAACAAAGATAGACGATGTTTTCATGTTGCATGGTCGATCGTATTTCAAAGATGGATAGTTAGGTTATGTTAAAGCAGGTTAGGTTGTTTTCGGATAATACTTTGGACTTTGGTGTTGAGGTATTCTACTAATAACTATTTTTTTTTTAAACAAAAATTCCCCACTAAAATTATTATTAAGGTATCACTCAAAAACCATGAAATAAAATGAAAATAAAAATAATCAGTGAAATAACCTAACTTCACAAAATCATAGTATAAATTTGTTGTCATTATGTTCCCGACATCCGTTATTTTATCATCGACGTACGTCCATTGATTATGTCTGTAAAATTTTACTCCCGAAAAAAGTGTGCAATATTTTACCAGAGGTTTCTAGAGCTTAAAATAGAAAGAAAAGTTTATATAAACATAGGTCGACAAACGTCCCCTAAGGGCGCTACGGTCTTTTAAAGGGGCTCCCCTGAAGATGGTTTTTCCTTAATATTTCCGAAACGTGTTGAGATAAAGACATACAATTTGGTAATCTAGCCTAGCTTTTTATGTTGGATTTAAAAATATTAACAATTTTAGACAGTTTTGTTTGGCAGCGTATGTAACAGGGACGGACTCGGGTTATTTTAGCCC
Organism: Acanthoscelides obtectus; assembly: GCA_963669975.1. Taxonomy (NCBI): domain Eukaryota; kingdom Metazoa; phylum Arthropoda; class Insecta; order Coleoptera; family Chrysomelidae; genus Acanthoscelides; species Acanthoscelides obtectus. Next base: position 93,414,783 of record CAVLJG010000006.1, read on the forward strand.
CAAAATTTTTGTGTGATTCTATTTTTGAAATTCAATTTTAGAATTTGAAAATTTTCCACATAAAAAGGTACTCTTATTGAATATCGATAAATTGTGCCATTTTTGAATAAAATTAAACTAAAGGATTTGTCACATGATATGAAATGTACTGCGAATTCAAATGAATTCTTGAATAATTATCCATGGCAACGAAAAAACTAATTTAATAATTGATAAATATTACATAAATACATATTTCTATTGCAACATAGCTAACATTTAGGCAAAAACAAAAGAAATAAAAATTTCTACGAACGAAATTGAAATTTGTTTAAAAAAGAAGACATACAGTTGGATATACTTAAAACTAGTTTTACAATAAGTGTTCAAATAAATTCCCATTTGGTTGGATACAGAATCTCGCTCGACGAACTAATGATTGCGTAGCCCGAAAAGTGGAAAACCTTTTTCTTCTTATTTCATTTGCAGCCGATGGATTCTTTGAAGTAAATCTTCTTAAGTATTTACTTCAGTCGAGTAAACTAGGTCTTTTAATGACCCCCAAAAATAGAAATCCAATGGATTTAGGTCAGGTGAACGTGGCGGCCACTCTATAGGACGTCCTTGGCCTAACCACCTGTCTGGAAAATTGACATTCAACCAATTTCGAACATTGCGTCCAAAATGTGCAGGGGCGCCATCATGTTGAAAAAACATAAGTTCAATGAAAATCTATGTTGGAAATTTGTACGGCGAACAACTTTTGGATTTTCATCTGACCAGTGATGCAATTTATGGAATTTAAAAGCACCATTCCTAGTAAATATTGAGTCATCCGACCATAATATTCTAGGAATAGTGTTTTCATTTGCTAATATCCACTGACAAAACTCGATTCGTGGTAAAAAATCTGCCTCCGTTAAATGCTGCACCCGTTTAAAATGATGTAATCCTTGCATTCTTGTCATTCTTCCTATCTAAAATTCTTCCTATTTTAGGCTCTAGAAACCGTTGGTGGAATATTGCACACTTTTTTCGGGATAGTTGAAATCGCGAAAGATGACGATTACGTCATCATTTGAGTCTGTAGTGCAGACAAACGACAGTGATTTGTGAATATTTCTAATGAAAATTCAGATATGTTAGACAGAGACAAAAATCATTTTATTGTCTAAACAAACTGTATTGCAAATTTGCATGTATCCGACAAATATAGACGATTTTTTCATGTTGCATCATCGATTACATTTGAAAGATGAATAGTTAGGTTATGTCAAAGCAGGTTAGGTTGTTTTCGAATAATACTTTGGTCTTTGGTGTTCCTGTCTTAAGGTATTCTACTCATAAATGTTTTTTTCTCAAAACAAAAACTCATCACTAAAATTATTATTAAGGTATCACTCAAAACAATAAAATAAAATGAAAATACAAATAATCAGTGAAATAACCTAACTTCGCAAAATTTGTTGTCATTATTTTCCTGACATCGTGATTTTATCATCGACGTACGTCCATTGATTATTTTATTACAATTTATGGTATGACGTAATAGTCATCTTTCGTGATTTTGACTAAAAACTTAACGTTGGCCAAAAGATCTAGGAGTATTTACGCTACGATTCTAGGTACGCAATAAAGGTCTTTTATAAAGCACATCCTCAGGGTAAAGCCGAAAATGGCCAGAACCAATTAGCTTTCACGTCTTTTGTAAGGTTTTGGATAATATGGAGCGTCGTTTAAAATTAAACGGTCACACAAAAAAAAGTTGTTGAAGATCGATCTAACAAAGCGTTTGAATTGTTTCCTGGATATGAAACAAATGATCCGCGATAATACGATTATCTAGCCGCTAAATGACACGACATATTTTGAATTTTTTCTTTTTACTAACGTTTCGGCCACCACGGTGGACTTTTACGTCCTACGCCAACTGGCAAGGAAGTGTTGAAATCAGGAAAAGTTTCGAAATAGAGATATTATATATTTAGGCTGTTACATTACATGTAGAAAGTATGTCATTCATTTCCGCGAATTTTATAACCGCCTTTAATTCAGGAAGTACCGCTCAGATTTTGATGAAATGTTCACACAAGATTACTGGTATGCCAAGGATGAAAAAGCTATGTAGTTTTAAAAATCAGTACAGTGGCGGCAGTGGAGTGAAGAGCGAAAACCAAAAAAATAAAAATCGCTCAAACTTCGTTTTTTGACATTTCAGAAAATTCGCGTTTCTGATGAGGAATCAGATGCTTTTTTTGGTAGTTCTGTGTGGTGAGCGTCTTCGCCTATTCTGCAGGGCTGTGAAGTTAGCCCCGTATTCATTTCGTTTAAGAAAATATATTTGTAGGTTTCAAATTGGTGATCTAATGAGTTAAAGGGTCAACAAATATTAGGAACTAGTTTTGGTACTAATGATTCATTTTAAGCAATTTTAAAGACATTTATCCAGTAATTTGAAGTCAGAGTCGACCGATTTTTTATTTCCATTTCCAACAAACTCAAAAAGTGGACAAATGGGACTGAATAGCGAACAAACGTGGATTAAAGACGGTCAAACGAGAGAGCAAAACGTTTTCGAAAATTTTGGGGCTCAGTGAGGCCCTAACATTTATTTTTTTTACTATAGGAGAATTCAAAGGCTAGACAAATCAAATTGGTGAAAAAATGTGGAGAGTTGATGGACAAACAAATGGAATAAATGAATTTCTTGTGGCTAACTTCACAGACCTCTTACCTCTACCCTAGCCAGGGTCATTTCAAGCTATGTAGTGACTCCTAGGTAGACAGTAACGCGGCCTACAACTGAAAGGGCTCTAGGCTAGAAATCAGGGGCCCTACTTTGCCGTTAGGAAAAATTGAAAAGAGAGGTGGATAGACAAACTTTTCTAATTTGTGTTCGACTTTTGGACATTTAGGAGCTCTTCATCAAGCCGGGGCCTTGAGCACGCGCCCCGTGTGTCCATAGGGACCCTATACTACCCTGACTACTCTTTACATTTTTATTTTGTTATCAATATAGAAGTATCCTGTTCACCGATTTGGTATTGTGATTTCCTGCTTTCTCAACCAGACCCTAATTTCATGTAAAGACTGCTCATTAGAAAATAAGATCATTTTATTTCGTATATAGGAATAATATTCTCTAAAATATTTGCAATCCTACAGTGATCACTGATTTTCAAAGGATCGCAAATATTTTTGAGGCGCAACTTTGACACCGGATCGTCTGGATTCGTTGGTTTGTAAGACCAGAAAGGTTTTTCTGATGCTTCTTGAAATCTCGTGGAAGGGTAAGAAACTTTCCGTTAAAATAGATTGCGACACCGCTAGAGACTGCAATCCCGCACCTCCAAAATGGCAATTCGATGATCCTGCAAACCGAATTTTGCTCTCTCAAACATGCTGCTACTCATTTGTTGCTTCTATGCCAAATCAATATTTATCGCATGTCTGTGTTATAAGACGTTAAACAGAGTGTGTGAAATGTTCCGGAACCCCACGATAATTTGTGAACGAATAACAAGGTCATTTGAAGGGCAAGCCGATTCTTTTAATTTCATCATTTTTCGTTCAAATATGGTCTTGACCATTCTTAAATTTTGACCTTAGGAGGTCATGCTCAAGATCAAATCAAATTACGGTGATATGACTTGAAACCCAGTAGTCGTGTAGGGAAACTACCGAGACAAAATTTTCTTTATGATGTTTCCCCGGTGTTCTTGGATCTGACCTTAACCCTGATGACCTCCACGGTCATGTAAAGGTCAAATCGATTTTTGTAGTCAGGGAATAATCATGAAAGAACAGTGAAGCTAGTTTATCTGGGAATTACACACTTTTATGAATTATCAAGAAATTGACGTAAATTCGTGCTTGACCTTGATGGTCAAATCCAAGGTCAAGTTCCAGAATTGGTCAAGGATGTATCGAACATAAAACTTTCCTTTTTCTTTGTTTCAGCGGTATAGGGTCCCACTGAAAAAGAGTTGACCTTCAATGACCTTGAAAGTCATTACCAAGGTCACCATTGAATATCCGAGGGAAAATCATCATGGAAATAATCTCTGGGTAGTTTTCCGATACGACTACTACTACTATTTAAAAATATTGTTTACACCAATTTGATCTGCGTTACCGTGCGATTATATTCAGTATCTGAAATCTTGCTCTACAAGATCTTGAGGTTAGTTTATTTTAAAGCGATTTAAAACTTTCTTTTTCAGGCCAAAACTGACATATCGTGGCATTTTAACACAAAGTTCCAACCGTGACAGACGAAAAAGCATTGTAGCTTTTGAAATTATTATTCGAAAATTATTTTAAAGGTGCGGGATCCCGCCTATCAAATCTGCTGGAGTGAATGAGCGGCAGGATTGCAATCCCTGGATACAACTTATATCTACTAGAACTATTTGACATTCATCCATGTCATGACTAGAAACTAGAAAATCAAATGGAAGTAGTTTCGAAGTTTGTCTTTATATATATATATATTATATATATATATATATATATATATATATATATATAACTTGAGACGTGGTGATTGTCGTCTAGACCAGTTAGGTGAAAAATTAAAGCTTCCGCCTTTTGTTGGGTACTTCGACAAAATTTAAGCAAAGAGGACTCTTTATACTTTTTTAATTCTCTCTAGCTTTCAATGGACTTTGCCATCATCATCAGGAGCTGCAATTACAATGATAACAGTAGCAACAATAGTGTAAAATGAATTTAAATTGACTTAACTTACAGTAGTATGTGAGGATGTTGTTAATTGTTGTTTACGTATAGGATGAGGGAAACGTCCAGTAACATGGTGAAAGCTGGATAGATGGTACAATGGTCAAAATTATATAAAATATGACAAGAACAAGTTAAAAACAGATTAAAAATTTTTAAAAAATATGAAAGCATTACATCGTGAAGCCACTTGATGATTGCACAAAATGGTGGTCATGGAATAATGAGTGAGATGAACCCTTTGACAGAAGGCCGAAGGTTGTCAATGTCTGTGTAGAAAGATGGAACGAATTGTGGGCGTGTGACCAACGTTGCCAAATCACTTCAGATGATGTGATTTTCAGAATGTTATGTAAGAAATTGTTAAACCGACCAGAGGCAGTTGAATTAACTATATTTTAATTAATGGGAAATTAAATTAACAATTATTATTAAATCGTGAGAAGAAAATTATTAGAATTTGAGTGGAATGAAGTTTATTGGTGGAATCGACCAAGAAACAGATTCCATTTATGGTTGTGAAGAGTCAAAATTTGGGGAGATATGTAAGTTCTCCAATTTTTCGCAGTTTAGCCAATATGAGTAAGTGACACTCAGTTGCTTAACATCTGTCTTTTTGTTGATACAGTTGTTATTCATGAAAATGTGGGACATTTCCAGAAATAAACGTTTGGAAAGGTGTTTTTCTTTATCAAGAACTTTGATACTTGTGTAATTCATAGAATGCCCTGTTGTGTTAACATGAGATGCTACGCTGACCCCTAAGCTGATCAGATTGTGCAGTCCTTTGAACTTTCGAATTGCTTGCAAATCCGTCCTCACTATAAACTGCATTTTTTCAAAAATGAAAGACAAAGTCCCGCTGCTAGGCTTAACCAACACAGTCTACTCCATCAATTGCAGCAACTGCAACCAAATATACATAGGTCAGACCTCCAGATCTCTTAAAGGAAGGATTACATCACACAAAAGTGATTCTAGGCTTCATCCTGAAAGATGCGCTCTAGCATCTCATATTAACACAACAGGGCATTCTATGAATTACACAAGTATCAAAGTTCTTGATAAAGAAAAACACCTTTCCAAACGTTTATTCCTGGAAATGTCCCACATTTTCATGAATAACAACTGTATCAACAAAAAGACAGATGTTAAGCAACTGTGTGTCATTTACTTATATTTGCTAAGCTGCGGAAAATTGGGAAACTTACATATCTCCCCAAATTTTGACTCTTCACAACCATAAATGGAATCTGTTTCTTGGTGATTCCACCAATAAACTTCATTCCACTCAAATTCTAATAATTTTCTTCTCACGATTTAATAATAATTGTTAATTTAATTTCCCATTAATTAAAATATAGTTAATTCAACTGCCTCTGGTCGGTTTAACAATTTCTTACATAACATTCTGAAAATCACATCATCTGAAGTGATTTGGCAACGTTGGTCACACGCCCACAATTCGTTCCATCTTTCTACACAGACATTGACAACCTTCGGCCTTCTGTCAAAGGGTTCATCTCACTCATTATTTCATGACCACCATTTTGTGCAATCATCAAGTGGCTTCACGATGTAATGCGTTCATGTTTTTAAAAAATGTTTAATCTGTTTTTAACTTGTTCTTGTCATATTTTATATAATTTTGACCATTGTACCATCTATCCAGCTTTCACCATGTTACTGGACGTTTCCCTCATCCTATACGTAAACAACAATTAGCAACATCCTCACATCCTCCTAGTTAAGTCAATTTAAATTCATTTTACACTATTGTTGCTACTGTTATCATTGTAATTGCAGCTCCTGATGATGATGGCAAAGTCCATTGAAAGCTAGAGAGAATTAAAAAAGTATAAAGAGTCCTCTTTGCTTAAATTTTGTTGAAGTACCCAACAAAAGGCGGAAGCTTTAATATATATATATATATATATATATATATATATATATATATATATATATATATATTCTTATGTGCTCGAAACAGCACTGTTAATCGCTACGAGTCTGAAATTATTATTTTTTCATTAGTATGAGCTGTACTAGCTACTCAGTGTTTATTTATTTTCTGATCATCATTCATTTGAGGGTAAAAACCTGAAACACGTTTTTAAAAATTAAAAACACTCATAATCATTTCGTATGATTTTTGTCTAACTTGTCTAAGAAATATAGCAAAATGTTTGAGAGAAATTGTAAGCGGACAAATTATTTGCTGAAAACGTTTGGGTTGCTCTACGAGAATATGGTTCGTACCAGGAAAAATGTTCCGTTTCAATTTTTTATTAGCGAAAAATAGGGTCAAGAGTAATTTTTATTTTTTTTCATCGTTCTCTTATTGCTAGGGGAATGAACCTTGGCTGTTTTCTTTGCCTTAAAACATTAAGAGATTAAGTTTTTGAAAGCTAAAGTCGGCAAAGAATGTTCAAGTTACTAGAACAAAACCACTAAAAATCTGACATTTCACCATTTACCTTGATCACGCACGACACTGACTTCTAACCCTGTGAGAATACCTATGTCGTCTGATACGTTATAAACGCACAATTAATTCCAAATTTAAATATCCTAGATTTTTGTTTTTACTGCAGTTTTTTTGAACAAAAATTCTTTTTTATAAAAATCTATTCTACAGCTCAAAATATAAGATATTTTGATTTGGAATTTATTGTGCTTATATAGTGGATCTGAGCACATATTTGTCTCAGCGTTAGATATCAGTGTAGTGTAAATTGTCAGATGTTTATTGGTTTTATGGCAATAATATGGAAATTCGTTGTGCAATTTTGTTGTTCAAAAATTTAGTCTGTGCTTACTTTAGGGCAAAAAATGGAGCCAAGGTTCATTAAATACCTTGATGAAAAAATAAAAAGTGATTTATAACCCTGTATTTTGCAAACAAAAAATTGAAGCGGACATTTTTTCCTGACACGTGACCGCGTCCACATATGTTTACCAAATAATTTGTCCAGGTACAATTTCCCCCGGAACTTAGCTCGATTTTCGCTAGACTGCCTGGATTAAACGAACATTCAAGAAAATGACGTGAAAGAATATTCAAATATTATAGGTTGTGTTCAGCTGCACCAAAATACTAAGGCTTGAAGTATGTACCGGGGCGGTGCAACAAGTACACGTGTTAGAAATGAAGACACAATTTTTTCCAAAAAAATTCTTTTTATTAACCGCATCCGCTTGTTGACCACCGTGAGCAATCGCGGCACCCATCGGGCAGACAATTTTTTCACAACCAACTTATCATGCAAAATATTGATTCCCGTCCGGTCAACTTTCCTTTTATCTCCTCGCAGTTTTTCCCATCGAAAAACAAAAAGAGTATCACCGAACGCTCTTAGCGAAAATCACGAAACACGTGTTACACGAATGGCTGCCAAATCCAAACTATCCTATCAATCAGACTGAAATTTGTTGTGCCGTCGTTTGATAGATGGCAGCACACGATGATAACATTAACTTCCCCCAGGAACGCCCTCTGTCGTCAAACACGAGTACTTATTGAACCGCCCTCGTATGACGTTAGCCTAGTCTACTAGATGTTATATGAATAGACAGCTTTGGAAATTTTGAAAACCTTCAGTCTGTTTGACAGATACTATGTATTATGTAGCCAGTGCAATAGCAGCTGAGTACATAATCAATAATGCATATCCAGGTTTCTGCCTGTGTCAGATGATGCTTCAGATTCAGACGTAAAAAATCTAGTTTTCCAGGGCACCCATAACCAACAGAAGTATAAGAAATACTCCTTAACTGGTGTTTTAAAATAAAATTAATTTATTTTGTACATTTTTCTATTTAACTGTATATATGTAGACCTAGTTGTATTTTATTTAATTTATAAGGATTTGCCTCCGAAATCTGTCAGGTTTCATATTTGTACATATCTTTTTAGCGCTTAGGACAGTTTCCATATCAGTATAGCTTTTAAGAGTCAATTTATTACCTTCTGGCGAGTATAGTACTTAAAGAGATAGTTATTTTGTTGAAGACAATCTGAATAGTGCTTAAGCGTTGGTTTTAGATGTATCTGTACATACTGTATATTGAATGATTATGCTCAGAATAAAATAATTTTTTACGAATGATGACCTTATTTTTCCCTTTTAGCTCTGTAAACTCTAAGGTACTACGGTGCGGCTTAAAACAGACTGACGATAAAAAAAAAAACATGTTAACATGGGTCCAAAAATAACGTATTTTAGAAATACCGTGCTGATTATAGTCTGAATTCAAGGAAAATTTATATCTATGTAGTGGATAAATGTACCTTTTTGTAAATGCGTACGTATTGTGCGAACTGCATGACTAATACGAGCCCCTTCCCACTTCAGTTGGCCCACTTCAAGATTTGTACCAAAATATGCCTTTATAAACTAAACATGACGAAACTATTTACTTCAAAAACAATTTATTTTCTCAGAAACATTTTAGATACACTCTAGTCGTAAAAAATACATATTTGAAATCCCTTAGACCTATAACTAATAGAACATCTGAACAACAACAACAATTGAAAGATTACCATTGGGTAACATCACCTTTATTTTTTATTATAGCTGAAATTCTTTGGGGCATAGTGTTAACCAAGTTGTGGCAAAAATTTGGTGTAAAACAATCCCATATTTCTTGAAGCTTTTATCTCAGTTCGGTGATTGTACGAGCAGGATGTTGTCGTAGAATCTGTTCCATCTCGTGCCACAAAGTTTCAATAGGTGACAGATCTGGACTGCTAGAAACCCATTTCAAAAGTGGTACATTATTTTCTAATAAAAACAATTGTCATGGCTTTTATTTTTCACAGCAACCTATGCGTTATAGACTTATTTTGCATTGAAATGAAAATAGGTTGATATGCTGTAATTGCAACATGTGTTATTTTTATGCTGCAAATTTGATTAGGGAGTGATAAAGTTGGTGTTTTATACTATATATTATCAAAATATTCATTGTTAATATTTTAAACCTATAACACCCTGCTACATTTTTATTATTTGTGTTTGATAAGAAAAAAACTAAGATTTCAATAGTTGGGCCAACTGAAGTGGAAAGGGGCTCATATAAACAAAACATTTGTTGTATGAAATAATGTTTTCGGATGAGGCATGTTTTTCTTTGAGCGGAACTCTTAATCGCCATAACTGCCGCCATTGGGCCAGGTAAAATCCTAATTGTGGATATTGTGCAAAGTGTGCCCCCCCAAAAAAGTTTTCTAACTCCCCCCAAATCAAACACGCCCATAGACATTAGTTCCTTGCCCTACCGATAGTTACTGTCCATCTGGCAACGTTGCCCCTTTCCACATATGCGCGTCATCCCTGCAACAAGTCGATTTCGAGCATGGTTCGTGTATATGTTTCTTGATCTCCATTACGGATAGATTAGGCAGCCGGACCGGTTCGCCGGGCTGGAGCTAAGATAGCAGGAGTACGCTGATCAAAACCATTTCCCTCATTTGAAAATCCCATCCCAAGGTTTCCTACATGATATACTATAACTATCTAAAACTGTAATGACTCATCGATGTTCACGTGAACATCACTTAACTACCAGTAGTCGGCTGTTCATAGGCGGGGTATGAATGTTTAACATGGGTGAACTAGATTTGTCACATGCTTAATAAAGAGTGGTTTGAAACATATTGTAAGTCAAAAATTTGGGAATTACCTTTATTCATCATCGCTTCCACTTACATCTGACAGTAATAAACTGTCGCTATCGCTTTCCTCGTTGAAATTGACTATAACTGGCTCTATGATGGTGTCGATGTGGTGGTCAAGCTGCCACATTTTTGTTTCTTCCTTCACAACATGACGGATAGCATTCTGCCAAGCTTCGGGCGTTACCAGCTGTATGGAAGTCTCAAGTAAAACCTTAACGTCTGGTAATTTGAAGGTTGTGTTATGGCGCGCAATATAACCCTTTACTTGAGCCCTATTGGGTTCAGTTCAGAGTGGTAGGGCGGTAACCGCAGCATAGTGACACCACATTGACGGGCCATCTCATCAGTCACGTAACTAATGTTCGCAGGTTTGTGCTGTTTAATTTTTTCATACAATTCCGCTTTCACACATGAATCGTCAAACGGAATTCCTTTTTCGCGCAACCATTGCTGGATGTCACTTTTTCGAGATCCCATAGTCGGTACACGTTCGGCTCGACGACTATGGTAGGAAGCATTATCCATGACGATCACAGAGTTGGGCTCAACTCGCTGGAGCACCCCTTGAAACCAGCTCTCGAAGCAGCTGGCATTCATTTCGTCATGGTAATCACCTCCTTTCTTAGAGACGAAAATCAAGTCACACTCTTCTAAAAAGCTACTATCGCTGAGATGATGAGTTACGATCAATCTTTGACCTTTCCCTTACGGTCCACGAAGACCTGTTGACAAACCTTCAATGCTTGCTTGTCGGTTACTCACTACGTTTTTGTCTATCCAGGTTTTTTTAACTGTGTGACCTGCATATACCCATGTCTCGTCCAAATAATAGATTTTTCTGCTTTGTCGCCTATATTCAATCATTTCGCGTAGGTATTTTCGACGCCAGGCGACTATTTCAGGTCTCTCTATCAATACTGACTTCCGATTACGGGTTTCGTAACGAAAATTAATTTCGTGCAGGGATTTCCTCATTACCTCGACGCTCATTTTTGGTATAATTTCATTTTCCTTAATCGCTGCATGTACAGCCTTGAGGGTTGGTATCTCATTCCTAAAGAAGAATGAATGTACGGTTCGCCTTAACGCCATTTTGCTATCGTCATCCAATTTAACGGCCTTTCGTCCCTTCAAATTAAACTTTGGATTAGTAGTAGCTCCAGTTTTCTTCTTTTCATGCACCACCCTGCGAATGGTCCACTATGGAACGCCTGTCATACTTTCACAACGCGCGAGTGCATCTCCCTGCGACATAGTTCTGTTCAGATAATTGAACACGTTGAGCACGATTTCTTTCGCGTCCCTCTTCAGTGCTTTACGAAGCCGTCTACTTGTTCCCTGGCTTTCAGTACTTCCACTCGTGCCATTTGTACTCTCCATGGTTAAGTATAACCAAAACAGTAACCACAGAAACCACAACAATAACAATCACACAACAATTCTTATAAAAACACACAATATGCGATCGCTCAACGAAACACGTTCCAATGCGTTGCCGACGCCTATGAATCTGCCAGTCGAGGCGCGTCTTTGATTTCATTGGTTCTACCGGTGGAGAACAATCAGCCATTATTTCCATCTCTGTCTGTGCTGTTGACCACCGCAAAGCCACAGAAACGACATATGTCGTACGCTATACGGCTGTACTGGAAGGAAGCCGGGATCGAGCTCTGATAACGTGTTGATCACGCGTATGAGTCATTACAGTTTTAAATAGTTGTAGTATAGCAAGCAAAGGGAATTCTGAATAACCAATAATATCCTGTGAGTCATAAAAAACTACGAAAGACCCGCCTACACGCCATACAGAGGTAGAGAGCGTCCGTAGAATATTCGGCAAACGATAACCGTATTGGTTGACCAATCAGCGTCAGACATTTTTTGTGGTGCTATTTCTGTTTACTGATAAGAGCGTTCCAACGAGTTTTTCGTCCTTTGCGAGAGAAGTGGGCAGAAATAAATTCCTCGATTTATATTGGTCGATGGATGTTTCTGATTCATTTCTTTTCACATCTTGCAGCTGTATTCTGCAAACTATCATCGAATTGGTTACCAATCAACCGTTTCTGTGGGGCTAATTCTTCCTACTGATAAGAACACTGGAAAGAATTCGCTTGGACCAGCCGATTTTTATTTCGAGGGAGAAATCTTTTGCACTTATTCAGTGTTGCAAAAAATCACAATTTTTTGGAAAAATAAAAAAATCCGATTTTTTTTAGAAAATAAAAAATTTGTCTTTTTCGAAAAAATTAGAAAATCCGATTTTTTTTATTAAATCGTGGGTTCTTTAATTTACTGGACAACAAATTTTAGTTTTTTAATTGTATCTTGTGGGACAAGTGCACTTCTTTGTTAATTTTGGGGCGCTGAATCCAAAAATGACAATGAAATAAAAAAATTAGTTGCGGTTTAGAAAAAAAAAATTATTTTTAAGGATATATTAAAAAAAGTAACAAGATTCATATACTTATAAGAATCACCATATGCGCTGTCTTTCTGCTGTTCTTTTATGGATCGTTTCTGGAGCATCTCTACCAAGAGTCCAACAGTAGTCTGCAAGCATGGAAGGATTCCACTTTCCCTGGTACCTTTTTTCCATTGTTGAAATATCCTGATGAAAACGTTCGCCGTGCTCATCAGTTACGGCTCCGCAATTGTCAGGAAAAAAGTCCAGGTGTGAGTGTAGGAAATGTATCTTAAGAGACATATTACAGCCCATCTTTTGATACGATGACAGCATATTTTTGACAAGGGTTTTATAGTTGTCAGCTTTTCTATTTCCCAAGAAATTAGTGACCACCAGACGGAAATCATTCCAAGCAGTTTTTTCAATACCTGTTAAAGTGTTTTCAAACTGTGTATCTTTCAAAATATTTCGAATCGTTGGCCCAACAAAAATACCTTCTTTAACCTTTGCCTCACTTAGTCTTGGAAATTTCTGACGCAGGTATTGAAAAGCTGACCCATCTCTATCTAATGCCTTGACAAAGTTTTTCATTAGGCCCAACTTGATATGCAGTGGTGGTAATAAAATTTTTTTCGAATCTACTAATGGCATATGCTGTACATTTTTTTGACCTGGCTCTAGGAATTGACGAACAGGCCAGTTTTGTCTGGTGTAATGAAGTGCCTTTGCCCGACTGTTCCATTCACACAAAAAACAGCAAAACTTTGTGTAGCCTAGCTGCAGCCCAAGTAAAAGTGCAACAACTTTCAAATGTCCACAAATATGCCATTGTTGCTCATCGTATTTTATGCATGTCAATAGGTACTTCATATTGTCATATGATTCTTTCATGTGAACTACATACCCTACAAGAAGAAATGGTAAAATATTTCCAATATGCAATAACACTGCATTTAAACTCAATGTTGAACTGTCTATAAACAATCTCCATTCTTCTGGGTTATAGTTTATATTTGAAGCCGCCAGTAAGCCGTTAATGTTACTGCAGAAAACCAAGTTATTCTCCATATTGAAAAATGGTACTAAGTCTTTGTGGCATTTACGAAAAACACATATCGAAACATCGTCTTCTAACAAGTTCCACTGCTGCAGTCTTGATCCAAGTAACTCTGCCTTACATTTTGGAAGTTCTAAATCTCTTACAATATCATTTAATTCTGACTGTGTTATTTTGTGCGGTTGGTGGCATGACGTGCTCGGTATAAAATCAGGATCTCTTGACGTTGATGGCATATCTTCTTCCTGACGAATCACTCGATCGCCATGATCTGATTCATTTTCTGATTCGCAAGTGTAGGATTCTGGGGGTTTTGGAATAGGATTTTCGTCACTGTGAGGCACAGGTCTCATCGCAGATGGTATGTTTGGGTAGTTATTAACCGATTTTTTTTTCTTGGACATACCTGTGGCTTGTCCAACACAAGGTACCATGCAAAAGTAACAATCATTAATAGGCTCTCTCCAAACCATTGGGACAGCAAAGCGCATAGACCGTTTTTTGCCATTTAACCAGCTCCTCAGACTTGAAGCACATGTATTACATCAGATGTGGGGTGCCCACTGTTTGTCTTGATCACCTAGTTTACAACCGAAATAAAGCTGATATGCCTTTGTTATTAGTGGAGTAATAGACCGTCTCTGAGACGCAAAAGTCACATCACCACACACGTAATAAAACTGATCTGGATTGTTTACACACTTTCGAGACATCCTGCATGAGCGCTGTCAGCAAACTGAGGAAAAAATGGCTAATATAGAACAATATAATATAAATATATAATAATAATAATATAAAAATGTAGCACGTGCATTCTTGAGAATTACAGTATATTAACACTGTCACAGCAGGAACACATATAATTACCGTATCTCTAAAACTTGAGCTAATATTGAAAAAATAAGTTTCATTCCGGTTTTAGCACATTAAAAATAGTAATATTTTGATGATTTTATTTAGGATATTTTTTGGCTGTTGATCAGTGTTATTAACAGTTTGTAGATACTTATTTTATTCCTAAATAATGACGTTTGAAATAACTTATTGAAATACTATTACGTGTGTGGAAGGAATTTCAAACTAAATAAATTTCCTTCTTTAAAAAAGTATTCCTTTTGAAATTTGGAATTGGTTTGAAAATATGGAGTAAAACCCGGGGGGAGGGGCAGTTATGATTTTCAACCCTCCACGCAAAAATTACCAATCAGATGATTTCATTTGAATACGGGTTTGGTCTGAATCTGGGTAGGTATTTAACGCCTAATTAATTTAAGTATCAACACGAGATTCACTTGAAGGTCAAGGTTTTTTATTTGTTCAGCAAATAACTTGTTGGTATGCCTTCTACCCTAGGAATATTGCCACTGTTTTTTATTCTTTTAAAATTCGCATGTCCCATTTTTTTACATTTTATTGTGCATGTTTTCTTCAATCTAATAGCATAACTCTAAAATTATATGTGAATATACGACTTTAATGGAATAATAAAGCAGGTGATTACTTTTAACTTAATCACTTTTCTCTTTGAAAAATATTCGATTTTCTTGCAACCGCAAATTGAGTTTGCACCAAAAATAAAGATTGTTTGAAAAAAGTGATGAGGAAACAAGTAATCACCCACTCTATTCTTCCATAATAGTGGAATATGTATCCACATATGGCTTTAGAGCTGTTAACAAGTTTGAAGAAAAAATGCATAATAAACGTACAAAAATGCATTTTTTAAAAAAACGGTTAACATTGTTTTTCAGTCATCTCTATACACACCATGGAGCCATCAGGTGAAAAGTATAAAGAATACTTCTGCAGACAGTCTGTTGAGAAAAATAAACATGCGACGTTAATTCTTTATAGGCCGTATGAGTCACTTTGTACTTTTATTTGAAAAAGTATAAATGCGTATAAACAATAAAAATTTCGAAAAATTCACTATTCCCTGGCGGAATTTCGGATAACTGCACCAGTCCATGAGCTATCAAAGGATCACTGTAGTTATTAATGCATCTGTCTATACCGCTTTGGATTTTACACTGTGTGTATGAATTAAACATATGTAGGAAAATGTCCGTTATCATTTATCTATGGAGCAATAACTTTGTTATCTGAACCATTGTTTCAAATCAAATCGCAACATGTTATGTGGAGGTACGTTGCCACCTGTCGGAATTAGATGTATTATTAAAAACTATGGTTCGTTAAAAGAATGCTCTATTACGATACCTCTGGTTCTGATCTATAATTCATGATAGGTAAGTGTTTATTTTAACAATTCTTCCGTAAATAAATTTGTGCTTGTAACCATAATAATGGATAATGTAACATCTGAAACTTAGCTGTGGTTTGCATGTCGATAATCCCCTATGATTGTTTGGCCAATAAAACCTTATACAGGGTGTCCCAGAAGTCGACGTCAAGCCGAAACCAGATGATAGGCAAAGTCATAACAGCTATCAGAAAAATATTTAAAAAAATTTTATGTATGTGTTTTGAAAATTATAGGTCTTTGAAAAAGATATAGAAATTTCACACCCTACGGCAGTCTGTCAACTACTGTTACTACAAATATTAACTTTTTTTGGATTTTATTTTTACAATGTAATGATGAATAATGCATCTTCAGACTCGTGTGTCAACCTTACTGCCAACTTTCCTCGTTCAGGAAAAATTGCCACTTATTTCCCAATAAAACTTTGCTCAACTTTAACTGGCTGTACTGGAAAAATGTACTACGAGAGTTTGGCAAGTAACCTTAAAAGTTGGCGCATTTAATAACGATTCCAAAATGGTATAACACTTAGAAGATTACTCGTTAACTTATGCACAATTTTTATTTGAAAAAAAAACTGATGAAAATTTTTCAAAATTTCCTAATTAATCAGCGATTATGAAAAGGCACAAGAACCCTTAAGGATAACTGTTTGCACAACAGTGGGCGTCAAAATGCTGCTGATGATGATTTACCTTTACAGCAAATGCTCAAACTGTTTTCCTTCAGCCGCAATACACGCTCGACATCTTCTTAAAAAAGATCGGGTTATTAAATGAGCGAATCCACGGTTATTAACAAACTCAGCTGCTTCCAATAGTCTTTGCCGTAGTTCAGCTACATTTTGAATCGGCTTGAAATACACTTTTTCTTTTACAGTTCCCCAGTAAAAAAATCTAAAGGATTCAAATCAGGTCATCGGGCTGGCGACGGTATTGTACCAGACCGCCTTATCCATCTGCCTGGAAAGTTTTGATCGAGATACTCTCTCACTGAGAGTGCATAGTGCGCTGGGCAGCCATCATGCTGAAACCACATGTCCCTGTAAATACTCAGTGGCACGTCCACCAATAAATTTTGTACATGATTTTTCAAAAAATCCAAATAAACTTCAGCAGTCAAAGTCTCTGGGAACTCAAACGGACCGATTATTTTACCATTTAAAATTCCTGTACCACATACAGCGTGTTCAACCTCTCCTGCCCCGGGATTATGAGCCCCGAGTTGCTTTTTGTCGCACAACGTTAGAAAGACACAGGAAAGATCCACAGTTCTTTGAAAAAATTTGATGGTCGGATGAGAACACATTTAAGAAAGATGGGTACATGAACCTGCATAAATTACACGAGTGGCACGTAGCAAACCCACATTTGATGAGAGAAGATAAATCTCAATATCGCTTCAAGATAAACCATTGGACAGGAATTTTAAATGGTAAAATAATCGGTCCGTTTGAGTTCCCAGAGACTTTGACTGCTGAGGTTTATTTAGGTTTTTTGCAAAATCATTTAGAAAATTTATTGGAGGACGTGCCACGGAGTATTTACAATGACATGTGGTTTCAGCATGATGGCTGCCCAGCGCACTATGCACTCTCAGTGAGAGAGTATCTCGATCAAAACTTTCCAGGCAGATGGATCAGGCGGTCTGGTACAATACCGTGGCCAGCCCGATCACCTGATTTGAATCCTTTAGATTTTTTTACTGGGGAACTGTAAAAGAAAAAGTGTATTTCAAGCCGATTCAAAATGTAGCTGAGCTACGGCAAAGACTATTGGAAGCAGCTGAGTTTGTTAATAACCGTGGATTCGCTCGTTTAATAACCCGATCTTTTTTAAGATGTCGAGCGTGTATTGCGGCTGAAGGAAAACAGTTTGAGCATTTGCTGTAAAGGTAAATCATCATCAGCAGCATTTTGACGCCCACTGTTGTGCAAACAGTTATCCTTAAGGGTCCTTGTGCGTTTTCATAATCGCTGTTTAATTAGGAAATTTTGAAAAATTTTCATCGGTTTTTCTTCAAATAAAAATTGTGCATAAGTTAACGAGTAATCTTCTAAGTGTTATACCATTTTGGAATCGTTATTAAATGCGCCAACTTTTAAGGTTACTTGCCAAACTCTCGTAGTACATTTTTTTCCAGTACAGCCAGATAAAGTTGAGCAAAGTTTTACTTTGGAATACTTGGTTGGGAAATAAGTGGCAATTTTTCCTGAACGAGAAAAGTTGGCAGTAAGGTTGAGACACCAGTTTGAACATGCATTATTCATCATTACATTGTAAAAATAGAATCCAAAAAAAGTTAATATTTGTAGTAACAGTAGTTGACAGACTGCCGTAGGGTGTGAAATTTATATATTTTTTTCAAAGACCTATAATTTTCAAAACACATACATAAAATTTTTTTAAATATTTTTCTGATAGCTGTTATGGCTTTCCCTATCACCCGGTTTCGGCTTGACGTCGACTTCTGGGACACCCTGTATTGATCTTCTTCAGTACAATGACAATATATTTGTTGTTAGTTTTTTTTTTCATTATCACATTCCCATACAGTGTGTTATTACAATAATCTGAAAGACCCGTAACATGCTGAGATCGTGCGATGTTATCATTCCGAATTTTGATATGCCCAGCATACCCCAGGACCGCCTGGATTAGGGATTCCCGTTCCCAAAAAACGAACGTCCAGTCTTCCAAAACTACAAGCGAGTATGAAGCTATCTGACGTTTTTTTAATACTGGAGTTAAGTGATTCATCTTGACCATACCTACGGATCGCTCTGATAAACAATGTTGAATAGAATGCTAGTCAATGGATGTAGAAGGGCTGATGGAAGAAACTATAATCAACAATCAATGATTAGTGAACCTGTAAAGGTTATTTAAATTAAAGAAAGTTTTTTGCGTCTATGAATCAAACGATTTTGTTACAGACACAAATACTATCACCAAAAGCTAGTGTTATTTATTTTTTTTATACTCCAACTATCACGAAGGCCTAAGGCCTAAACCCATTGGGTACCGTATGGCTATAGGGGGATACAGGGGAAAGGGCGGACGCCACACGGACTCTGGCGAGGGAACACGTGTGCATGCAACATGCACACATTCTGGCTCCGCCTACGAGATCCGCCGGGTGGTACCTCCACGTTCGACAGTCAGAGACCGTCTACCATCTGCGGACAATCACAACATCCATAGCCAAGAGAAAAATGTCTCCTGGGACGGGACTCGAACCCGCACAGCGCACGGCGACTGATCAGGAGACCGAAGAGTCTACTACTGCGGCCACCGCTGCTGCCTATGCCTATTAGTGACTGTAGCCAACATTGCCGTATATAAAAGTTATTCAAATAAAAAATACTTTCATTAGTTATTAGGTATATTTTTTGAGAAATTTTCACATCTAGATTATTTCGCAATACAATCAGAAACCCTATACTTCCTCCCTCCGTTATGTCGGTGAAACTGTTGATCACTTTTAAATTGTCTGCACACTCTCGGAACAAACTCAAAGTTGAAAACTCAATCGTATGTTTTTACAAATGTACGCACCACTTTAACACAAGAGCAACTTCTATTAATCTACTTTGCACAAGCCGAGTCAAGGCTGTGGTATGTAATGTCTTCTTTAGTCAAAAAATAGTTGCAACTTACTATACAGCTGCCAGGAACTTTTTCGTCGTTATAAGATTTTGACGTTGCCTTGCCCATCTATGATATGGCAATATACAGGGTGTTTCAGAAAGTCTTGCCAATATTCCTAGGGTAGAAGGTAAATCCAAAAATAACAAGAACAGTCTTAAAATGCTCCCCTACCCAGATACAGGGTGATGAAGCTTTATTTACGAAATTGGAAAAATATATACAGGGTGGCCCGACCATGTGTGGACGGAATATTGCTCATAAATAAATACATTTTGGGAAAATCTATTTACGGAATGTTATACATGACATTTGAGGGCACATTTATAAAATATTGGCTATTATTCAGGGTATCCCAATTTCGACCTACATATATCAAAGTTGTTATTTTTTCAAAGGAATGCCTCAAATTTTATTGCATATTTGGATAAATCAATTCAAAAGAAGAAAATTGATATGATATACTATGGGGTTTCGATGATTAGCTACTGAGATATAAGGTGTTTTGTCTAGAAAAAAAACCCACTTTTTCAACCCCTCAGTCCGCGATTTTGAAATTTGGAGTGCTGAATTTTGTATCAAAGAAAATTTACACACCTCAGCTTTTATCGTATTTGTTACTTTTTCGAATTATAATTTTTGCTCATACAGGGTGGTCAAAAACGCAAATTGTAGCTTTTCTCAAAAAATTCAAATGCACCACCCTGTATATTTGTGTTTGGATTAAATTTTTTATAAGCTTTTTTTGATACTAGACACATAAGGGTTTTTACGGCTATTCTTTCGATTATTAGCACGTCTTTTTTGGAAAAATAAAAAAATACGATTTTTTAGAAAATAAAAAAAATCAGTCTTTCTTGAAAAAATCTGAAAATCCGATTTTTTTTATTAAATCGTGAGTTCTTTGATTATTAACGGTTTATAGATACTTATTTTATGCCTAAATAATGATCTTTGAAATACTACTATTAATCTACGTTGCACAAGCCGAGTCAAGGCTGTGGTATGTTGTCTTCCTCAGTCAAAAAATAGTTGCAACTCACTATACAGCTGCCAGGAACTTTTTCGTCGTTATAAGATTTTGACGTTGCCTTGCCCATCTATGATATGGCAATATACAGGGTGTTTCAGAAAGTCTTGCCAATATTCCTAAGGTAGAAAGAAAAATCCAAAAATAACAAAAATAGTCTTAGGATACTCCCCTGCCGAGATACAGGGAGATGAAGCTTTATTTACGAAATTGGAAAAATATATACAGGGTGGCCCGACCATGCGTGGATGGAATATTGCACATAAATAAATACATTTTGGGAAAATCTATTTACGGAATGTTATACATGACATTTGAGGGCACATTTATAAAATATTGGCTATTATTCAGGGTATCCCAATTTCGACCTACATATCAAAGTTGTGATTTTTTCAAAGGAATGCCTCAAATTTTAATGCATATTTGGATAAACCAATTCAAAAAAAGAAAATTGATATGATATACTATGGGGTTTCGGTGATTAGCTACTAGATATAAGGTGTTTTGTCTAGAAAAACCCCCCTTTTGTATCAAAAAAAACTTACGCACTTCAGCTTTTATCGTATTGGTTACTTTTTCGAATTATAATTTTTGCTCATACAGGGTGGTCAAAAACTCAAATTGTAGTTTTTCTCAAAAATTTCAAATGCACCACCCTGTATATTTGTGTTTGGATTAGATTTTTTATAAGCTTTTTTTGATACTAGACACATAAGGGTTTTTACGGCTATTTTTTCGGTTATTAGCACGTCTTTTATGGAGCGGCTTAATTCCCTATTCGCATCACCCTTGGAAACAAATAAATGGTTGATTAGTTACAAACTGTGAAAATTAGCTTTGTGAGCATATACCCTTACTGGGTTAGGCAAATAGATTTCAAAAATAAATGGAGCTTGAACGTTTGGGGCCTTTCGACAACAGATTAACAGGTACATAATACTTGAATTTTTTGATCTAGCATTTGCCTTTGCTTTTGGACGATGTCAACTTGCAAACTCGGATGCATATATACTTCCAGCATGATGGCGCACCTGCGCATTATCATAATTGTGTGCGTAACTATTTGGACACCTGGAGTAACAATCGTTGAATCGGTCGTGATGGGGCTATGTCCTGGCCTCCTAGATCACCAGATATGACACCGATGGATTTCTTTCTATGGGGCTACGTTAAGCAAGAGGTTTATAGATATCCACCATCTACCCCGGAAAATATGAAGGAAAGAATTAAGGATGGTTTTCTGAACATAAGGGAATACATGGTGAGGGAAGTGCAACGGTCATTTATCCAAAGACTACGGCTGTGTATTCAACATGGTGGAAATATTTTCGAGCAGTTTTTGTAGATGAGGTTTTGAGTATTGATAGTTGTTTGTTTATGTTGTTATTATAGTTGCTTTTCTCTATTACGCTTGAAGCTGATTTATACTGTTCTGATTGTTATTAGTTTTTACGTCAAATCCGTACTCTTAGTGGCAATATGGAACTAGCCCACTGTTTGTCTTTTGTTTCCATGGATGATGTGATTTTTTTCCTTAACTTTGGTGTGTTGTTCTATCAAAAGCTTAATAACTCAAAATCTAGTGATTTCATCTGAATAAAACCTTATACCAGAAAAAAGCTCATAAAAACTTGAATCCAAACTTGCAAAAATATACAGGGTGATGCATTCAAAATTTTTGAAAAAAGTACAATTTCGTTTTTGACCACCCTGTATGAGCAAAAATGAAAATTCGAAAAAGTAACAAATATGATAAAATCTTAGGTGTGTAAGTTTCTTTTGTTACAAAATTCAGCACTCCAAATTTCAAAATGGCGGATTGAGGGGTTGCCGAAGTGTACGGTTTTTCTACACAAAACACCTTATATCTCAGTAGTTAATTACCAAAACTCCATAGTATGCTATATCAGTCTTCTTCTTTTGAATTGGTTTATCCAAATATGCAATAACATTTGAGGCATTCCATTTCCAACTTTGATATGTAGGGTAAAATTGAGAAACCCTGTATAATTGCCAATATTTTAGAAATATGCCCTCAAATAACATATATAACATGCCATTAATAGACTTTCTTAAAATGTATTTGTTTATGAGTAATATTCCGTCCATACATGGATGGGCCACGCTGTATATCTACCGAGCGGGTAACGATACTGAGATAAGATTTTACACGTTCAGAGACACACTAGAAGCAATAAATAGGCAACGTTTCACGGCCCAAACTAAACCTGGGCTATAGAAACTGGGTACCTGTACCCCTAATAGAAAATATTTTATACGCCACTGGCCTTTCGGAGAAAATAACTGCATGTTATAAAATACCATTCAATTTTCAATAAATTTTGTGTAGTGAAGGATGTTGATTCTATTACTACTAGTTTTTGATATGTTTAGGTTTGAATATTTATAATGAAGTTAAAACGAAAAGTTTGAGTATGAGAGCATTTTTAACTCGTTAAACATTTGATCAGCACGCCTTTAAGTGAGCGGAAATATGAAAGCGTCGAAGGTTTGATATATATTTTATAATTTTGATACCTCCAAAATGTTTTTTAACTACGCCCAAAAACTACCATAAACTCGAGAAACATCGGAAAACAAAGTTTCCTATTTCACATGAAGAAACAAAAGTCACCCCAAAGGAAATCAAGACGCTTCAGGTCCGCACAGCAGGCAGGTCATAAGTCTAACAATCTCCGTATCAGTTTGGTGTATTTTCTGTGTATTATCTAGTTTGTTTAGAACATTTGTTGTGCTAATAAAAATGACATTTTCGAAAATCGTATGCGGTCTTCATCACCAAAACGGTTTTTCAAAAATCGTTAAAAATAACTGAAAAAAACCATCCGTTAAGTGATCAAATGTTTAGGATTAAGAAACGCCCTCACCGTGTACATAAATTTATGAAAATATTAATAATCTGATACAGTTCCAGAAATTCAGTTGCAAAAGTGTGAAAGTCCAATTAAAATGCTTATTCATCAAACCAGCAAATCAATCTCAGATCTAATTCCGATAAGAGTTTTTAATAACTGTATCCTAATCATTCTCGATTTTGTCGCCCACTGAGTCAAGAACAAGTTGTTAGCCGATGGCTTGATACATTTTTTTTGTTACAGATTTCTCAACGTTATTTGCACTTGTGTTGAGCTAGAATGAGGCAGGATTAATTGTACCTTTGTTAAGTTTAGTCAAGGTACTTGTTATCTGTTTATATTAACGATATTTTGAATTGTTCGGAAATGGAGGTGGAAAATTCCAGTTGACATACGGAATACTGTATATACGTTTTTTCTTTTGTTAGAAAGTCCTGTGAATAGCTAGGAATCACTCGGTCATATGACTAGGATGACTTCACGTTTCACGCCTGTGCATAAAGGTATGTATATGCTGTTTTAGTTTCAGTTTTTGGAATCCGTATACGTGGGTTTTTGTTGACCATTCAAGGGTGGTTTTCCGATCTGTCATTTGTTCATTTCAATGATAACATTCTTATTAGAAAAAACTAGAATAAAGCACATGAGAGCACCTTCTTCGTTTCCCACTTGCGTAGTTTAAACTTATGACTTTAGACAATCTCATAATACAGAACCTAGAGAGTTGTTGTTGCTTAAGATTTATTTATCTCTAAGAATTTTCATTGTCCTTGAAATATTCCTTTAATTTTCTTTTAAATATCTTTAAATTACAAGTACAATTTATATCATTATGTAGTTTATTAAATTCAGGCAATCCTTTCTGAAATATTGATTTGCTAGTTACACTACTATTGCAATTTTGTAAATGAAAATCTATATTTCCTCTTGTATAATAATTGTGGTAATGATTATTCAATTAATAATAATAATAATAATGACTTTATTCAAAAGATGATCATAGTATGGCGAAGTTTAGCCATGGCTACTCTACCACTTAACCATACTACAACCAGACATTACAAAACATTAGCATAACAACATGAATCAGTAGCTGTAACGAATGCATTAAAAATATATAATATGAACATATACAAAGAGAAGAAACAAAAGAACAAGATATCGTTCAGCAAAATGAATTTATCACTCAATGTGCTGAGTCCAGAAAGTGCAACTTGACTGTCTTCTTGAAGCGCTGCAAACTTAAGCTCTTAGAGATAGCTGGCAAAGAATTGTATACCTTGACCGCATTATAAGTAAAGGACCTTTCAAAGACCGACGTACGATGTATAGGAATGGAAAGTAGATCATTGTGCCGCAGATTTAGAGTAATTTGGTTTCCACGAGGAATCAACTTACAGAGCAAATAGACGGGGTTACCAGTTTTGAAAATTCTATGCACCAATGAAGCCATAGAGTAGTTGTATAAGCCGTCAACTCTGAGCCACTGTAACTCCTTGATTTTTGAAGAAACGCTACTGTACTTCCTAAGCCCAAATATGAATCTGCAACAGTTGTTCTGAAGCTTCTGCAATTTTGACTTGCAAGCTGAGTCTAGGCATGGGTAAATGAGGACTAAAGAGTAAGCTAAAATTGATAATATGAGGCTTTCACACAACTTTTTACGGGACTTAAAGTTTAGAATATGGCGACTAGAATATAAAAGCTTCATCTTCATATAACTCGACTTCATAATATTATTCACATGTAAGTTAAATCGAAGATCTGAATCAAATATAACACCTAGATTCTTAGCATTATCACAAAATGGAATATCTATGTCGTTGATAAACAAGGAGACCCGATTTGTGATGTTGTAATTTGAATGTCTAGGACAGTATGGTATCGCGGTGCATTTTGATGGATTGATGCGGAGACAGTGTCTATTGCAATACGTTAATACGTTGTCAAGATCTAGGTTAATTTTGTAGGATGCTTCATGTAAGTTGGATTCATTGAAACGAAATGTTAGCTGTGTATCGTCAGCATACATTTGAATGCAACAATGTTCTACACACTCATGCAGATCGAATGTGTATACTAGGAATAAAAGAGGTCCCAGTACTGAACCCTGTGGAACTCCTGATGACAGATACTGTGCATCAGAAGTTCCTTCTATGTAGTGTTCTGGCAAAATATGATTTTTTATTTTGAATATAAAAATAAGAACCAAATATGATATGAAACTTTTATATTCAACCACTGCAATTCTTGTAACATAGATTTCATTTTGGTGTAATTATTTTTATTCAATATTATTCTCATGGCTTTATTTTGCAAGACTTATAATTTTGTGAATACAGCTTCACTGGCAGTGAACAAGATAGTTGAACAATATAGTAAATGCGGTAGAACAATTGTATTATAAACTGTTTTCTTGGAATAGGTACCAAGACTAAATAATGAATTCATAGTGATCCTCTAACTTTAGTTTACTATCAATATATATACAGGGTGTTTTAGTTTATTGTTGCATAACTTTAAGATTCGACAGAACTTTTAAAATTAATGCATAAAGTCTATATAAACATGGATCGAAAAATGCGTGGCTTCCGGGTGTTTAAATTTACTTTCTAAAATAGTTTTTTTTTAAATATTTCGAACAATATTTGATGTAGGGTGAATATCAGGTATTTGGGTTTTTAGTGGTACCTAAGAAAAATTACTCATTTCAGTTTCATATTCATTACCTCTTAAGATTATACTATTTGTGATGCATCTTTGACAGGACCAGATAGTTTTTTGATTTTTAGAGTTTTTACAGCTACCAGGGGAAAATGTGTAGTCAGGGGAGTGACACTATACACAGGGTAGTGACAAACTGAGACAGAAGAGTGACAACTTCTCATGTGACTGATCTTAAAGGACACTTTATAAAAGAATATACGAGTAAATACCAATAGGTAAATAAGTTATTGAAAATAACAAAATCCTACATGTTCTATTCGTCTTTTAAAAAATAACATTTGGATCATCTGAGTGAACCCGGCTCACACAAGAACTAATATAAATAAAAACCACTATAGCTGTTTATACGAGTATCTTGCAACTTAATATAGATAGCGATGTAGGTACCTAATAATAATAATAATAATAATAATAGAAATAAAATTATAAAAACTTAAAACAAAAAATTGACATAATACTTATGGTCAGTCTTTGAATCGCAATCAGTGCTTATAAATAAAAAATGGTAGCTAGCATAAAAATAAAATTAACATAGCTATAACCCGATTTTTTATGAATTCGAGTAGATACTCATTTTTCGAATACAGGTATAGGAGTGTGAATTTATAAAATAATCTATTTCCTCTCATTACTATATTTGGCACCGGCAGTCCTTCTAATACTTTCCAAATTTATGTCGGAAATGTCATCCGATAGATAGTAATTTAGCATTGCTTGAAAACTCATAAAGCCTATAATTTTCGTTCTTCTTAAAGAGAGCAAAATCAACTCCATATTTGCATGAATTACACACAAGCATGTTTCTCTTCTATGAACGTTGGATATACAATCCAAAAAGGTCTCAAACGTCAAAATGAAGTATAACTTATCGGCACTCCTTTGTTTTTAACGAACCGTTCGTGTAAATGCTTCAATGAGTCTAGTAAAACCCTCTTTTGTTTTTTACTTTGTTTTTCGTAATGTAGTCATTTTTTCCTGCGCATAAGCGACTGTTGCAGTCTCCTTCAAAAAAATTTAATTACGTTCTTTATCTTCTCTCTAGTTTCATTCATTCTTGTTCTCCTTGTCACGTCTATCAAACCTCTCCCACAGTGGGTTATCGTTTCAGAGGCTTCATATCAATTTGACTTAAAACATTGTACTTTCTAACAAACCTACCGCTCAATACTTTACGAAACAGTGTCTTCTCATTTTTCTTTTTGGTATGCCTTATATTTTTTTTAGTTGATTTTGAACTACCCTACTGAATGACAGATGCTTTTTAACTTCTTCCACGTTCTCCAGATTACTTGGTTCCGTTTTTTTTTTTAGTAATCGATCCACTTTCGACTTTGGTGACATTTTTAGACTTCTTAGGTGATCTAGTTTCCTTTGAAATCTCTTCACCTTGTTTTTTAATCGATCAATTTAATTTTTTTTTGTTTTTTGATAAGCTCATTTATCCGTTTCCTCTGTTTTTCTGAGGGTCTTTTGGCACCTGAAGCTCTATTGTCCAATATTTGAGGATCGAAGTGTGGATCTTCATGGTCCGAAGGCGGCGGTGACTCTGGATAATTAACAATAGTTTTTTGCCTCACACGATCCCTATATCTTTCAGTTTGCTCTCTCCATATCTTTCTCATAGCTCGCTGTTCCCTATCTGTCAGATCTTTTATACTTCTAACTTGTACTTTCTCCTTCTTTCTGTGATACTTCTCTTTTTCTTTTCCTTTTAACTCAGCATTCTTGATTGGATCATTTTTAATTCGCTGGTCGCGTGGTCTTTCTGCTTGGCGTTTTTTCTCTCGGGTTTGCTTTTTTATAAATTTGCCATTTTAGCGAGTTATGGTTTTTTGGTATCTGAAATTAATGAAATAGTGTCTATACCACATTCAACTTCAAGAGCAGGAAGCAGGCCGCTCAGAGCCGTAAACTGGGCCAGGCAACTTCTTAGGTGCAGCCCGCTGATTGATGTAACAGATTGGTATGAACACTGACAATGAGCGTTTGAGCACTGAATACGGCCCTAGGCGTCTGGCCGTGTCTGGCCCGGCCCCTCATGCCGACCTATTTCAGATCTACTGCCTCTTGAAGTTGAATTTGGTATAGTAGCTACACATCTTATACAAAAAGGTGCCTTTGTATTTCCCCTGGGCAGTGTGTATTTCCCCTGATATAAAAACTGCCAGGGGAGTGACGCCAGGGAAGTGACAAAAACGTGCGTAAGCCCCAAAAAAGCAAGATTTGTTGATTATTATATTATTTTAACGTGATTCATGGCTTTTGTATTCAAAAATCTTATTGTTTTATAAAGTCCCAAAAATGTAACTTTTAAATTCACAAAGATATGCTTACCAGGGGAAATGCTTCACTCACTGGCAAAAGGGTATCGGACGACTGTTAGTGGGCTACTGACGCGACCCTGGTCTTCGTTTTTCAAATTACGATAGTTTCGCACTATCCCTTCTTCATTTACTACTTGCTGCTCAAGGTCAAGTCGCATAGTTGCTATATTTTGATGAATATATGCAATTTGAATTGCGCCAGGTGAGGGTGACACTGTTCTCAGGAACCACTAATAAACGGGATTTTTTACGCATTTATGTATATTTTTAGTGTGTCTTTTTGCGAAAATATGTTATCAGATGTCTTAGGTAATACAAAGAGTATCCGCTTATTGTTATACCAGTACATAATACAGAGATTTGTTGATGTTTGTAGTGAAATTTGGGAATGGAACATACCAGGGGAGTATACATTTTGTTAACTTTCAATCAGATTTTTCCTAAATCTTAATGGTTACCTCAATTTCGCCATATGGTCCAACTAAAGATTAACATCTTCCACTATTTGAATGGTCTATTTCCACAATTTGTCCATTGGATTAAGTTTTTTTTGCAGGAACATTGAATTCCCCAATAACTGATATTCACCCGTATAACAGTATAAACAAGAGTTTTTTGGTACGACAAAACGAACCGGGGGCATAGTTTTACTGTAGCCGCTAGAGGGCGCTCTCTACTGTACCTGTAGTGTATTAAAATGACCGAAATTTTTTTCTTAGTGCAATTTTTTGCTTTTTGAATAAAAAACTGATTCTTCGCACTTTTCAACATAAAAAAGCTCTCTTGTGAATTTTCGTTAGAGTTAACCGTTTTTGAGATATTTCGATTTTTAAGGTTCGATGCATTTTTAATTATTATTTATAAATATAAAATAACGTTAAAAAGTCAGAATCTCGATAATTTTTAGAAGTAGGCTGTGCCTGCAAATATTTTTGAAATTGAAAGCAGAATAAGGTTAAACGTCAATTAGTTGACAGTTAGTTTTGTTGTCTGTTGAAACCTGAAACGTTTTTCTGCAATTGCGAATGCACGAAATTTAGTTTCTTTTGCCTGTTTTTTTTTGTAAGTTTTATAAAAATGCCATTTTTATTCTCCAATCAAGAGTTAGCGGATATTCATTTTGTGTATGGCTTTGTAAATGGAAACGCAGCAGAAGCAGCCAGAGAATACGCACGAAGATTTCTAAACAGACGACATCCAACTCGCTCAGTATTTGTAAGAGTGCATCGCCAAATAATTGAAAATGGTTTTGGAAATCTCCAAAAGGATCAAAACATAAATGTTCGTCAGCGCAGATTTACCCGTATGATTCTGCGTGAGTTTGATAGAGATCCGACCACAAGTGTTAGGAGAGTTTCTGGTGCCTTGGGAATTTCAGCAAGCCATGTTCACCGTGTTCTTAGAAATGACCATAGACGTCCTTACCATTTGCAACCTGTGCAAGGACTACAGCCAGGGGACGGAGAACGAAGAATCACATTTTGTCAGTGGATTCTTGATAGAACTGATAATAATAGGGAGTTTTTAAGTAACGTTTTATGGACCGATGAGTCATGCTTCATTAGACGTGGAGTGGTAAATTTTCATAAACAACATATATGGTCGCATGAAAATCCGCATGCAGTTCGGGAAAGAAATTTTCAGCATGAATTTAGTGTAAACGTGTGGATTGATACCTACCCTAATCGACTATTTGGACTCTACCTTTTGCCTGCAAGGTTAAATGCTGCGACATTCTTGGAATTTTTAAAGGCTGGACACGCAAGTATGTGGGATGATGTTATGTTAGATTTAAGAAGATTGGCCTGGTTCCAGCTTGACGGTTGTCCAGGTCATTATTCGAAAATAGAACTGGCTGGACGAAAATTATCCAGAAAGATGGATCGGCCGTGTAGGACCAGTCGGCAGGCCTCCACGATCCCCTGACCTAAATCCATTAGATTTCTTTGTGTGGGGATTTCTAAAAGAAAAAGTGTACCAGACTCCCGTAACCACAAGAGATACTATGCTAATAGACAGAATCAGAAATGCATGTGATGAAATAAGGCCTTATTTGAATAATGCTATACCACATTCGATCATTCCTAGATGTGAATTGT
Organism: Acanthoscelides obtectus; assembly: GCA_963669975.1. NCBI lineage: Eukaryota > Metazoa > Arthropoda > Insecta > Coleoptera > Chrysomelidae > Acanthoscelides > Acanthoscelides obtectus. The sequence continues at coordinate 93,445,618 of CAVLJG010000006.1, forward strand.
GTATTGAACAATTGGGTTTACATTTTGAGCAATTAGTTTAGATTTTGTATGCTTGTCCTAACTATCCAATAGCATTTTAGTTATAAATAATTAATTTAATTTGTTAAAAATAATATTGGAAAATTAAACAAATTAATATTCTGTTTTTTGTGTTTATTTGGAGTTAGGAATTATTGCTGTGTTTAAAAACACAATCTAAACGATCATCCTAATTACTACTTAATTAATGCCCAAATCGAAAATGTAAAAAAAAATTATTTTCCCATAAATAATTAAAAATGCATCGAACCTTAAAAATCGAAACATCTCAAAAATGGCTAACTATACCGAAAACTCACAGGATAGCTTTTTTATGTTGAAAAGTGCGAAGAATCAGGTTTTTTATTCAAAAAGCAAAAAATTGCACTAAGAAAAAAATTTCGGTCATTTGAATACACTACAGGTACAGTAGAGAGCGCCCTCTAGCGGCTTTGTGTTTTCTTTCTTTTGGCAAATTAAACATATGTATAATAAATTAAAGTATAAAAAAGAGACACGCAAAATCGAAAATAAGTTTCAACTATAGAAGATTTCATGTTACTGCAATAGATAGTTTAATGTACTTATTTTTTAGTAGATAATTACAAAATTGGACTTACGAAAATATAGTCAATTGCAACCCAGGTTTTTTTGCTATAATTTTTTATTAATATCTTTATTTTGACCTTTCTTAAAATTAATTAATTATAATTGATTTTTGGACTTTCTATTGCATTAACACAAACTCTCATATATTTGAAAAGTGTTTTCTATCTTTTAGTTCGAATTAGTTCAGTGCGAACAGCGTCAAAAGACGCCCTCCGCTCCTGTGGTCGGCGTCTTTCGACGCTCTCTGCCGTCTTCCAAAAAAGTATTTCAGTTTCTGAGGTGGGTATCCTCATCCCAGTTCGCAGTGTGTTAAAGCGCTATTTTTTTGTTTTAGCTACTAACTTATAATTTATTTTATGAATTTTTAGTCTCAAAATGGCAACAAAAGTACTTATTGCCGTCGGCATTTGAGATTCTGTTAGATACAGGTTAAGCTAATCAGCGACAACAAAACTACTTCGATCTTGGATATATTTTTCAAATTTCATAATTTTAAAATTTTCTAAATTTCCATATTTTTTTTTAAAATTTCCAACTCTTCTAATTATTTTACAAATCTTCAAATTGTTTAGTTCAATTTCTTTACAGATTTTAAAGATTATATTTAAAAAAGATCATTGGAATTGAGCCTTGGGCTGATAAACAACAACAAAAGTACTTATAATCAAGAGGTTTGATTTAGGGTATCTTTTTTCATATTGGAAATTCACAATTTTTTTTCAAAATATTCAAATTTACCCATTATTTTCTAAATTTCAAAATTTTCCAGTTATTTTCCGAATTTTTAACTCCATTTTTCCAAATTTCAAAAAACAAATTAAAAAAAATAAAATTCGATTTTTTTCCAAGATTCCAGGCTTCTTGGAATTGGTGAAAATTAGGCTGAAAGATTCCGTCATAGCGATATACGTCAAGCTAATAAACGACAACAACAGAAAAATACTTTTAATCACGAACTTCGATCTTGGGTATATTTTTTCAAATTCCAAAATTTACAATCCATACTTTTTTCAAATTTTTTTACAAAGTATACAAATTGTTTAATTATTTTCTAAATTGCTAAATAATTCAGTCATTTTACAAAGTTTTATATCCAAGTTTTTTCTAAATTTCACAATTTAAATTTTGAAAAAATCAATTTCATCAAGATTCCAGGCTACCTGGAATTCGTGAAAATTAGGTTTAAAGATTCCGTTATACACAGGTCAAGCTTGATAAATGACAGCAAAAATACTTATAATCACGAGCTTAGATTTTGGGTATATTTTTACAAATTCTAGATTCACACATTTTTTTCAAAATATACAAATTTTACAATTATTTTCTATATTTCAAAATTTTGCACTTATTTTCCAAATTTTTTAATCAATTTTTTTCTAAATTTTAAAAATTCAATGTTAAAAAAAATCAAATTCGATTTTCTTGGCATTGGTGAACATTAGGTTGAAAGATTCCGTTATACGAAGGATGTCTTTCAAGTTTTGCATATGGAAATAAAACAACACGGTAGGTAGTTTCAAATGACTTTATTGTTTTTCGAAGTATTCTCCACGAAAATTAATACATGCGCTCGAACCAATTTTCGAAGCACTTATTCCACTCGTTTGCTGGCAGATCCAAAACGGCATTTTTGAATGCGTCAACTGCTTCTTCTGGTGACTGCAACCTTGGTGGAGGATGATTCTTCCTTCGGGGTTGATTTTTGGAAGCTCGGTGATGACTTTTGGCAAACAAATGGTGGTATACAAATCCGCAATAACATTTCTTTGCTCATTAAGAGGAATTGTTGCAATATGACCCGGTTTTGACACAAATGTCGCGGCCATCTTTTTCGAAACACTTCGAGAACGGATGACTTTTGTTGGCTTTTCTTCACCCAAACAGCCGACTGTCGATTATTTTCTGGTTCATAACAGTCACAGTCACAACCCTACTGAGCGAGGGCCGTGGCAAATGCTTGTTCCGGAAGTCGTTGTATCCAGTATACAACTTCTTCCCGTCCAAGTGATTGCGCACGCGTTAAGGAATACCTCAGTACCGATTGCCGGGTGGCGGTACAAGTCCGCCAACGGGCCACTTTAGGTCTATTTAACATCACTAATACGTAAAAAGAAGGTGGTAGACAAGGACCAGTCGACCGAGGCAGTACCACCCGCTAGCTTTTCCCAGGGTGTCTTATAAATGTCCGCATGTTTCCACACCTAAGCTATGCAGTCGGTTATCTACCAAAACAAAGAAATTAATGATGATGGATCCCTCGAGCACTAAAAACTCCGGACGTAAACTCACTCCACTCTCGGAATGTCCGGGTGGAGGGTGGGCTCGAGGGAACAACATCGAAGATAAAATTTGTTTTTCGAACATCTGCGGGATCAACAGCAACATTGATGCTGTTCATCACTACCTGCAATCCAATCGTCCCGCCGTGCTTTTCTTGGCGGAGACAAAAATCTCAGAGGCTGCACCGATTAACCATCTCAACTTCCCAAACTACGAGGTGCACTCCAATCTGAGAAAGAACGGGGGAGTTGTGGCTTTTGTCCGCAGCAGTCTTTCCTGCTCCAGGGATCTTTCTTTGGAATCAGACCGGAAGGACATTCTGTGGCTTCGCCTCAACTCCAAAACATCACCCAAATTTATTTGCTGCCTTTATCGCTCTCCCTCGAACCATAACTGGGATGACCTACTCGAATACCTCGCCGTCCAGATCGACTTCCTGAACATCAATCACCCCGCTTCAGAGGTAGTTCTTCTCGGTGATTTCAATGCCCATAATGAGCTTTGGTTGGGCTCAAATAAGACCGATGCAGCAGGTCGTGCAGTCGAAGCGTTCGCTCTTACTCAAGGGCTGACCCAGCTGGTGACGAGCCCTACTTTTTTCCCCCGCGTCTCGTCACACGCCAGTAGCCTGCTGGATCTCTTTCTGACCACGCATCCTGCCCCTTACAGCACTGCCGTCCTGTCCCCCCTGGGTAACTCAGATCACGGTGTTGTGGAGGTTAGGTTTCGGTCAGAAGCCGCTGTGGCCGCAGAAACTCGCACAGGCCGCAAAACTTGGCATTACGGACATGCCGACTGGGAGGGGCTCAGAGACTTCTTCTCTAGCTTTCCTTGGAGAGATGTCTGTTTCACTGACGCGGATACGTCGACTGTCTGTTCTTCAATAACCGAAATTATCCACGTCGGAATGGAGGAATACATCCCTCACACAGTGAAAGTTCCTAAACCAGGGTCCAACGGCTGGTTCAACAAATCGTGTGACACTGCTCGCCAGCAGAAGATCAAGGCCCACAGAACCTACTTACAAAACCCCACTGTAGAGAACAGACAAGCCGACGTCGAGTCCAGAAACAAATATAACGAAGCGGTTCGCAATGCCAAAACCCAGCATGATATAAAAGTTAGGCACAGGGTAATGTCGCAGCGCAATGGCAGTCGGTCTTTCTGGACGCTGGCCAAGCAGATTGAAAAGAACTTCTCACACAGTAGCCTTCCACCACTTACGTGTCAGGATGGAACTATTGTATTCGACCCAAAGGCCAAGGCGGAAGTGCTAGCCAAGATCTTTGCTGCCAACTCCACCATGGACGTCCCCACCAACGCCCAAGTGCCGTCAATTCAAAGGGTTCCCCACACTATGCGGGAGGTAACATTCAGGCATAAGACCGTAAGACGAGTGCTCTTGTCGCTCGACATCAACAAAGCTTCTGGTCCGGACTTGATTCCTGCCATTGTACTGAAGAGATGTGCAGCTGAGCTTGCTCCAGTTCTTTCGCGTCTCTTCCAGATATCTTATGAATCCGGCACCTTCCCAGAAAACTGGAAATTTGCTCATGTACAGCCCATCCCAAAAAAAGGATCTAAAACCGACCCTTACAACTACAGGCCTATAGCTCTGCTTTCTGTTATCAGTAAAGTGATGGAGAGGTGCATAAATCGCGAGCTTCTGGACTACCTCGAACGTCACAGCTTGATTAGCGACAGGCAGTACGGTTTCCGGCACCAACGATCCACAGGGGACCTCCTAGCTTACGTCACGCAACTGTGGAGTGAACTCATCCAGTCTCATGGTGAGGCTCATGTCGTTGCTCTTGACATCACGAAAGCGTTCGATCAGCTGTGGCACGCTGCCCTCTTGAGCAAACTTCCATCCTACGGCCTCCCAGAAAAGCTTTGCAGATGGGTGGCTGACTTTATCTCTGGCCGCAAGATATCCGTCGTAATTGACGGATTCTCCTCTTCATCCCACAACGTCAACGCGGGTGTTCCCCAGGGATCGGTCTTGGCTCCAACACTGTTTCTCTTACATATCAACGACCTCCTTTCCTGCACGATCAACCCAATCCACAGCTTCGCTGATGACAGCACTCTACATGCAGGAATTCAGAGTGACAAGCCGATCTCTGCCGCTGAGCTGGAAAAAAGTAGACTAGCGACGACTTCTTCTCTGACAAGAGACCTGGAGGCTATCACTGCTTGGGGACGCAACAATCTTGTACAGTTCAATGCTTCCAAAACACAGTACTGTACTTTGACGAACAAAAAGCGTCCTAGCGCTCATACAGTTTCGATGGACGGTCGAGTTCTACCAAAGAGCCATTCATTTCGGCTGGTCGGAGTCCAGATCACCGAGGACCTGATCTGGCACGAACACATCTCTTCAATAGCTGCAGCTGCTGGGAAAAAGCTAGGCTATTTGTTTAGGGCTAAGAAGTACTTTTCTCCGCATGACCTTCTCACTCTATACAAGGCCCAGATAAGGCCTAGCCTCGAGTATTGCTCACACATTTGGGGTGCTGCCGCCCCGACTACATTGTCCATGCTCGATGCTGTCCAGAGGAGGGCGGTCCGACTGATCGATGACTCTTCTCTAACAGACAGCCTCGGGACTCTTTCGCACCGGCGGGCCGTCGGCGATCTAGCTCTTTTCTATCGCTACACCAACGGGCTTTGCTCCTCAGAGCTCTCTTCCATGATGCCGCCGCGCGATGTGCCTGCCAGACAGACCCGCCTGACTTCGGCGTCCCATCCTAACCGTGTCAAACTTCGTACATCCAGAACTGGCCGATACGACCGCTCCTTTGTCCCGAGGGTGTCTAGATTGTGGAACAAACTACGGGAGGAAGCTTTTCCCAGTTCTGCTAACCTTAGGCAGTTCAAAAATCGTATTAACAAAATTTCTTTGGGATCATCATAGCAGCCGCGGTGTTCCGGCATTTAGGCTTCTGCCTGCGCGGCTGTTTCGATATAAAAAAAAAAAAAAAAAAAAAAAAAAAAAAAAAGTAAATCAACGAGAAACTAATTTTCTTACTCCTAATTCTTCATGTAAAATTTTTTGAATTGAGGTCTTTGAGATCTTCAAGGACGCCTCAATCTCGCGATATGTCACATGTCTATCTTCAATGATGAGTTTGCGCACAGCATCGACGTTTTCCTGGGTGACTGCAGTTTTTGGTGCACCCACCCTGGGATTGTCGCTAAGACTCACCCGACAACGTTTGAATTCTCCATACCGACGGGAAATTGTCGACTGATGTGGCGCTTCGTTGCCGAAAACAGACAGTAACTCAGCAAGGCATTCTTGTTGCGAAAATTGTCTCTGAAAGTTGTAATAAATTATGGCGCGAAAATGTTTTCGGTTGAGTTCCATTTTTCTAATGACTTGGTGACACTTAAAAATTCACTGTAGTGAGAACACTGCACGTATTGTTGTGAAACTTTGAATTTAAGTTTACTAAGGAGCGAGGTTAAGATTTAGTTCGATCCGCGCGGCCTACTATGTTTCTATATGCAAAACTTAAAAGACATCCATCGTACTCAGGTCAAGCTTAATAAACGACAACGAAAAGGCTTATAATCAGGAGCTTCGATTTTGGGTATATCTTTTCAAATTAGAAATTCACAAATATTTTACAAAATATAAAAATTTTCCAATTATTTTCTAAATTTCAAAATTTTCCAGTTATTTTCCAAATCTTTAAATCCATTTTTTTCCAAATTTCAAAATTCAAGTTTAAAAAAATTATATCCTAACTTTTTCCAAGATTCCAGGATTCCTTAGTGAAAATTAGGTTTAAAGATTCCGTTATACACGGGTGAAGCTAATAAGCGACAACAAAAATACAATCACGAGCTTTCATTTTGTGTATATTTTTTCAAATTAGAAATTCACAAAATTTTTTCAAAATATGCAAAATTTCCAATTATTTTTTAAATTTCAAAATTTCCCAGTTATTTTCCAAATTTTTAAATCCATTTTTTACAAGTTTCAAAATTCAAATTAAAAAAAATCAAATTCGAATCTTATCTTAGATTCCAGGCTTGCTGGAATTAGTGAAAATCAGGTTGAAAGATTCCGTTATACACAGGTCAAGCTAATAAACGACAACAAAAAAATTCAAACTCGATTCTTACAGCTTTCAAAATGTTTATGCACAATCAGAGCAGCCGCAAGGATTGTACGGTGCATTTTAAAATCACCACTTAAAGTTGAAGGAACGGTTAGCAGACAAACCAACAATTTAATCGTGTGGGATCTGAAAAAAAGTTTACGTAATGTGTAAAGTAACAAGTCAATCTCCTGAATTTATTTTCCTTGTACGCGTAGAGGAGGAAAATCCATTATCAGCATGCAACTAATTCTACCAATCTGGGTTCTACTGTTCGCGGAAGTTCAAAAACAGCTGAAAACGAGTTTACCGTCAAAGAATAAAATTTAGTGTTGTCTTGACGGGTTACGTTCATGATGGTTTATAATGGATGATTTTTTTGCTAGTATCTTTTTGGCAACACTGTTTTTGACAGATGACGCGTGAATCGTGTCATTGTCAAACTTGTTCAGTTTGGTCTATAATTTAACCATGAATCGACTTACGAACGAACAACGCTTGCAAATTATTGAATTTTACTAACAAAATTCATGTTCGGTTAAGAAAGTGCATCGCACACTGCTTCCAATTTATGGGCAATTTGGTCGGCCTACTGAGGGAGCTATTCGTAAGCTTGTGACTAAATTTCGAACCCAGTTTACATTATTGGACGTTAAACCACCAACACGCAGACGTAGAGTGAGGACTGAAGAAAATATTGCGGCTGTATCCGCCAGTGTTAGTGATGACCGTGAAATGTCGATTCGCCGCCGTTCGCAGCAATTGGGCCTCTGTTACTCCACTACGTGCAAAATTTTGCGACAAGATTTGGGTGTAAAACCTTATAAGATACAGCTGGTGCAAGAATTGAAGCCACACGACCTCCAACAACGTTTACAATTTGGTGAATGGGCGCAGGCAAAGTTGGAGGAAGATCCACATTTTTATCGAAAAATTGTGTTTAGCGACGAAGCTCATTTCTGGTTGAATGGGTACGTTAACAAGCAAAATTGCCACATCTGGAGTGAAGATCAGCCAGAAGCATTGCAAGAGCTACCAATGCATCCCGAAAAAATCACTGTTTGGTGTGGATTATGGGCCGGTGGCATCATCGGGCCGTACTTCTTCAAAGACGACAATGGCCGTAACGTAACTGTGAATGGCGAGCGGTACCGTGCGATGATAACAAACTTTTTTTTGTCCAAAATGGAAGAGCTGGACTTGGCTGACATGTGGTTTCAACAAGATGCATGCCACACCGCACACGAAACAATGGCCCTATTGAGAGGCGAGTTCGGTGAACAGTTTATCTCACGTTTGGGGCTCGTCAATTGGCCGCCTAGATCGTGTGATTTAACGCCCTTGGACTATTTCTTGTGGGGCCATGTTAAGGCTAATGTCTACAGGGATAAACCAGCAACGATTGACGCACTGGAAGCCAATATTGAAGCATTTAATCGTGAGATACCGGCCGATATGTTGGAGAGAGTGTGCCTTGCCCCTTGCGCATGGGCCATCTAAAGCGGAGCCGCGGCCAACATTTACATGAAGTAATCTTTAAACATTAAATTATATCGACCGTTCTATCGACTCAAATAAAGATTTAATCGTTTTTTCAAATTTTTTGTGTTTTTTTTTTGAAAATCAAATCCTATACCTCTTAAAAACCAGTTATTAGAAGCACGTACATTCGATCTCATTTGACTAGCGTAGATATTGTTTCATATTTTAATAGCGGTTCAGTGAAATTGATAAGCCACCAAATCGAAAGAAAGTTCTTGCTCAATCAGGCGGAAACAATCTAATTCAGTAGCGTCGTGATTTATAGCCCGTACGCCGCAGGGATCAAGATCTATGCGTACCCTACATGGATGAAAGGCAGTAAAGTGAAGAAATCGAAGACTGAGAATACTCGGGATTTTTTTCAAACTAAATTATTACGGCACATCAAAAGTGAATGAATATTGCAGAGTTACATGACTTTGTAGAGAGTCGTTTGAATGCGAGTTCGGATGTAATTGTTGTCGAAGCTTAAAATAAATGGCATTCCGTTTTTAAGTGTCTAAAATCAAAAAGCAGTAATAAGGTCAAGGCCCAATTTCACCAACATTAACATTATGAACCAATGGGAAAATACCTTATCGAAATGCAATTTGACGGAAGCTGTCAAAGGTCTCTGAATATCAGTGATTTGTATTGAAATGTTGAATAAAATCGCGAAAAAGCGATTAAATTATAAACAAGACCACTTTTTGATTCCAACATGATGCTTTTGTACAGAGAAAACAGGACAGCTTTCACGTATTTTGCTAGTTCTTATCAATTTACAAATAATAGGTCGATTATCTCTTTAGCCATTGGGAATGCGGCAAATAATAGGTCGATTTTCCAGCTGTTAAATTTAGCAGAAGGTTTGGACGTCTGTTAATGCATGGCAATCTCGAATTTGTCAAGTTCAATATACTGAGTGTTTATATGTTATCATTATAGCTACATACCTATTGAATAGTGTGGATTTGTCTGTATTTTGCAAGAAAATAGAATATAAAATACATTCCAACCAATTCCTCATCTTCCTTTACATCATACTAATAGTAATCATTTATTAATTTATGGGTTAATGAATATCTTCAAAGCAATAAAAACTTGGCCCTCTCCATCCTAAAACAGATACCTATAATATGTGTAAGACGTGTCAATCCCTACATCTCTGTGATGCATAATGCAATTGCTATGGGCATAGACAAAACATTATGAAAAATGTCTCGCAAATAATGTCATTGACAGATTCCTGCACGCGACACGACATGAGAGTTGTTTAATGTTGTTTTGGGATCAACTTTATTATCAAGGTAGAGTATTTTAAACACAAAAACTGCGCTAGTTTTATCAGAAGAAAACACTATATCTCTGAGCCACAGAAGCAATGCGAATCTCAGGCTTTCGATTCTCCCATCACTAGTGTGATGCAATGACAATTTGCCCCTCCTTGGATTACTTGAAATAGTGATGTGCTTTCTAGTTCGTTTCATTAAGTTGCGTTCAGTTCTAGGAACTGGTTCGTGAACAAACTATTTTATGCAACAATACCACAAAAAATATATGTACAGAAACAGAGCGGATATTCCAGTCTGTCAGTCGAGATTCAATTCACATTTTTTAACCGTTCCAATGCATTCCACTGATTGCAAATGTATCCTCCCATCACTAACATTGTGAGTCACTAATTCAGCGTTGCCAGACGTACGATAATTATCGTTTCTGTACGATAATTTCAAGTACTGTACGATGTACGATACTATGTGTAGGATAATAGCTGAATGTACGAAAATTTTGCGAATGAGCTTTTTTACTCTCAGATGTTGAATCAATCTAACTACGTTCAATTAACACCAGCAAGCAGCTGTCAGTGTTGCCGCTTGGTAGACAAGCGCGCGTACCCCGATCTGTATAATGGGTTGCCTAGCATTACGCGGACTATCTCGGCAAACATCAACGGAAAAAATTGCCGTCAATCAGTTATCACGTCACTATGTATTGACATGACGCGCATATTTTTATTTACCCATGTGCATTAAACTCTGGGCGCTGAAGAAAGACATTAAACGTAAACAGTGATCAGCACGTGAACAGATCCCTCGAAAGCATCCACGGATATACTCCAGTCACTTTAGGTCTAAACATCCTCGGCAGTGTATTTCTAGTGAATCCACAGACCCTTTTTCGTGTCATCTTGAGACTAGAAAAAGGATGACTGTTAAAATAAGTTACCTTGATCTTTCATGAGCTCCCAGTACAAAACATCATCGATATATTTTTGATGTAGGAACAACAAATTGGTTTAGTAGAAAACATCCACTTTGAACCTAAATTGACTGGAGTAACATCGATCTACAGACAAATTCAAGGTCACTAGCAGTCGTCGGCGCTCTACGAATCTGCACAGGTTTGGACTTGTAAACGTGATTGTAGATGACACGACAGGCATCTAACAGTACGCATTCAGTAGCGTATACTCGTTTTTCGCGAGTGGAACGTTTTGTTTATATATTGCCTAAGATACGATGTCTGACACAGATACAGCCGACGAAGTGGTTGACATCAGCGCAACCCCACCCAAAAAAAGGGCTAAGAAGCTACATTTAAGTGCAAATGAAAAACAAATAATATTAAATATATACAAAAACCAAATTCAAGAAAAACCCGATTTGGTCGTGGACGAAGTTATATGTAAGGTAGCACATATTTCTGGAGTATGTCGGTCCAGTGTTTATAGGATCATTAAGGAATATAGGAGCACTCACTCACTTTCTGAGCCAAAACCGTATCCTGCAAGAAAAAGGATAACGGACGGAGTAGATGACTTTGACAGAACTGCCATCAGGAGGAAAGTGCATAATTTTTTCTTCCGAAATGAGATACCTACAGTAGATATGATATTAAGATTAGTTAATGCTGATGAGGATCTTCCATCATTTAAAAGAACCACATTCCGAAAACTTTTGAAGGAACTTAATTTTCGATTCTTGAAACGGGGAAGAAACAGTATGTTAATAGAGAAAGAAGAAATTGTTGTGTGGAGAAGGGAATACCTTAGGAAGATTCGGAAGTTTCGCGATGAAAAAAAGAAAAATTTACTATTTGGACGAAACGTGGGTGAATGCTGGACATACTCAAGCGAAAGTTTGGGTCGACAAATCAGTAACATCATCAAGGCAGGCTTTTCTAGACGGTCTTTCGGCTGGATTGAAAAATCCTGCCGGTAAGCTCCTTCATCTATCCGGCAATTTAATTTTGATAAATTCGGGCAAATAATATGCTGTGATAGCAGATAATGTGTGATATTCTCCAAAAATGGTGCATTCGCAGTGTAGTCATTAGGAAAAAAACTTCGACCCTTTTTTAAGCGTTATTTTGAAATTTAGTATCATTTTTGGGTGCAGTCAATTTGCTTTGAATGGGTTTTGAGAAGTTGCAAACTTCAATTTTCTACGTTTTTCAGTTTCTGATCAGCATTCCGTGACTCTTAAATTCAGCTAAATGAACTCAATTGCCTCATTCCTTCAAATTTAATCAATCCATAGTGTAAGGAATAATTTATTTCCAGGAAAAGGCAAACGGCTGATCATTTGTCACGTAGGTAGTGAAGACGGCTTTGTTCCCGAAGCACTGTGGGCCTTTGAATCAAAAAAGACAGGGGACTATCATGAGGAGATGGACGGCAATTCCTTTGAAAATTGGTTCTCCAAAATGTTACTAAAGCTGGAGAATAACGCTGTTATTGTACTGGATAATGCCCCGTACCATTCTAGAAAAATAGAAAAAATTCCCACAATGGCAACTAAAAAAGCAAACATACAACAATGACTGGCCTCAAAACAGATCGATTTTGATGAAACAATGGTCAAGGGTGAATTGATAAGTATAGTCAATAGACATACAAATATATAAATACGATTTTAAAATGATCGACGAAATGGCCAAATAACAAAATAAAACTGTCTTGAGACTGCCACCCTACCATTGTGAGCTGAACCCTATTGAGCTGATTTGGGCCAACATAAAGCAATACGTGGCGTCGAACAATAATACTTATAAATTTTCTGATGTTAAAAATCTCTTTCACATCGCAGTCAATAGAGCAGAGGAATGGAAAAACTGTATCCGCCACGTTCGGGATAAGGTTGAGGTCAAAATGTGGGATTTGGACAATGTCATCGATACCCAAATTGAACCTCTAATAATTCATTTAAACGATTCAGAAGATTCAAGTTCCTCTTCTGAATGAGTGCGCGCAGCTTACTTACTAATAACTAAAAAGTGTAGTTAACTCATTTGTGAATCTCTAACTGAAATTTACTGTAAAAGATAATAATTATCTTGTATGAAATTTGTGATGACTACCCATAATATCTTGATGCGGTCCTGTAATGTCTCCTGCGCCTAAACACTCACTCACGAGCAATATGCGTGTATTTGTTTGGGTTTAGTTTCTTTCTTCAGCGCCTAGAGTATAGATGAAATGGATGCGACGTCTCCCGCTTTTATGACTTTTGAAACTTAAAAAATCAAAAGATCGTTTTCAGTTATTTTAGATATTTAACCGGTTTCAGTTCAATAACTATAATATGTCGGATTCCGAATCAAGAAACAAAAGATGCGTTACTTTCGAATACAGAAAACAAAAGAAAGGGAGCGGAATCTTTGCAGAAAGCCAAACATAAACAGCAAGCTTATAGGAAAGAGTGGGAAACAAAGAACTGCAACTGCAATTGAATGTAGGAATGAAATCTTGAACAGTTTCGGACCAGTGGTGTCAAAATGTATATGAATATGTTGAAACGCAACACCTAACAAAAATTTGGGTGAAAAGGCTTTTTCATGTAATAATTTGGAAGTGCAAGTTTGCAAATGTAGGATAAACTATTAACACCCAGTAGGTAATGTTGAGTTAATATGATCACATATGGATTACAAAAGTTGCAATAAACATGAAGAAACCGTCAGCTAAACTGAAAATTTTACTCAGCCATCAAGCTTTTTTTTTAAATTTTGGCTCAGTTTTATATAATTTCATAATATTTAATAAACTGAAAACATTTCAATCGCAAGCTGTCACTTCATATTTTACAGTGTTTGGTTTTGAGTGCTTTGATGCTATTTGCTGTCAAAAATCTGCCGGAGAGATCTTGAGGCTGATTGGGTATATTTGGCGGACTGTTTAGTACTCGTACCCTATTGGTCCAGAATAATGGTTTATTAAATTGTGAAATCGGCCCTAAATAAACTAAATAAACTAAAAACAGCATGTTAAGTTAAAGGAGGAATACTTTGCAAAATTATTCACAAATAATAGAGTTACTACATAAAAAAGCTAAATAAGTTAACATCATATTGACATAAGTTGTCAAGGGTTATTGGAAACATGAGTAAATTAAATTGGTAGTTGAATTTTTGTAGCAATAAAGTTCAGTCTTGTTGAATTATCCTCACTCAACAATAAATAATGAGGAAATGCGTGCTTTATGATATCACAAGTGTTTACACGAACGAAAAAACTCTTTAGATAAATTTATTAGATACTTGAGAGACCTTCAAGATGAGACTACATATAAAAACGGCGTCAAGTACGTTGACTCTGCACTTCTCACGTTAACGCAGTCATCAGTTCATGAAGGATGTGTTCAGCAAAAGTTAGACCATCCGAGAAAAGTTAGTTACGAACATGTATAACAGAGAAATTAAATGGATCAAGTCAGTCAAACAGGCCCACACTATTAGTTCGCAGACATTCTTTCCGTGTTCTAGCCCATCTGGCAACGTCGCCCCTGCCCGGCACGGCACAACGCGTCAGATACGGCAGTACCTCATTAAGGCTAGAACACTTACCAAGACTGATACGCTCGTGAACCCAGACAGCAGAAGTTTTAAGGGAAAATGTATCATGAGTGAAATATCTCTAAGGTGTGTAGAAATACTGAGGTTTTTGAAGTAAAGGGATCCGAATAAAAACAAAGAAAGCGATGTCTTAAGATACCCGATAAAATGCAGGTTTTGGCACTAGTTTGTAATGTGAGTCGATCATATGATGGTTTTGTGTGTTTCTAATTGTTCGTTTCAAAACAGCCAATATTACACGTTTAAGAAGTAATGTACAAAGTCCAATTCGTAAACTAAATGTTGTTTTCTGTAAAAAACAAATGGTTACTTTTGTCTTTTAGAAAAATTCTAACATTTCGTATTTTTGAGGAGTCAAACAAATTTCCTACAGTATTCGAAAACATAAGTTATTTTCAACGACGTACTCGCCACATTATTCGAATTCCCTACTTGCTGAATTTGCATTTGTTACCGTATGATGACGATCTGGGATCCCCGACTAAATAGTTTCTGAGAAATATAAAGCTTTCATGTAAAAATCCAGTTACGACGCTAATGACTGCAACGACAACCAGAAGTTTTCATTCATAGCGGTCGTACCATTATAATACGAACGTAATTTTTTAAGTTCGATAATTTCATGGAAATAATAGTCAAGATTAAATACGGTTACTTACATCAGGAAACAACGCGGGAAACAATCTCAGTAGACGTTTGCCTTTCCTCGAAAAATGTGAACAGTGTGTGATTATCGTTTTTTGTTTGAAGCTAAGTCATTTCGAAGGTAACTGATCAAAATTGTTAATTTGTTTGAAATATTTTATTCTGATATTTGATATATCTATACGGTAATATTTCATTGTAAATACCCAGGACGTTTACTGAACATATAGATGGAGAACATTCAAGCAAATATTCCTTGAAAGGGTCTTACGATGGGTTTTAAAAATCCGCTTCATTTCATACAAATCACGAATAGCTATAGTATAATACAGGAATTAAATGAATTAAGTCAGTCAAATAGGTCTATAGCAAAGCCATCTTGCATACAGTTGGTTCTCAGTGGTCACCCATTTGACAACGTTACGATCTAATCACAGTTGCAATGACTTAACCAAAGCAGCTTAAGCGCCGGGTCCATCTTCTACTTTTGGTTAAGCTTACTGGGCTGAAACCATCGAAACACAATGTATCGACTCGGTGCGGGTAGCGGATATATTTTTCATTTTGTCTTAAGCGTAAATGTACGGGAAAACTCTATGTGTGGAACATGTCAATAAATTTGTTTTTTTTTTAATGGAACACCCTGTATAGTTTCGCTGAACATGACGGTCCCCCTTTTTTACCAAAATGTATTCTAAGTGACATATAAATCCGAACACACAGTTTAAATGGTTTTATTTTAATAAAATTTTGTATAAGTACTTAATAAAGCATCATAAGTAAATGATAAAAATTTCAAAATGATTGCACTGCTTTAAAGCCCTTTGACCTTTAATAATGTGTGGATGCACCCTGATGTGCTACGCATTCTCCAACGCACCTAGGCATGCTTCTGATCAGGTGGTCAATGTCCTCCTGTGGTATCTCATTCCAGGCAACCACCAACTCCTCTCGAAGTGCTTCTAGAGTCTGAGGAGGACGTTGCAAATTGAGCAATCTCCTACCCATCATATCCCACACGTGCTCAATTGGGGATAAGTCGGGAGATCTTGGTGGCCATGGTAACAATGTGACATCATTATGTTGAAAGAAGTCTATTGTGACTCTTGCAGCATGTGGTCGGGCATTATCTTGTTGGAAAGTTGGATCTGCCAGGGTGTCAAGATAGGGTAAAAGATGGGGTTCTAGAACTTCGTGGATATAACGCTGCGCGTTCATGTTACCTCTGATGAAGATTAAAGGTGACCTGGAACCATAAGCTATAGCACCCCAAACCATAACTCCAACAGTGTGATGAACATGTCTTTCAACAAAAAACTGTGGATTCCTCCTTTCACCACGTCGCCTTCTAACCCTGGCACGACCATCGTGCATGCCTAAACAAAATCGAGACTCGTCACTAAAGACGTTCCATTCCTGATCCCAGAGTTGTCCGCACCACTCAAGGCGATTACGTCGGTGATCTCGAGTTAAAGGGAGGACCCAGTGTGGCCGGTATGAAAACAAGCCAAAACTTCTCATTCGTCGGTAAACACTTCGCATGCCAATAGGTCTTCCGTATTCTGCAAACCATTCATTTGCAATGGACCTGGTAGTGGAGAAACGGTCCCTTAAGGCCAATAATGTGTGCCCCTTGCTCTTTGCGTACGGCCTTCTCGAAGCCATGCCTGACAACACCTAACCATAGTGTCTACACTTCTTTGCACTCTAACTGC
Organism: Acanthoscelides obtectus; assembly: GCA_963669975.1. NCBI lineage: Eukaryota > Metazoa > Arthropoda > Insecta > Coleoptera > Chrysomelidae > Acanthoscelides > Acanthoscelides obtectus. Next base: position 93,462,371 of record CAVLJG010000006.1, read on the forward strand.
AATTGCCCGAAAAGAAAGTCCAGCTTCCCGAAGTCCCACTATACGGCCCCTATCAAACTCACTAAGTTGACGAAATCGTACAGGTATCCGTACTCCAGGCATCGTAACCGATCGTAAAGGATGTCAAGAACCAAAATCCGCCAACGTAGATTCTTTTCTGCGGCTGAAATATTCATTTTTAGAGCGTTAGTGAATTAAAAAAAAGCAGTATAAAAACCGGAATGTCCAACTGATAAGGCTGAAAATTTTTTCACTTATTTACAGTAAGATAAATACATTCACCAACTTTTATTAAAATAAAACCATTTAAACTAGGTGTTCGGATTTATATGTCACTTAGTATATATGGTTTATCATACTTATTTTGATTAGTTTGGTCAAAAACTTAAACTTTGTGTATCCGAGTTCGAACCAGTTTGCATCTAGCCGCCTATGCTTCAAAATTTGGAATCAGAAAAAAGGGAATATCATTTTCGCAGGGTGTTCCATTTAAAAAATTTCCAAGACAACTCGGTATACAAAAAAATCTTACATGAAAAGCATCATATCAGATCCTATAACTTTTTTCTTGTAGAAGGTCATGTAAAAAAAGTTAGAGAGGGTCAATTTATAGTCGAAGCGTATAAATATACTAACGCCATATAACTGAGATATATCCTCCCCCCTCGCATGCGTCAATTCTTCATCCCTCAAAAATTTCCATAAAGGAGCCTCTGAAATATCAAAACTGATTTTGTAAAATTTTTACATTATCGTTTTCTGTCCGTAACTCCGTTGCGACTGAATCGATTGTCAAAAACTACAAAGATTCCCGCTCTTAGCATAACAGTAAGATTGTGTCAAAATTTCACCAAAATCCGAGTGGTACTTTACATGTTTTAGACGGGCCACGAGTCGTGGCTTGCTAAAGCTTAGCAAGAATTTCCGTTCCACTGTGTCTACATCTGAAGCAAAACCTGATGACACATCGTTGCTCGAAATTGATGACATTCATTTTAAGATGTTAATAGAAAAAAATGTTTCACAAAAAAAATCGCTACGGTCAGCCACATGACTCGAGCGAGGTCAAACTTGTACTGAAAGCAGATCACATGTACCCATGTCTACTCCAGGTTCGGGGCCTCCAACGTTGCCAGATCGAACGCTACGTTGCCAGTCTAATCACTTAATTTGTCATGTACGAGGTCTGTATGTACATGTACTGACTTTTTCGCGATTATAACACTTCCTCGTCAATTAGCGTAAGAGGTAAAAAGTGCAATTCTGTCTAGAACAACTGGATGGTACAACTATGTTTCGCGGAGTTCGTGTGCCACCTAGCTTGCAGTTAGTTTGTTCATCCACAAGCATTACTAAAAAAATACACGATCTTAGGGTGCAAAAATTATATCTCTTCCAAACTGAACTTTTTTTTAAAATAAGACCTTCTTTTGGTTGCATTTTGCATTTTATCAGATTACTCAAATCCACCGTAGTAGTACAGACTAGGATTCGAGACAGATGGTAACTCAGGTTTACCACACAGCACTTTTACTTACGCTTAAATGAATCGGTCATATCAAAAACCACCAGTCATGTTTCTTTCAGAATGCTTTTTTTTTGCTGGAGACGTTTTCTTAACGGTAGATGCAAATTGTAGGCATAATACGTGGATATACGAGCCCCTTCCCACTTCAGCTGGCCCACTTCAAGGTTTGTACCAAAATATGCCTTTATAAACTAAACTTGACGAAACTATTTACTTCTAAAACAATTTATTTTCTCAAAATCATTTTAAATACACTCTAGTCGTACAAAAATACATATTTGAAATCACTCAGACCTATAACTAATAGAGCATCTGAACAAATAAACAATGTGCGAATAATAGCAACAATTGAAAGATTACCATTGGGTAACATCACCTTTATTTTTTATTACGACTGAAATTCTTTGGGGCATAGTGTTAACTAAGTTTTGGCAAAAATTTGGTGTAAAACAATCCCATATTTCTTGAAGCTTTTGTTTCAGTTCGGTGATTGTACGAGCAGGATGTTGTCGTAGAACCTTTTTCATGTCTTGGTCTGTGTTGTTTCACAATATCTAATAGTTGTAATTTCAGTAAGGAAGGGTCGAAAGTTATATTTTTTGGAACGGAGCCAGCTCTGAATGTCTGATTTCCTAGAAGCTGAAGTTGGGATTTTGCGAGAATGATAGGGAGCATTATCTAAAACAACCACAGAATTGTCTTCGAGTCATGGTAAAATGCCTGAAAACCACTTCTCGACTGCTTCCCCATTCATCTATTCATGGTAGTCAATGTTTTTTTTTACTCAAAAGACCATAAGCCGTGATCCACGAAGCCATCTACACTCCCAATGTGGCAAATAATGAGCCTTTTTCCTTTGTCTAGAAAGATAAAATCCGCCAAGTACACATGCACGTTTTGTAGGTACGAAGATTAGAGATATATTGTGCGCAAAAATTGATACCGTAAACGACTTCGATCTATTTACCTGCTGGGTTTTTCAATCCGGCCAACAGTCCATCTAGAAATGCCCTTCTGGATGAAGTCACAGTTTTGTCAACCCATACCTTCAGAGTAGTGTGCACAGCGTTAATCCAGGTTTCGTCCAGGTAATAGATCTTCCTGTGCTGATTCCTGAATGATTTAATTTTGGTCAGGTACTCTCTCCTCCACAGAACAATTGCTTCTCTATCCATAAGTAAGCTGTTACGACCTCGTTTCTTCCATTCGAAATTAAGATGCTTCAAAAGTTTATGAATAGTCGAACGTTTGAAATTTGGTAACATAGCATCCTCGTTAACCTCCCGTAGTACTTTATCAACTGTCGGTATTTCGTTTCTGAAGAAGAACTCGTGCACTTTCCTCCGAATCGCATGCTTGTCAGCGTCATCCAACGATCTTATGATACCTTTGCGATTTTTAGCCGTCATTGGCTTGGAAAAGGCATGCTTTTTCTTATGTTCGTTCAAAACATTCTACACTGTCGCTTGGCATACCCCAATTTTATCTGCCACTTTCAGAGCTATTTTCGGGTTAGTTGTTGTTTCGTCTTCCTTCCGCTCTATCTTGAATGTATCCAATACGACGTCTTTCATGTCTACACTAAGATGTCTTTTTTTTATCGCTTTCTAGGAGGGCTAAGGGAGTAGCCTACAGCCTCGTCAGCAGTATCTGTACTGGACATGTTCAGGATTGGTTCAAAACAAATAATAACGAGGAATAACAATAACAAACAGAAACTTAACAAATTACTCAAATACACTTAACAACAACAACAGCAACAACCAAGCAAGGTGAATACGAAAACACGAGCACGCAGTGATACACGCGACGGTCGGTGGCCTGAATGCAACTCTTCCTGCCCTGCCCCTGCCCCGCGCATTATTCCGCCAGGCGACCGCTTGAAATTTAATGGTGAATTGACCAATAAGAGGCGTTGTCCCCACCTGTTACCGAGAGATCACGCGCTAACTGTTATTATTTACATCTCATCTTCAATTTGGATTCAGTTTAGTCTGTTACACATCGACTGACGAACTCTCCTGAAAATACCCGGAGTATTTTGTATAGTCAGACATGATTCGCCAATTCTGACTCTAAGGCCCGTATCGTCAGTCGTCCCTACAATTGTAGGGCGCGTTTATGGCCTCCTTGATTGTCATACTCCTTTTTCTCCTTCAAAAATTTCTAGATTAAACTTGTCCCGTGTCAGCGTCAGCGCTCTCCTATTGTGAAGATATTTTTTCCTTTTAAATTGTAGGAAATTTCAGGCTGATAAAACATGATATAACTAAAAAGCAAGCACAATTTGATGGAAATAGATGTTTGTGACATAACCTCAAAGTAGAGCATTGACATGGAAAAATAGAAAACTATGACAATCAAGGAGGCCATAAAGGCGCCCTACAATTGTAGGGACGACTGACGATACGGGCCTTAAGTCCTCCTCCACGCTTTGAACAGCAGTCTTGTATACTAATGATTTCAAATGTCTCCATAAAAAGAAATCGATAGGATTCATGTCTGACGATCTAGGCGGCCATGGATGTGGTCCGCCTCTTCCAATCCAATAATTATCATCTAGGTATTCTCGCGATGTCGTTCCATTAATCCAGGTAGGTCAAATTCCAAAATTCCAATCCAAATATTGAAGGAAAAGTCGTGTTGCGTATTATGTTCAATTATGGAATGGGGATTTTCTTTACACCATACATGGTTATTATGGAAAGTTATTATTGCTGTTCGCGGAAAACATGCTTCATCAGTGAATAGTGTGCGATTTAAAAAAAATTGATATAATGTTACTTTTTCACGTAACCAGTTGCAATTCTTATAGGCAAATCTCGAGGCAAAAGCGATTAGACACATGATATGGATAAAGATTAAATCTAGCTGTTGCGCAATTTTTCGTGTACTTGTAGGTTCCTCTTCGATTTGATTAAGCACAGCTTATTCGATTTGGATGGTTCTTACACTTGCGGGTCTTCCTGAGACGTGTCTGGATGCCTGTTTCACATAGTCGAGCGTGAATGTTGATGAAAGTTTGTACATTAGGCAGAGGGCGTTGTGGAAATCGATCACCATACAAACGTCGTGCTCGTCGAGCTTTACCCAGAGCCATTCCGTAAACGAACTGCATATCTGTCATTTCTTGATTACCGAACTGGAGCATTATCGCAATTACTAATCACCGAAACTTAGAAATATTTGGAGTCTTAGAATGACCAGACAAGAAAACAAATATTTGACAGCTGTCGAACTATTTGAGAAAATTAATTCAATTGTTTTCGGGTACGTCATAGGTGCCTAGATAAGTACAACGCTTAAATATTAAAAGTATCGCGATCAAAACAAATCAATGTCATGCTATTTTTTCAAAAAATACTCGATAACATTATCCTGCGTACATGCAGGGTCTGAAAACAACTGTAAATCATGTGCTATTCACCACAGAGCATACTGAATAAAATAAAATACGTTCCATTCTTTTATAATTTTTTGGAACAATATCATCATTTCTTTTAGTGCTAATATGCTCTAGCTTGAAAAGAAAACCGTTGTGAACCCATGTTCATATGAAAATTTCGTCTTCAAATTGATCAAGGATTCGATGGTTAAAGTTTGTCTACATAGTTTATTAACTCCATGTAAGCTTATCTTGAAAAATTCTTTTTTTTTCTCCGAAAAAGTACATTTTGCTGTCTGGTAGTCAAATAAGCACGTGTGTACTTCAACAACCGATTTTGGATATGGAAGACGTTTTAACGAACAAGCCTATGTATACTAAGTGACATATAAATCCGAACACCCAGTTTAAATGGTTTTATTTTAATAAAATTTTGTATAAGTACTTAATGAAGCATAATAAGTAAATGATAAAAATTTCAAAATGATTGCACTGCTTTAAAGCCCTTTGACCTTTAATAATGTGTGGATGCACCCTGATGTGCTACGCATTCTCCAACGCGCCTAGGCATGCTTCTGATCAGGTGGTCAATGTCCTCCTGTGGTATCTCATTCCAGGCAACCACCAACTTCTCTCGAAGTGCTTCTAGAGTCTGAGGAGGACGTTGCAAATTGAGCAATCTCCTACCCATCATATCCCACACGTGCTCAATTGGGGATAAGTCGGGAGATCTTGGTGGCCATGGTAACAATGTGACATCATTATGTTGAAAGAAGTCTATTGTGACTCTTGCAACATGTGGTCGGGCATTATCTTGTTGGAAAGTTGGATCTGCTAGGGTGTCAAGATAGGGTAAAAGATGGGGTTCTAGAACTTCGTGGATATAACGCTGCGCGTTCATGTTACCTCTGATGAAGATTAAAGGTGACCTGGAACCATAAGCTATAGCACCCCAAACCATAACTCCAACAGTGTGATGAACATGTCTTTCAACAAAAAACTGTAGATTCCTCCTTTCACCACGTCGCCTTCTAACCCTGGCACGACCATCGTGCATGCCTAAATAAAATCGAGACTCGTCACTAAAGACTATACTGTTCCATTCCTGATCCCAGAGTGACCGTTGTCTGCACCACTCAAGGCGATTACGTCGGTGTTCTCGAGTTAAAGGAAGGACCCAGTGTGGCCGGTATGAAAACAAGCCAAAACTTCTCATTCGTCGGTAAACACTTCGCATGCCAATAGGTCTTCCGTGTTCTCCAAACCATTCATTTGCAATGGACCTGGTAGTGGAGAAACGGTCCCTTAAGGCCAATAATCTTAGGCGGCGATCTTCACGGTCTGTTGTTCTACGGCGGCGTCCAGTGCCCCTTGCTCTTTGCGTACGGCCTTCTTGAAGCCAAGCTTGACAACACCTAACCACAGTGTCTATACTTCTTTGCACTCTAACTGCAATTGCCCAAAAAGAAAGTCCAGCTTCCCGAAGTCCCACTATATGGCCCCTATCAAACTCACTAAGTTGACGAAATCGTACAGGTCTCCGTACTCTAGGCATCGTAACCGATCGTACAGGATGTCAAGAACCAAAATCCGCCAACGTTGATTCTTTACTGGGGCTGAAATATTCATTTTTAGAGCGTTAGTGAATTAAAAAAAAGCAGTATAAAAACCGGAATGTCCAACTGATAAGGCTGAAAATTTTTTCACTTGTTATTTACAGTAAGATAAATACATTCACCAACTTTTATTAAAATAAAACCATTTAAAACTGGGTGTTCGGATTTATATGTCACTTAGTATACTTTTTCATGATGCGGATTCATAGTTTGGGTCTTAAACAGGATATTCGATTTTTTTGGAGTGTTCGCTTTGCCTGCGTTTACACTGTGTACCTTAAAGATATTAAAAAATGCAAAAATAAAACATTTGACATGTTAATAGGTCAATATTTGAGAGCAATTTTCAACAATAAGTAATAAAAGATATAATCAATATGATTCTATTGCCTTTTCCACGAGTGTCCATTACGGTAGACGAAAAGCCGATTATCCAAAAGTATTTCAAAATTGCCTAAATCTACAAATGACACATAACGCTAGCCGACGGGTAGACAGAGCTGTATTTTGTTTTGGCTTTTTGTACGCTACAGATTCATTTTTTATTTGCTAACAACTATTTTATTTAGAAAAGTTCATGCAAGAAAACGCTACAAGCAAGTTTTACCAGATTTACACCCAAATCATGCTAACGTTACAGAAAAATGTCACTTGCTGATCAGCTGTTCACCTCAGTAGACGTCAAACGTGTTGGATACTTCTGAAATAGGGGTTTATTGCCCAGTTTTTCGAACTCTTTCCATTATTATTGTTAAAAAACTGCTAGAAAAATTCGACATTTCAATCTTGTAAAACTCAAATTATATTAAGTTCTTTAGAACTGGTTTATTTGTCGATGGCACACGATTTATGAGGTTTTTTGGATGACCGATTCAATTCTATTGCAATATACCTAATACCTACTCCACCTAAAATCATTTCTTGCTAGTAATGGGCTATTTATATCAATAATAATAATTTTAACAGGATTGAAGCTATCTTGTTGAAGATACGGTAATATCAGGCTTTGAAGTAATGTGTTTCAATGTAACGATATTCATGAAAATTGTTAACTACTGTGAGAAGGCCATTGAATTTTTACATTCTCGGTTATATCGTTGATATATCAATTTATTATTCACCTCAAGTATACGTACTCAGTGTCATAAGTGGAACAAATTCATATAGAATATAGTTCGTGTCAGTATTTCTCAAACCGTCTGCTTGTAATGCTAAAGACAGTCCATCCTATTTCAATGCCTATTTGATCCGCAAAAATTTACCTTTTAAAAATATTGTGATAGTGATAGTGAATGTTTTACTAAAACTTTGGAAATACATAGTACTTTTACGAATGACCAGGATGATAGGTGAGATTTCGAACTCCTTACATAAATTTAAAAGGTTTGCTTCTCAAGTTGTGATAAGAAAAAACAATTCGTTAGTTAAATTCCAATTGTGATGCTACCTAAAAGGTATTTTATTGTATTTTTTCCGGAACTTTCGTAGATATCATTCAACATAATAACATTGTACTAGTTGTGGGTCGTAGATTTTCCCCATGATGATGGTGGAGTGAGGCGCTAAGAAAAAAGCTAGTCCCCTAAGTCACCTATTTTTTCAAAAAGTCCCCAAGGTGATCAGGAACGGTAAACAACAAGTTATGGAAATTTTTGAAGACATTGACTCATCTAAAAGTTGTTTGTGAAAGAGTGTTGAGAAATGGAATTTAGCAATGATGAGTTCGCCGATAATATTTTTGTGTACGGGTTCTGTAATGGAAATGCTTTTAGCGGCTCCTCGGGAGTATCAACGTAGATTTCCTAACAGACGCCAACTTACCTGAAAGGGTTCATTTCTAAGACTTCGGCAATATGGATCGCCAAACTCCCGGAGTTAGAGCCCACGGTATCCGGCATACTGCTCCAGAGAAACTGGATGTGATTAATTTGGCGTCGGATGATCCTAGTGCAAGTACTAGGCGGATTTCAGCCCAATTACCATGTTCCCAAGTGTTGCGCGGAGAATTTAAATCGGAAAGTTTTACATCATTACCATCGGAAAAAAGTGCAATGTCTGCAACCGGCGACGGAGTGCAACGGCGAAATTTTTGTGTGTGGTTACTGAAAATGCATAATAAAAATGCAGATTTCATTGATTTGGTTTTATGATCAGATGAATCGCTTTTTACGACGACTGGAGCCTTTAATTCTCATAATGAACATATACTAAGTGACATATAAATCCAAACACCCAGTTTTAAATGGTGTTTATTTTAATAAAATTTGTATAAGTACTTAATGAAACATAATAGTAAATGATAAAAATTTCAAAATGATTGCACTGCTTTAAAGCCCTTTGACCTTTAATAATGTGTGGATGCACCCTGATGTGCTACGCATTCTCCAACGCGCCTAGGCATGCTTCTGATCAGGTGGTCAATGTCCTCCTGTGGTATCTCATTCCAGGCAACCACCAACTCCTCTCGAAGTGCTTCTAGAGTCTGAGGAGGACGTTGCAAATTGAGCAATCTCCTACCCATCATATCCCACACGTGCTCAATTGGGGATAAGTCGGGAGATCTTGGTGGCCATGGTAACAATGTGACATCATTATGTTGAAAGAAGTCTATTGTGACTCTTGCAACAGTGGTCGGGCATTATCTTGTTGGAAAGTTGGATCTGCCAGGGTGTCAAGATAGGGTAAAAGATGGGGTTCTAGAACTTCGTGGATATAACGCTGCGCGTTCATGTTACCTCTGATGAAGATTAAAGGTGACCTGGAACCATAAGCTATAGTACCCCAAACCATAACTCCAACAGTGTGATGAACATGTCTTTCAACAAAAAACTGTGGATTCCCTAACCCTGGCACGACCATCGTGCATGCCTAAACAAAATCGAGACTCGTCACTGAAGACAATACTGTTCCATTCCTGATCCCAGAGTGACCGTTGTCTGTACCACTCAAGGCGATTACGTTGGTGTTCTCGAGTTAAAGGGAGGACCCAGTGTGGCCGGTATGAAAACAAGCCAAAACTTCTCATTCGATGGTAAACACTTCGCATGCCAATAGGTCTTCCGTGTTCTGCAAACCATTCATTTGCAATGGACCTGGTAGTGGAGAAACGGTTCCTTAAGGCCAATAATCTTAGGCGGCGATCTTCACGGTCTGTTGTTCTGCGGCGGAGTCCAGTGCCCCTTGCTCTTTGCGTACGGCCTTCTGAAGCCATGCCTGACAACACCTAACCACAGTGTCTACACTTCTTTGCACTCTAACTGCAATTGCCCGAAAAAGTCCAGCTTCCCGAAGCACCACTATACGGCCCCTATCAAACTCACTATAGTAAGTTGACGAAATCGTACAGGTCTCCGTACTAGACATCGTAACCGATCGTAAAGGATGTCAAGAACCAAAATCCGCCAACGTTGATTCTTTACTGCGGCTGAAATATTCATTTTTAGAGCGTTAGTGAATTAAAAAAAAGCAGTATAAAAACCGGAATGTCCAACTGAAGGCTGAACATTTTTTCACTTGTTACTTACAGTAATATAAATACATTCACCAACTTTTATTAAAATAAAACCATTTAAACTGGGTGTTCGGAATTATATGTCACTTAGTATATATACGGTGCAACCTGCTTATAATGGACTCGGCGGAAGTGTGACAAATAGTCTATTATAGGCGGATGACCATCTTAGAAAATGAAAAAAACCATCATAAATAACATATTAAAAGCTAAAAATGTGTTTGTTTAATATATATTACATAAATAAAGATACATACAAAAAAGTTATACGTAATTTTGAAATTTGCATTTTCAGAATCTAATACACATATTACAGACATGCGCACTGTGTAAAAACGCTAGTAAGTTTCATTTGAACAGATTGTTCCTTTGTACATATAATTATTTAGAAGAGCAAGTTGAATTTTATTTAATTCGGTAAATGTGGCTGTACTGTCTTCTTCTAGCTGAAAATTACGTTGCAACTTTTTCAGGCAGTCTTCTTCATCGTTGTTTTCTAGTTCGTCTTCCAGTGCGTTATCAACGGATCCTTCATGAACCAAATTGGAGTCTGACAATTCATGTGTTGCTATTAAATTATTGTCAACATTTAGATACTCATTGAATTTGTCTATATTCAGTAAACTTTTAATTTTCACTAAATCGCTTAATGGAATTTCATCTTCTTCAAATCGTTGACTATTTCAGTTATGTTTTTCACGAAACCAGCATGGCGAAACGAATTACGAATCGATTCTGGAGTAACCAATTCCCATGCAATAGTAAGCAAATTTATAGCATCCAAAAAGGTGACAGCATTGGTAATGTTGACATCTTCTTGAAGTTCCATAATTTTCATCAACATTATGTTTCCGATACATTTTTTTAAGACTCCAAATGACACCCTGGTCCAGTGGTTTCAGAACTGATATCACATTGGGTTCAAAAAATTGAAGGTTGATGTTATTAAGTGAAATATTTGGATGAACGGGGCAGTTATCGACCAAGAGCAAAATTTTACAATTTTGTTCAGCGCCCCAATTTTTAAATTCTTCAAAAATTGATGAAGTCATCCAAGTTTTATCATTTCTAAAATAATCGACGGGAATTGTTTTTCCATTTTTTAAATTTCCCTGAAATGAAAAAAAGGTCATAAATTCTTTGCAGCACTGCCATTGAATATCAAAAAAATTAGAACGTGAATTTCTATTTATTCACTTACCTATTATCAATAGTTTCCGTTTTTCAGTACCAGAAGCATTAGCACAAATCATAACAGTTATTCGCTCTTTTGATAGTTTCCCTCCATTGCAAGTCTTACCTTTTATTATCAGCTGAATAATCACTGGATATTACGGACCAAACTTGAGACATCCAGTCACTGGTAACGTTCTTGTCAACTGAAGCTGACTCACCACACATTTTTCCAAAACAATTTTATGTCTTTCCTTAAACCCGTCGGAACTACATTTGAAGTAATATCGAATCAATTTCCCAAATTCTTCAGCCTTTATTTGTAGCATAGGTCCACTTATTGGAAAATTATTAGCATGCTTTTCTTGAAACCATTTAAACGGCATATCATCGCCTTGGAGATGCAGCGATAGTCGCATTTTTTCTTTTGACTATTTGATTTCCAGTCATTTTTAATTTTGTTACGGTTTTCCAAATATTTGACATAGTGGATTTTTTAAAGCCATACGGGCACATATATTTGCTTGAGATGAACCCTGCTGAAGCTCACTAATTATTATGAACCTTTCGTGTAAAGTGAATGCACGTTTCG